>CAWUFW010004542.1:1200000-1518100 GCA_963921515.1 Calotriton arnoldi | reverse complement strand
AGGGGAGCCACACCGAGGAGTCCTCAGCAGCATCCACCTCAGCTGAGGACCAGAGCAACTCGGAGGATGACTCCCTTGTGGAGGCGGGTGTCAGCAGCCACCACACCCCAGCTAGTGTTGCTGTCCCCGCCACCACCAGCACCACCACCGCCCTCCCATCGGCTCCCATTCCCCAGGTCCGTGGAGGCTCCCATGTCCGGGAGCGTGTTTCCTTTGGGCCAGGCACCGCACCCCTGCCCCTGTGTCCCCTGCTGCCCTGAGTGAGGAGTCTGTGTACCTCCTTCGCCAGCTCCATGTAGGGCAGACAGCCATGCTGAGTGTCCTCCATGCGCACACCGCGCTGTTGACTCAGCTGGTGTCGTTCATGGAGGGCATCTCATCGGGCATGTCTGACCTACAGAGGGGCAATAGGTCCATGGACTCCTCCCTGACGGCAGCAGTGTCCCTCCTCAAATGGTCCCTCACCCCTCCTGCCTCTGCTCCATCCACACTCCCCAGCACCTTACCCGTCCCAAGCACACACACACCGGCACAGGCACACACCAGCACACACACATCCAGCACACTGACACACACGCCAATGACAAAACGCACACGCACGCACATTCACGGGACTGAAGCCAGACTCACAGGGGATGGGGCCCTGGAACACACACACGCATCCACATGCACTGCGCAGTCCTCAGTTCCCTCTCCCTCCAAAGCACCCTCCCTTGCCTCACATGCAACCCCAAAGTCACAGCAGCTCTTCCTCTGTGACCTCGGCCTCTTCCCCACCGATGAAGCTGCTCCAGCATCCCGGGGGAAGAGGAAGCCCACCCACACGGAGCAGAGTGCCCCTCGCCCCTGGACACCCTCCCCCAGGCGCAGACGGACTGAGGCCCCCACCCGCAAGTCCCCCCGGAGTGGTAAGAGCAAGACCCCGCCACCGCCCTGCAGCTCAGGCACAAGGTCTCCGTCCTCCATCCCTCAGGCCCCCACTGCACAGGTGCCCCCACCACACCCTGCCCCAGGTTCCCCCACCCACAGATATACCATCCCCAAGATGCTCCGGCCTTCTCCCCTGCCACTTGCTCTCCCAGCACCACACCCCCGCTGCGCTTGTCTGTGCCACTGATGTGGTGAGGGTGTCCTCCCCCTCTGTCCAACCCACCTTGCCTGTTCCCCATTCTCCTCCCCTGGAGGTAGGCACTGCAGTGGAGTCCACTACCGCCCTGTCTGACTTGGGCACTGCAGTGGCGGACCTGTCCACCCCATCTGCAGGGTCCACTGCAGTTGTGCCGGCACCCACGACATCTGAGTCATGCCCCCCAGTTGTGCCGGCACACACCATGTCAGACACCTCCACTGCAGTTGTCAGTGGCTCTCCAGCACCCACCACCCCTTCCCTGACTCCCCCTGGTGAGCCCTGATCCTGTCCCTGCGGTGCCTGGCCTGCCCCCCGGTTGCCCCTCCTAGTGGATTGTCCCTGGTTTTGTGCAGGCATGCGTAGGGTGACATCTGCCAGTGTCACCCTGTTTGAACTTTGACAATGGACTGGCCATTGGCCTTTGCTCTAATTTCTTCTGGACGTCGTTATCAAACAACACATATGCTGAATAAAGCAACTTTCTTTTCTCTAGTGCTCATGTTTCAGATGTACATGTTGTTGGTGCAGCTAACTATGCCCTTGCTGCAGTGATGGTGATATCTGGTATCATGATTATGAAGTGTTACTGTGCAGGAACCCATGTGGTCCAGGGGGAATGTGTCCTATCATGTGGTGTATCCATGTCATCAATAGCAGCATCTGAGGGTGTCATGTGTTCAGTATTTGGCAATGGGTTTCCTACTTACATTGGCAATTTCATATCTGTGGCTTCCACCCCTGCACATCTGTTGTGCCTGCCATCGTTGCATTTGTCTACTTCCCTGACCGTGTTGCCATCTCCAGTGGACATGCAGGTTTGGGCATCAATGGGGAGGGACTCATCCGTGTAGTCAGTGCAACATTGCTATACAAGTGTGTTGGATCTGTGCTGATGATTCCGTTGGCACATCCATGACCAGGCTGATGTGATGGGAGCCCTCATTTGGTGCTAATTGTTGATTGTGTGACCAAGTGCTCAGCTGACATGATGGGGCCCTACTGAGGCAACATATGGCACAGCTTTCCTCACACAGGAGTGGAGTCCCCTCATGGCAGTGTGTACACGTGTGACATTGCCTGCGCCCAAGGTGTGTGTTGTATGTGCATGTCTGTGTGTTCACTTTCATTCATCTGCGCATGCTGTGATCCCTAGTGTTGTACCTGTTTGTGATGCTTGCTGACTTGAGCTATGTTCCCCCAAATTCTTCTCCCTGTGTTCTCTGTGATGTGGGTGCATGGCACATTACTGGTCATCAGGGTGTCACCCATAGGTGTGTTTGCTGTCAGGGCTGAGTTTGTGTGCAGACGCAGATGGGTCACAGTCAGGTTTCCCCTTGGCACTTGTTGTTTGCCCCTGTCATGTGATTTCCAGTTTGTGTTATCTTTCAGTGATTGTGACACGTTGAGTGTGTGACTGATGGCACTCCTCAGGGTCCGGGCTGCAATGTTGGTTGTTGTCTATGTGTGTTCTTTGTGGGTGACCTTGGCTTCTTCATTGGTGTGTGACTGTGGCTGGGATCCCATTGGTCGGTGTGGTATTGCCGTCATGTCCATGTACAGCGTAGTGTGCAGTGTGTCAGACATTCAGGAGTCTTGTTGAGTGTCCATGTGTGATGTGTTTCTACACCTTGGTTCCCACCCACCACCCTGGAATAGTCATGGGTGCATGTGCAATGTCACCAGTGCATGTGTACTTCACTGCTGCACATTGTTGGAGGTCGAGGGGTGTGGTGTTGAGTGTGTGCAGATGAGAGTTGTTGCCCGGCTAGGCCCCTGCCTCCATGTTGGCCTTGGCTTACTGGCCATGCTGATTGATTTGTGCTTGTGTAGGTGTGATGGTAGTTTGTTGCTCAGGACACCTGACTGTGGTTCACAGTGTGAACGACATTTAGCTTTGTCATCACAGTGGTATTTTTATTCAGCCCAGGGTCACCACATTGTGGGGGCCCTGGGGGTGGTGCTGTGGTGTGTCTGTGACTTACTGTGTCAGTTGTTGTTCCTACGTGCCTGTGTGACATGTGTGTTTTGTGCTCCCTCTCACCTGACAATGCCTGCTTGCCCACATAGGGGATTTGGATCCATGAGTTACCTTAGTGTGGCAGTGTATGCACATCTGTATGATTGGTATTCAGCTCTCCTCATGTGTTGTGTGGTTGCCTGGGGACACTGGCACCCCCACCCCTCACCTGCTGTGTATGATGACAGTGTTGGTCTGCCTGTTTGTGTTTGTGCATCTGCACCACTGCATTGGCATATCTTGGGTGTGCCATTGGCTGTATGTTGTTTGGTGTGTTTCCCCTGCTGTCCCTGGGACTCCTAGGTCATCGGTCAGCACAGTGATCATGGTTTGTGTGTCCCATTGCTGCCATGGTATGGTATCTGTTCACCTCACATCTGCTGTCTCCACAGGGTATCTGCATTTGTGTGCCCATTGGTGCAAATATGTGGTTCTGCATTCTGATGGTCACTTCTGTCATTGTGTCATTGATGACTGTTGACGGTCTCAGCCCCCATGGGTGTTGTTTGTCTGCACATGGCCAAAGGAATGTTTCATTTGCACTGCAGTATTTGGCTCCCCCAATTTATGTTGCAATGGGACACATACACTACTTTGCCACGGATGAGTTTTTGGTTCTGTGACCAGGAATGATCCATGCAGTTTGGCAGTTGCAGCTCTTTCTTTGTCAACAATTACCTTTTGGTCACTGTGATGATGAGGGTGTAGACCCCATTGCCACAATGGTCAAAATGTGCTTCAGCTATGGACCCCACACTTGCCTTTTGGTCACTGTGATGATGGGGGTTTAGACCCCATTGCCACAATGGTCAAAATGTGCTTCAGCTATGGACCCCACACTTGCCTTTTGGTCACTGTGATGATGGGGGTTTAGACCCCATTGCCACAATGGTCAAAATGTGCTTCAGCTATGGACCCCACACTTACCTTTTGGTCACTGTGATGATGGGGGTTTAGGCCCCATTGCCACAATGGTCATGGGCTGCTTGCATTGTGGGTGCCACACACATATATGTGTGGCACATGTGCTAGGGGGTCACATTGTATGTTGAAAGTCATGTTCGGTGTTGTAGGCATTTGACACAGCCTACACACGCTTGTCATGGTGGTGGGGGGATGTCTTAATCTTGCATTCCCTAGGTTGTGGTGTGCTTGTTGTGTCATGCATTGTCCATCCTATGAGTGGGGGTGGTAGTAGTGGTAGGCATCCAGCCCCCCTGGGTGAGGGTGGTAGTAGTGGTAGGCATCCTGCCCCCTGGCTAAGGGTGGTAGTAGTGGTAGGCATCCTGCCCCCGTGGGTGAGGGTGGTAGTAGTGGTGGGCATCCTGCCCCCTGGCTAAGGGTGGTAGTAGTGGTAGGCATCCTGCCCCCCTGGGTGAGGGTGGTAGTAGTGGTAGGCATCCTGCCCCCGTGGGTGAGGGTGGTAGTAGTGGTGGGCATCCTGCCCCCTGGCTAAGGGTGGTAGTAGTGGTGGGCATCCTGCCCCCTGGCTAAGGGTGGTAGTAGTGGTAGACATCCTGCCCCCCGTGGGTGAGGGTGGTAGTAGTGGTGGGCATCCTGCCCCCTGGCTAAGGTGGTAGTAGTGGTGGGCATCCTGCCCCCTGGTTAAGGGTGGTAGTAGTGGTAGGCATCCTGCCCCCTGGCTAAGGGTGGTAGTAGTGGTAGGCATCCTGCCCCCCGTGGGTGAGGGTGGTAGTAGTGGTGGGCATCCAGCCCCCCTGGCTAAGGGTGGTAGTAGTGGTAGGCATCCTGCCCCCCTGGGTGAGGGTGGTAGTAGTGGTAGGCATCCTGCCCCCGTGGGTGAGGGTGGTAGTAGTGGTGGGCATCCTGCCCCCTGGCTAAGGGTGGTAGTAGTGGTAGGCATCCTGCCCCCCTGGGTGAGGGTGGTAGTAGTGGTAGGCATCCTGCCCCCCGTGGGTGAGGGTGGTAGTAGTGGTGGGCATCCTGCCCCCTGGCTAAGGGTGGTAGTAGTGGTGGGCATCCTGCCCCCTGGCTAAGGGTGGTAGTAGTGGTGGGCATCCTGCCCCCTGGCTAAGGGTGGTAGTAGTGGTAGGCATCCTGCCCCCCGTGGGTGAGGGTGGTAGTAGTGGTGGGCATCCTGCCCCCTGGCTAAGGGTGGTAGTAGTGGTAGGCATCCTGCCCCCGTGGGTGAGGGTGGTAGTAGTGGTGGGCATCCTGCCCCCTGGCTAAGGGTGGTAGTAGTGGTAGGCATCCTGCCCCCCTGGGTGAGGGTGGTAGTAGTGGTAGGCATCCTGCCCCCGTGGGTGAGGGTGGTAGTAGTGGTGGGCATCCTGCCCCCTGGCTAAGGGTGGTAGTAGTGGTGGGCATCCTGCCCCCGTGGGTGAGGGTGGTAGTAGTGGTGGGCATCCTGCCCCCTGGCTAAGGGTGGTAGTAGTGGTAGGCATCCTGCCCCCCTGGGTGAGGGTGGTAGTAGTGGTAGGCATCCTGCCCCCGTGGGTGAGGGTGGTAGTAGTGGTGGGCATCCTGCCCCCTGGCTAAGGGTGGTAGTAGTGGTGGGCATCCTGCCCCCTGGCTAAGGGTGGTAGTAGTGGTAGGCATCCTGCCCCCCGTGGGTGAGGGTAGTAGTAGTGGTGGGCATCCTGCCCCCTGGCTAAGGGTGGTAGTAGTGGTGGGCATCCTGCCCCCTGGCTAAGGGTGGTAGTAGTGGTAGGCATCCTGCCCCCTGGCTAAGGGTGGTAGTAGTGGTAGGCATCCTGCCCCCGTGGGTGAGGGTGGTAGTAGTGGTGGGCATCCAGCCCCCTGGCTAAGGGTGGTAGTAGTGGTAGGCATCCTGCCCCCCTGGGTGAGGGTGGTAGTAGTGGTAGGCATCCTGCCCCCGTGGGTGAGGGTGGTAGTAGTGGTGGGCATCCTGCCCCCTGGCTAAGGGTGGTAGTAGTGGTAGGCATCCTGCCCCCCTGGGTGAGGGTGGTAGTAGTGGTAGGCATCCTGCCCCCCGTGGGTGAGGGTGGTAGTAGTGGTGGGCATCCTGCCCCCTGGCTAAGGGTGGTAGTAGTGGTGGGCATCCTGCCCCCTGGCTAAGGGTGGTAGTAGTGGTAGGCATCCTGCCCCCATGGGTGAGGGTGGTAGTAGTGGTGGGCATCCTGCCCCCTGGCTAAGGGTGGTAGTAGTGGTGGGCATCCTGCCCCCTGGCTAAGGGTGGTAGTAGTGGTAGGCATCCTGCCCCCTGGGTGAGGGTGGTAGTAGTGGTAGGTATCCTGCCCCCCGTGGGTGAGGGTGGTAGTAGTGGTGGGCATCCTGCCCCCTGGCTAAGGGTGGTAGTAGTGGTGGGCATCCTGCCCCCTGGCTAAGGGTGGTAGTAGTGGTAGGCATCCTGCCCCCCGTGGGTGAGGGTGGTCGTAGTGGTGGGCATCCTGCCCCCTGGCTAAGGGTGGTAGTAGTGGTAGGCATCCTGCCCCCCTGGGTGAGGGTGGTAGTAGTGGTAGGCATCCTGCCCCCCGTGGGTGAGGGTGGTAGTAGTGGTGGGCATCCTGCCCCCTGGCTAAGGGTGGTAGTAGTGGTGGGCATCCTGCCCCCTGGCTAAGGGTGGTAGTAGTGGTAGGCATCCTGCCCCCGTGGGTGAGGGTGGTAGTAGTGGTGGGCATCCTGCCCCCTGGCTAAGGGTGGTAGTAGTGGTGGGCATCCTGCCCCCTGGCTAAGGGTGGTAGTAGTGGTAGGCATCCTGCCCCCCTGGGTGAGGGTGGTAGTAGTGGTAGGCATCCTGCCCCCGTGGGTGAGGGTGGTAGTAGTGGTGGGCATCCTGCCCCCTGGCTAAGGGTGATAGTAGTGGTGGGCATCCTGCCCCCTGGCTAAGGGTGGTAGTTGTGGTGGGCATCCTGCCCCCTGGCTAAGGGTGGTAGTAGTGGTAGGCATCCTGCCCCCCTGGGTGAGGGTGGTAGTAGTGGTAGGCATCCTGCCCCCGTGGGTGAGGGTGGTAGTAGTGGTGGGCATCCTGCCCCCTGGCTAAGGGTGGTAGTAGTGGTGGGCATCCTGCCCCCTGGCTAAGGGTGGTAGTAGTGGTAGGCATCCTGCCCCCCGTGGGTGAGGGTGGTAGTAGTGGTGGGCATCCTGCCCCCTGGCTAAGGGTGGTAGTAGTGGTGGGCATCCTGCCCCCTGGCTAAGGGTGGTAGTAGTGGTAGGCATCCTGCCCCCTGGCTAAGGGTGGTAGTAGTGGTAGGCATCCAGCCCCCTGGGTTGGGGTGGTGGCGCGCATTCAGGCCCCTGTGTGCATATGTGGCATTGGTGATGGGCATCCCGCCCCTATGGTGCTGCTGTTGCTGGTGTAAGTATATTCAGATTCCCCGTGTATGTGTGTGATGTGTCGTGTACGTGTTGTATGTGTTTTGTGGTTGGTGTCTGACTTACCTTCTGCGCCGTACGCGTCCGTGCCTGTTCCGGTAGTAGATGTAGAATATTGGTATGATCGGGACGAAGGGATTCATGGTTGGTTCGTGTCGTTCGTCCTTCTCGTTGCTTCGCGTCGTCCTCGTCGCTTCGCTCGCTCTCGTCGCTCGCGTCGTCCTCGTCGGTGCCGTGTTCGTCTCGTAGCCGTGGATCGTGTTGTGGCGCGATTCGGAGCTTATGTGCGCCTCTCCCGGATGCTTTGACGTGCCGTGCGTAGCGACGGGTTCGGCGCGTACGGGAAGCGCATCGTACTTGTCCGGCCGGACGGGGCTGCATTTTCCCTTCCGTGCGACTCGATTCCGGCGTTTCCGGATTCGCCTCGGTCGGAGAACAGGACCTGGTTTGGGTGAGTACGGCTCGGCCGGAATTTTTGCTGTTGTGCGCATCGTACTTGCTCGTTCGGTGTGCTGTACGGATCGGTCGGGAAACTGGCTTTCGCATGGCTTTTTTCCCGACCGAATGGTATTGGGTGCGCCTCCGACCGAGATCGGAATCGGCCCCAGAGTCTGAATGTACATATTTAAAAATACGTCAACAAGAAATTCAGCATTTTGGATACAAATAAGCTTTCCATTGACCAAAAGCTAAAAACACATGATAAAAACCACAGAAAAGAGGGACAGCATATAATCCAGGTAATCCTGTCCATCTCAAATGCAATATAACTGATAAAAACCATGATAAGAATAACCACACTTTAGGTGTTGGTAAGAGTCTGTTATTATTGATGTCAATCTATGCAACGCTATATATATTCAAAAACGAGATCAAGTCACCGTTGTCAAATCTCCCGAAATGACCTCTCCATCAACCCAGAGTAAGTAATACTTGGTCAGGCAGGCCCTGCGACCAAGGCCTGAGGCTACTGATTGACAGATCACAGGTGGGGTTTCACGTAACCAGCCGGACAAACATGCGATTAGGAAAAACCCAGATTAGTCCCACAGATAGGCAGCAACACCACAATGGACCCAGGAGATTTGCCCCAATAAAGCACGTATGGCCAGAGTGGTGCGCGCGTTCCCAACACAGCATAAAGTTAGATGCCACATGAAGTTAGGAACACTCAGCCAATCAGAGCGCAGCACACACAGTACAAACAGCGATCATGCACTCCCCATACCAGACATCTGGACACTTCACCCACTGGCCCTCATTGTGTCCATGCAAGGTTGAGACCCACCTGCATTCGCTATCAGGTGGCCTAATTTACAACCCATGACCAGGCCCTCATTCCTTTCTCTAAAATAAGGCTCTAAATTGTTTCATGATGCTCCAAAGACTGTATATAATGGCACTCAGAACGAATGTATGTTGAGACAGTCCTCAGACCCATTTCTGTGGATGTTTTCCAGACGAAGTGTTTAATTAAACTAACTGTTCCTGTTTTGTCAAACGCCTCTTGTCTTTTGTTTTTTTTCCAAGGTAAATTCATATTCCAGCAACAAGTTGTAAAAACAATAGCGCAGGTCTGATTCATCTAAAATTCATGGATAGCAGGAGGGGCCGTCTATATTTATGCCGTCAATTGCTAATAAATCTAGGGCAGATTATAACAACGTGCAGGGTGTCAGGAATTGAAATATTATCACAAACACATACTGGCAAATTAGATTCTTTTATCCAGCCCCCATTCAAAAACATAAAATAATGAGTCAAATTTAACTTAAAATGGGTCAGCAGCCTGCGAAGATGGCTAAACATGTCCAAGCTCAAATATGGTTCCATCCCACTTACAGATTTCACCAAAATAACCTGACACATTGAAAGCTTGGTCAGATCAAAAGCCTCTCTCTCCGCTGCCATCCTGAGTAAAGGCCTGCTTCAGCAAAACAATATCCCCTTTCACAATGTAGACAGGGTCAATGAAAAGTTCTGGTCTTCCTAATTGTTTCAACTTAAGCAAGATGTATCATAACCATGGAATACGTAGCATATTGTCCAGACCCATACAATCATGCACAATTGATTTGGTGAGGTTTAGTTCAAACTAAGAGGCTTAGTAAAAAGGGAGGAAGGCATATAAAATCCAATATATACCCCATCCCCAGCTCTTTGTGTGTTATCTCAGTGGATATACCTTGAGAAACATTTAAAAGGACTCACCCAAAAATATTTTCCATCACCTGAATAGGTGTAATGGACTGGTAACCCCAAATTTCGGCCAGGTTTGAACTCATATTGAATATTAGATAAAATATTGCGATCTTTTGCCCATTCAGTAAGATGGTCCAAGAGAATCCGATCTGTAATTTTGACCTCAGAGTCCACCAATGAAATGGGCCAGTAACAGGCTGGGTCCATTCTGCTCCCCTTTTTAAATACAGACACAATCACAGATTTACGCCAACTGGGCAGTAGCAAACCACGAATGGCTGCATTAATATGCTGTGTCAAAAGCTGTGCCTACAGATCAAATAGAGACTTATGCAAATCATGGGGACCCCATTGGGTCCAGGAGTCTTGGCTGCAAATAAGGACATAATGGCTTGTTTTTGCTTCCCCCACCCGAAAACGATTCTTGAGTCCACCTGGACATAAGGTGTAGATTATTCAGTGCCCTCAATATCATATATGGCCGCAAAATGATATGTCTAAACCTGAGCCCGAAAGGTTAAGGCCTGATCTGACTGTTGCGCTGAGCAAATGAGTGGATGGTTCACTACCCTCCAGAAGGCCACACTCTCCCGGGAAGCACTGTCACCAATAGATTCACACTCATTTCCTTTATTAAGTTGCTCTGCCATTCATTTCGTACCACTTGGTACGTGGCCCTGGCCTTCCTCACCTTATACCTCTTACAGGGCTTCTCTTGCAGAGTCTCCATTAGCTCTTTGTGGGCCTGTGAGCACTTCTAGTAAAACCACCTAGTGGGGTTTGGGGGTGGCGCCGCCCCTGACCTGGTTAAAACAGCCTTAATATACCCATAGAGGCTGGTAAAATGCTGGCATCAGTAGCTTCCTCATTTAAACAGGTCAAGAGATTAGATTGACAAGCAGATAAAAAATTATAATTAAAATCAGCAGGTATAATCTTGGCCCATTTCACCCTTCAGCCGTGATCTTTTAAGCTAATTAATTTATTAAATAAATATCCAGCTTCTGCAGGCATCTAGTCCCACCGGAAAGTGGCACAAAGGGGACAATGGTCATTATGTGTGTCCTATTCCACATGAAATTTTACAAGGGAGGAAAATAGGCTTGCAGAGACCAAAAATTAGTCAACTATAGACCTAGCCCTGCTCCGGTAATTGTGGGTGTCCTCTCTACGGCAATTAGCTATCCCTTTATTTAGCAGATTAAGTAAACCTGGGAGTAGTTCACGAAGTAGCGCTACGCGAAGCTACGCAAAGTGCAGTTCGCACTACGCGAGCTACGCGTAGCACTACGCGAACTGCGTAGTGCACTGTTCGCAATGATTGCACAGTGCCGGATGCTTGTCCGCACTGTGCAATCATTGAAAACGGCATCTTGCACAGTGCGAGCTGTCTTTACTGCAGCTCGAGTAGATTTTTACTCGAGCGGCAGCTTTCTCAACGCGGACTGGTAGTTTCTCATCGCGAGCGGTCGCGAGCATACGCGACCACTCGCAATGAGAAACCTGACCTCCCCGCGTTGAGAATCTCGCTGGGAGGTTTATTTTCCACGCCGCGATCGGCAACTTGATGTTGCTGATCGCGAACGAGGAAAAAGTCTCGCCGGGATAGTCATTTTGCTTGCTTGCGGTCGCCAACTTGACGTTGAGGACCGCGAGCAAGCAGAAAATGACCGCTGCACTACGCTACGCTACGCTACGCGTGTTTGCACTGTGCTACGTGCAATTCGCGTTGTGCGAAGTAGCGCAAACTTCGCAAACTACGCGAGCGTAGCGTAGTGCTTTGCCCAGGGTTAAGATTAAGTAGGTTGTGTTTGAGGTGCACTTGCTCAATAACAATCTATGCAGGGGTGCAGATTAAAATCGCCCATCAACATAAACACCGTAAAATTGGGCATACAATTAATTAAATCATCTAAAAACTTTCTGAGGTCCCTGACAACCACATCCTCCTCCCTGACTGAAATTGAGTTATGTACATTCATAAAGAAATGTGTTAGAGAAGGTCAGGAGAAAACCAAGAATATTTGGCAAATTCGAGACAATCGCCTTCAGTTTACAATATAAACCTCAGTTTTATTAGCATCACTAATCCCCCTTTAACTCTGCAATAGGTTGAAGAAGTAGCGTTGGATATCCATCTAGATACATAACCTCTTCTGTGTCCCAGGTCTCCTTTAGACTGATGCTTAACATCTTAATCCACTTTTCATCACCTAATTTACTAAGGACCTCCGAAATAATTCAGCTAATCACTTTGAGATCTCTGGGGGAGCTCACCTCATTAAACGATTGCTGAGATGCAAGCTAAGGTCCCGTCCTAGGTGGCATAAACGGCCGGGACCCTCACCATGACCTGGAACTGCCCCCTCCCTCCACAATGGCCCCATGCCTTTGGGTTTATAAAAAAAACAGGAGGAATACAGAGATTCTACGGCTCAGCGTGATGCTGGGCATAACATTGTTAAAGATGAAACCCACCCTCAAAAAGCTTTGCGGAAATTGATAACTATGCAGTCACCTGACCAAGTTTTGTGGGAATTTCCTAACTAGCCCACACTCTGAACCATGATGATCTCCTCATAAAGAAACTGGTCATTTACTCTGCCAGACAGCCAATGTGCAACTTTATTTTTGAGCTGCTGGTAGCTTTCAGTTTCCTTGCCCTTTGGCTATTACCAGGACATATGGGGGAGATGCAGGAGAAAGTTGGATGACAACACCGCAAGGCGTGTCCCTCGCGGTGACCTCAACTGGATTGTACGGTTCCCTCCCTGATCACCTTTGGTCTGTATTCTGACTAGTTTTGTGGAGGGAGTTCGATCCATTGAGAGTGCTAGACTCTGGGGCGCTAAATCAAAGACAAATGGTGGTAGAGTGGCTCTAACTGTGTTATCGGCTGTAAAGCCAGAGATCTTGGACCCCCTATCAGTCTCTAAAGTTCAAAGTGGGAAGTGCCTGCTAAGATGATCCCACAGAGGAAGGTCAGAAGCGCTGTGGGGAGGAGGTTGCTATACTCAGGAAATTTGTCACTTGCGTGTGAATAGAGCCCACAGATTCACCGAATTACCCCACCACCTCCTCCATTTTAGAAAGTCATAACATGAGCACATCAAAAGCAGTTGAAATTTGCATTTCCAGTTTTCGAAAGAGATCATGATGGTTACAGGACTCCATAGCTGGTGCAAAGTCTTGGGCCAAATTCCCGTTTATACACTCCCTTCCTGCTTTGTTTCCAGCTTGGAGCTCAGGCTTTTGTTTTCTGGCCTAGTGCCTTCCCCACAGGCACTGAACAGTTTAGGGGACGTAGCTAGTTCCTGGCCCTGGGTACAATTTGATATATGGTCGCCAGGCAAGCCCTTAGAGTTAGGGCCATGAGGGGAACAACAAGTGCACTCAGATAATGTATCAATAGGCAAGGCCTCTGCCTGACCCCTAGAAGGGTTAGCCTCACAGCAATTTATGCCCAGCTGATCTTCCACACTCGAAATATCCTCTGAAAGGACCCCCACAGCAATGTTGATAAATGATAAAACAGTCTCGTTGGTCCTTGGCCGTTTGTCTGTCACATTTAATAAGTCAACTTTCCACTTCCCCATGGCACCGCAAAAAAATAAAATGGGGGAAAGCTACAGATCCAACATCGGGGCCAACACAGATAAGCCTCAAAACAATAAAAGCATTTCAATTTAGTCACATGAGCCACAGTTTGCTGGCTAACAGAGATGTTACAGAGGAGTCCGCTATTTCAGCGCTATTTAAGCGCTTGACTGACACGAATCAGAAGCCTGCCTCCTTGCTGCAGGGCTGTTGGCTGATGGTCTTAAAGTCCTGCCCCCGCTCACATGCTTGTCGTTTCTTGAACTGTTTAGGAATCTTTAGTTTGAGAGCATTCCAATAAAGGAAAAGGTGAGGTCCAGTGGCTAAACTGCTGACCTTGCAACGCAAGACGTGGGTTCTTATCTTGTCTTTTCTTCTTGATAAAAATATTGTGTGTGTTGCAAATTAGTTCTGCCCATTAGGCCACCATGCTATTTTAATATTCAGTGATTTATTTAAAGTTTTTTTTGGACAATGATTATTGGTGAATAGCGTGATGCTTGCAACATGGTAGTGATTTTGTTCCAACATGATTACTCAGTCCATTAATTTGAATAAAATACTGATTCGTAACATTTGTTGAATGTTTTTATTGATGTGGAAACACTTTGACAAAGCCAATAGGCCTGCCTTATATACATCGGGTGACTCCTTGACAAAGCCAATAGACTTGCTTTATATAACATGACACCTCCTTATAATGTGATGTTGCATCTGGTGTAGGTGGGGGAGTGTTGTGATTATGGGGTTCACATGTGATGTGAGAATGTCACCAAAGATATTTTTCATCTACCTTATGTATATATTTGCAAATTAATGCATAGTATTTAGTAGTGTGTGTGTGTGTGTGTGTGTGTGTATGTGTGTTCAATAAATGTACTTTTCCACTTTTTGTTTTTCCAAGAAAAGACAATGACCGGACAATGATTTATTGAGTGTTGTTGTTAGATGCCAGTGGATGGAGATTACTAGCCTCCCCACCTCATCTGATGGTCCTGGGACTGCTCTGCTTCGCCACCCTGGGAGCGTCAAGTGCTACAATGGAGTACTTAGGGGCACATGCATCAACATAAGAAATTGCGATTCCTAAATAGCGATGTTTAAGGAATCGCTATTTTGGAATCGCAATTCCTTATGCATGTAGGAATCGCAAAATAAACTGCGATTCCGACACATTACCTAATAGCGATTTGCAAATTGCGAATCGCTATTAGGTAATGTCACTCCATTCATTCCTATGGGCCTATAGGCCCATAGGAATGAAAAGGAATGCATTCGCAAATTGCGATTACCAAATTAGTAATCGCAAATTGCGAATGTAATTGCAAGGGTGCCAGGGGGCCTAAGGCCCCACTGATGCACCCCCCCAAAAGGTAAGTGTGCACATGTGGCGCACACACATGACCCTGCAAAGTCGCATTTAGGAAAGGCTTGATGCATCTCAAATAGGGAATCACAATTTGCGATTCCCTAAATGCATTCGCAATTTAGGTAATCTCAATGAATTGCTATTACCTATATTGCGAATGCAAAAAGGTACATGCATCGGAAAAGGCCTTTTTCCTGTCACAAACGGGCCGATTCTGCGAATCAGCCCATTTGCGACCGGAAAAAAGCATGTTGCATGTGGCCCTTGGTTCCTAGTAAGGAGACAAATATGCAGCTATTGCTTGTGCAGGCCTCATATCGTGCAAAACGAATACTCCAATTTCTTACTGTGTGATTTTCGTCAGCCTAATTGCAGCCCAAGACTTGGGTTCTTAGCTTGTCCTTTGTTCTTGACAAAAACAGGGTGATAAAGCACCATCCTGCTTTATTTGCCTGTGATTTATATTGTTATTTTGTGAGTTGTAAAAAAATAAAATATAACTGTGTAAGCTTATTTTTATATTACATTATACTATCTTGCTGACTCTTTGCATTCAAAGAGGGCGCTGCCTTTTAAGTAACAAGTGGTTACATGCAATTGGCGATCACATGACCTTAATATGCATATATATTATTGGTCCATTCCAGCCGTAGATTTAAAGGGCCAGATGTACGACCCTTAAATTTTGTGACTCGCAAATTGCGTACAACAGTGTCTCAGACACTGTTAGCAATTCCTAATGGGGTCGCAAATTGCCTGCCTCATTAATATTCATGAGGCTGGCGCTATTTGCGACCCCGTTAGGAATGGCCGCCACTCACAGGGATGGTGACCTGCTGGGGTCAGCAGACTACCATGTCTGTGACTGCTTTTTTAATAAAGCTGTTTTAAAAAAAAAAATGCAGCCTGTTTTCCTTAAAGGAAAATGGGATGCATTTAAAAAAGAAAACTTTTCTGTTTCATTTTTTAAGAGTAGGCAGTGGTCCCTGGAACCTCTGCCTGCTCTAAAAAAATATTTTCGCACACACTCACTAAGGGGAAGGGGTTTACCACCTACTTGAAGTAGGTGGAAAACTGCGAGTGTTTTGCGACCGCAAATACGGTTGCAAAACAATCGTACATTGAAGTGCAAGTCACTATTAGGAAGGGACTCCCTTGGTACACCCTTCCTAATAGCGAGTCACAAACCCTATTTTGCGAGTCGGTAATAGCTTACTGACTCGTAGAATAGGGTTTGTACATGGGGCAGGCCAATTTTGCAGTTGCAAACGGGACGATTTCCCGTTTGCAACCGCAAAAAACGGTCGTACATCTGGCCCTTAGTCACATTATTGATGTGATATTATCAATCTTGCTGTATTGGGTCACTTTGGACACTATGCACATCGTGCGTAGTAATATTCTTATGCCGGGTTGCCTTTTCAAGTGTTACATTACACTAGTTTGCTGGCTTTCTCTATTCAAGATGGCCACCGCCATTTTACTCAGAAGTAGTCATCTGAAATTCGCTTTTAGAATATCCCAGCATGTATATACAATGCTGGTTTATTTGAGCTGGGACCTCTGGGCCACTCAATCGATGTGATGTTGGTGATTCTATCACATTATACGGTATATGTGAGCTTTGTTATAGATTTTTTCTAGTTTTACATCATATCATTCTGTTGACTTTTTTCTACTTAAAGATGGCCACTGTGCTTTTTAGCCAATACTAGTGATTTTAAGATTGTGGTCATGCAACTCTATTATGTAGATTTAATATCGTTCTACTTGAACTGGAAGCTCTGGGTCACACAAGCAATGCGATTTTGGTGACTGTATCACAGTATATGTTATACGTGAGCCGTATTATATATCTTTTCGAGTTTCACATCACATTATTCTGTTAATTTTTGCTATTCAAAAATAGCCGCTGTATTCTCAGCCACTACTAGTGATTTCAAAATCGTGGCCATATAACTCTATTAAGTAGATTTAATATCGACCCACCTGAATTTGAGGCATTTGGTCGGATTATCCATATGACATTACTGTTTCCCACTGCGTCTCACACCATTCCTGAAAAGTGAGGCGTTGTCTATAATTCGACGACTGTGTGAACGTTACCGGTCTTGTGTGTCTTTCATTGCCACTCTACTACGGCAGCTGGTTTTGTACACATTCTATGCCATGGGTATTCCTGCCTTTTTGCAACCACTTTTCAACAGCTGTTCCAAATTAAGAGATGGCTACGTATAAAGGGGGCAGCTTTCCTGTGAAATGAAATGAAATGAAATGAAGGTTTTTATAGAGCGCATGTATGCCGTGGCGTCTTAGCGCTTGCTACCAAAAGAGGGTATACCAGGAAATCAACCAGCCAGTTTAGTGCGAATGAAATAACCAGGTTTTAAGTTCCTTCCTGAACTGTAGCAGATTGTTTTGATTTCTAAGATGCAGGGGCAGGGAATTCCATAGCCTAGGGGCTAAATATCTGAAACTTCTACCACCCCACTGCAGTGTTTTTACTCTCGGCACTACAAGCAGTGACACCGATGCCGAGCGGAGGCTTCTCTGTGGGGTGTAGCGCTTAATGTATTGACTGATCTGGGCAGGTCCAGCCCCATACAGGGTCTTGTGTACTGTAGTGTAGCTCCTATTTCCCTAATAGGCTCTGCGCATTGGAATAATATCCCCTATAGGTTTGACATAGGACTAAGGTCAGTATGTCCCTATCGAGTATATTAAACTTAATTACTTGTGCCAGCTAGCTCAGAGGCCACTAGAAACTCCTTGACAAACAAGTAGGGAGTAGTTTCTGGCAGCCACAAAACATGACAACTTTGTTTCCCTTTAGAATCAGAACGTGTCCCAGAGTCGTAGAAACAATAGATAACTATTTCACTCAGCTCAATCGTGCATACTTAGTTTTCCTCAAAGTTACACAGAAAGAATAGACGGGCGTTTCAATAAAAGATTTATTGAACAGTCTTGTTTCTCGTGTAAGTAAAATGTGCTGTTACGATCACAAGACAGTATGCAAGATAAATAATGTACAGCGTAAGCAGTAGAAATAAATAATACTGCGCTAGCATGATCTTTAGTAGATATTCATTTACATAAATAACACAGACTAAAAAATGCGAGTACTCATACGATGCGTTGCTAAGCTAGTTCTACCCCAATGTACCTAACCTAACCTAGGTGTAGGGAGAGGTATGAAGTAGGTGAAGTATTCCTCACTATGGTATACTAAGAGTATGTTAAGTCTAGTATGCCTAGTATGCCAAGAGTCCCTCTAGGTTCTAGTCAGCTCCATACCTTTAGAATGAGAGAGGTGGGAATCTCTTGCCAGACTCGAACTCCAACACCCCGCGAGGGAAGTCAGATCACTGGAAGCTGGACTCTCTGCGTGCAGGGATGACAGCGTCTTCTCAGTGTGTCAGGCCGGGAAACGGGCTCCTCTGAAGTCGAGGTCTCCTCTTGTTTACAAGGGCTAGGGAAGGTATATTTATACCTGAGAGGTACCTCAGAATGTTAGCATTGACGTGAATCAGACAGCGGAAGACGTCATGAATGAACCCCTAAGGTATAATGGTTCATGCATAATAGATGAGTCCTTGAAGAAATCAATAGTCCTGTGCTAGGGAAACTCCTGAAGCCTAAGGGTCTGTTCTTCAAGAACTCGTTGTGACGTTAGGGTGGACGGATGTCGGAGACCATGCCTGTATTTTGAGTGCACGGTTTAATGCCTAAATAAGGACTGGGATTTTATGCCTATATAAGGGCAGGGCGAATTGTGCCTATATAAGGACATGATACATGAAAGCTCGTGTATGGACACCCTAAGAGGAATACAACACCCACTCCACTTTCGTGTGTACGATAATACTAAAATGCTAAACATTTAAAATGCTAAACATTAAATGGAGTACCGCATATCGCTAAAATATTTCAAAAACCATTTAAAAGGCATTTAAAAACCTATTAGAATGCAAAAGGTACTGTACATTTTAAGCATTGCTTTTCAATTCAGGCATATATTTAAAATAAAATGCAATATGAATGAAATAAGCAGTAATATTTACATGTGACAAAAAAAATGATCGATAAGTTGTTCAAAATTAAAGTCATTTCATGTCATGAAAATTAATAAACTTTATAGACAAAATAAGATGACAAAGTGTCTGAGGAAGTACCGCGAAATCTGTACTATAAGGCTAGTTCTACTTTAAGCAGATTGAAGTGCCATTTTAGTTCGAAAAATGGGAAAAAGTTCAATTTTGGAAGAGTTCCAAGTTTTTTGAAGTATGAAGGCCAAATTGTTACTGCATCTCTGGAACACTGTAGGCTGAATCAGAGTCAGTTTACGGGTCTGGTGTAAACATGAGATCATCTATTTCTGTAGACAAAATATCGTCCACTGAAGTTGGTGTCAGTTGGAACACCTCGTGTAGTAGATTAATTGCACAGAGATGTGAAGCATCGCTTTCAGCATAGGTTGCAGCAGCAATGTTCGCGTCCGTTGTTACCTGTGTGCCTGTAGATCTTTCTCGTACCTCAGCAGCAGCCGGAAGCGTCTGTGAGATCTCAATGAATGCTGTCATCAGGATTGGTAGCCTCTGGGGACAACACAGAGCATGGGCCGTTATCGGGACCAGCAGAGTATCGACATCCGTTGGCGTTGCTGATGGAAATGTTAGACAGGTGTCCAACACGCATTCTTCACCGCATAGCAGGCATCGTAGAACAGGTAAGATGCAATCTTGCCAGATTGGTCTGAACGACAGGAACCACGTGGTATTAAGGTCCCATAGACGAGTCATGCCCAAAAGCTGTACTATTCGCTCACTGCACTTTCGTTCAAGAAGAGCTTTCTCCATTTCGCTCGGGTGATGTCTGCGAATAGGCTGGCCATAGCGTAATAGCAGGAAGAGAAATAGAATTCCGGCAACAAGTGCTAGAATTAATGGTATGCCACCAAACACCGAATGTGCAAAGTTCGGGATGATTCCGAGTATTGCCTGGAAAGGTGCTAACAGACCGGAGCAGATGCTCTTAAATACATGTACAATTCCGGTTGTATCAGACACGTTAAAGATATGTCCTATCATTTCCACGAAATGTATAGGGCAGTTTGTACATATTAAAGTCTGTATCTCAGCCGAAGTCCTTGCTACTTGTAGATCATAGGTTTCTTTGGCCGAGGTCAAAGGCACTGTTTGCTGTAAAAGCATGGCTTTCATTCTGCTCAAAGTATCAAATCTTATAAAAAGAGACGTTCAGCGAAGGCCCTAGAGGTGACTCCCTGACTGTGTCTATTGGGGCAAACAATACTTGCATACAGCAAGTGACCCTGGAGTTGACCGTTACTAGATATGGGATGCCTGGCAACATGCCGCAGCAACTCTGATCATTCAACATGAGGTAACTCCCATTAGAATGTTGTCCAAACGTTGGATTAATCACAGCAGCTGGTGTACCCTGCTGATGGCAAGACAAATTTGCCACAGAACCATTACAAGCCCCGTGTAAAGAAATGTCCTGACATATAAGTGAACCGCTCAGTGCACGTTTACAGTGTGTACCGCTCAAAAACACTTCACGTTCCCCACTCAAACATCTATATGTATACGGTAAATTCCAAGATGTCTTAATGTATTCCTTACCCAACCTTTCATATTTGCCTGCTTGCATTTGTCTGAGGCAATACTGAAACTGAAAAGTAGTCACAGGTAATGTGATTTTGCCATGAATGAGCCATTCTGTAGCTGGTTTTTCTGCCACTGTGAATGGTAACTTTTCCAGTTTTTCAATGCTCAGCACTGTATACTTTGCTCCTCTTTGTGCCAGTTCGATCTGTTTATCAGTTAGATTGTATTCCGCAAACAGAGCTGACGTGTTGATGAAACGCCAAGGCACATAGCCCGCGCGCAAAGATTGCAGCGTCCAGCTTAATAACACAATAGAACGTAATTGAGATTGGCCTTGCTGTAACATCGCCAAATCTTGTTCTAGTATGTCGATAGCAGAGGATACAATGCCATCCAATGAATATATTCTGGAGGACAAAGTTGTTAACCCATTGTCGACCACAGAGAGGGTTTTCTCTAAATTAATACGATCAAGTTCACGTATTCGTTCTGCGGCCTCCATCTGTGACACTTTCCATGCTTCATTATAGGCAGCATAAATGCCGACATATATGAAACGTTTTTGACGCGGTTTTCTTGGTCCAAGCAAGAATTCCCTAAGGTCTACGTCTTCTTTAAGTAAGGATAAGTGTTGTTTCACATCCTGTAGTGTAGATTTCTGAAGCCAATCGAGGCATAATTTACCTACACTGTATGTTGTTACTACCCCCGGATGCTGTCTTTGGACGTATCTTGGGTCTGGCCTATGAATAGTAAAGCCCTGAGTTTTATTCAGGAATCTTTCCTGACAGTTGTTCGTGTCTGTGGGCCAGATCAACCATTTTCTCCAATCAGGATTAGATCTGTTGAGTTGTAGTATTTGGTCAACTGTAACCGCTGCCTGTGTTTTGTTATCACTGGCAGGTGTTGGTACAGAAAGTGTTTTCATCTCTTTGATCTTGGCTAGTCCAAGACAAGATGTTTGTTGGATAGTTTCATTCAAAAACATTATTTGTTCAGGGATGATACAGGCTCTAAATAAAGCTTCTATCCCCTGCACTTGCCAATCTTTAGTACCCCAGACAGTTTTTGTGTCTATTGTGTCTTTCCATAAGTCGAAACCCTGTCTAGACAGTTGGGCAATAAATGCTGCAGAGTAAATCTGTTTAGTATTAGTTAACATTATTTTCAGTCCTGTTTTGTTTACATTTTTATAGTAAAACGTTTCTGGATCAGATGTATTGTAACCTGAAAAATATGGAAACTTGTTAGCAAATGTTTTTGAACTACCTTGTGGTGGTGTAGGACAATGCTCCCATTGGTTAAACATAAACACATTTCTCGGGTATGCAGATTTATGCAAATAATGATGACCATAGTGGTTATAGCAATACAGCTGTTCATCGTCTGATGAACCCTCTAAATATTCATTTTTAGTAAATGCAGCAGATTTTTCTAGGTCAAACATTATGTCGTTTACAGTCTCAAAGTCCCAATCATCAGAATAGGTACTGGACGAAATTAGATCACTTAGTGAAATTTTAAACAAATGTGGAATGTTCAATTGGTCCGTCGGGCCGAAGATATCAAAATCTGTTTTGTCCCACACTATACCATCCTGTATAGGAACGGCTGTGATGTTCACTGATGACAAGTCTCTTGCTTCACGATGGGAAGATTTATGAGGTTTCAAAAGTACGTTCACGTCTTTTCCTTCAGTGTTCACATGGATGTATCTGCCTCTTATAAGCATGCTCACAGTTGAAACCAAAGCTAGCCAGAGCAGGAAAACAAAAAGTCCAGATGTAATCCAGAGTTCAATCCATGGAGAAACCAAATAAGTCTTTTTCAGAAAGTGAAGAAAGTTTTGTACTTGCTGCTTGAATGTTAATGATGCTGGCGTCGTTTCAGGTTCACTCGGATCTTCTGAGAACGTATCAATGTTAATGAAATAGCCAGAAGTAGTTCTGTCAATTGTTGGAATTGCATCAGGATTTGTAGAAATCACTGGAACCAGTTGATCACTTGCTACATTGGTGTAGACAGGTGTATTTGGACGAACTGTTACTTGATTTTCAAGAGGGATGAGTTCCATTGCATTGTTGCTTAGTCCTTCATCTGTTACAGCTGAATTCTCGATGGTTATCAGTCTTTCAGTCTGAACCTCTTGGATAGTAGCGAGAGGAGTGCGTCTGCTATTAGGTCGGAGTCCACGAGGCCTACTATTTAGTATTGGCCACATACTGTGGTTTGATGAGGTCGATGGACACAAATCTTTTCTCCTTTCTTCCAGCAAGGGGCGGCAGAAGTACTGTTCTTGTTCCTTGAACTGCTAGGACAGGTACTGGTTGTCTGTAAGAAGGTCTAAATTCCTTCTTGTCCGCAATTTTTTCTCTGACAAGATCCCCAACTTTTGGAATCCAGACAGGCCTTGCTGGGACCGCCGGTTTTTCCCCAGCGGTGGTTGGCTGTAGGAATACGTTGCTTTGTTTCGTTCTTAACTCATTCAGTTCCTGTAAAACAGCCAAACGATCTTTGATATCAAACGTTTTATTTTCCCCCACTGTGCCTACGGGATCGAGATCTGGTACCCACATTCTTGTCCCAAATAGGACCTCATATGGAGTGACCCCCCCTAGAGAACTTCTTGGCAGGTTGTTCAATGAGCGTTGGACCCCATAAAGATGTTTGACCCACCCATCACCCGAACCTAATACCCTAGCTGTTATAGACTGCTTTATGTCCCGGTTTTTCCTTTCCACAACCAAATTTCCCTCAGGATGGAATGGAGAGGAGTACCGCAATGCAACGCCCAGACTGGCCATGGCTTCTTTGTAAGCCCGAGAGTTAAATGCAGGGCCCTGGTCAGAATGTAGCGTGCCTATTGCGTATGTGCCGATAAAGACTCGCAAATCTTTTATAACAGTTCGAGCGTCAGCCGAGCGCTGAGGCCATATCCATAGGAACCTAGAGCATGAATCCACTGCAACCATGATATATTTATAGTTACCGTCCCTTTGCAAGGGACCGCAGTGGTCCAGGTAAACACAAGCTAATGACGTTAGGGTGGACGGATGTCGGAGACCATGCCTGTATTTAGAGTGCACGGTTTAATGCCTAAATAAGGACTGGGATTTTATGCCTATATAAGGGCAGGGCGAATTGTGCCTATATAAGGACATGATACATGAAAGCTCGTGTATGGACACCCTAAGAAGAATACAACAGTACTATACACATAGATTTAAACTGAATTCTCGCCAGAATGGGCAGCCAATGCAGCTGTTCCCGGATGACTTGACTTATAGGACTGAATTTAGGGCGTTTTAATAGTAGCCTAGCGGCAGCATTTTGCAGAGTCTGCAGCTTATGTATCACAGTCTTTTTGGCTCCAAGGTAGAGCGAATTGCAGTGACAACCGTTTTCCTGAGGGGCATAGGAATAAAAGGAAGGATCTTCCGAAGGATTTTTAAAGTGCAAAAACACGAGGAAGTGATACTGTTGACCTGGTCAGACAGTGATAGATGGTCGTCAATCAGGACTCCAAGGTTTTTTACCTTCTTTACGGGATGGGGGCATGGCCCTGCTGTCCCTGGCTACCAAACGGAATTCCAGAGGGAGGTGTCCCTTCCAAACATAACTACTTCAGTCTTCCCGGTATTCAATTTCAAGCAGTTATCCTGCATCCAGCGAATTATATGGCTCATGCAAAGGTTAAAACGTGCTGCCACAGTCTCTGGTTTTGACGCTAGGGAGACAACAATTTGCGTGTCGTCCGCGTAGCAGATGGCAGAGAAACCGAGGGAGCGTATAAGTTTAGCCAATGGGGTAACATATACGTTAAACAAGGTCGGGGAAAGTGATGATCCCTGAGGTACCCCACATGGCATAGCATAGGGGAGTGATTTATGCTCGTCCAGTATTACAGATTGTTCTCTGTTAATTAGATATGACCGAAGTATATCTGCTGCTTTGTCAACGATACCTATTTCGGCCAACCACTGAAGAAGTATACGGTGGTCCACCGTATCAAACGCGGCTGATAAGTCGAGCAAAATTAGTATGGCCTTCCCTCCCTGATCTAATTGGACACGTAGATTTTCAGTAGCTGCGATCAATGCAGATTCAGTACTGTGCCGCGGCCTAAATCCATGTTGTGCTGGATCAAGTTTGTCGTTTGTTTCTATGAAAGACAGCAATTCCCCATTTAGTGCTTTTTCTAAAAAAAAATACGGAAATTGTAGGCAGGTAATGGGACGGTAATTAGCAACTTCCGAGGGGGCGAGAGTCGTTTTTTTTAAAATAGGTCTTACCAGGGACTTTTTCCACCCAACAGGGAAATGTCCTAAGTTGAGGATGTTATTCAGAAGAGGTGTCAGGTAAAATGCGACAGTATTGGGGACCATGTGAAAGACCATAGCCGGACAGGGGTCCAGAAGAGAACCTGACTTAGTTGCCATAATGATTTTTTCGACTCTATCCTGTGTTAGAGGATTGAACTCTTGCAATTGTACTTGGTTGTTTGAACTGTTGTTTTTATGCTCTTCTGTTCTGATTCCATTGGTGTTATTAGAGAACTCATCGTATACTTTGACCACTTTTTCATGAAAGAACTCGGCAAGATTGTCGCAGAACTGTGTGGTGGAATTGAACGGTTTGATATTGCAGAAGGTGGCTAATTTAGAGACTGTTTTAAACAGTTCTCTGGGTGTATTTTTAGAGGCCATTATTTTCTCTGTAAAGAAAGTGGATTTTGCAGCAATTATTGCTTCTTTATACTTTGATAATGCCTCGCTATACTGTATTTTGCCTAACTCCGAGCAATCCTTCCTCCAGAGTCGTTCTTTAGCTCTGCAAATTTTCTTTAAATATTTTAGCTTATTATTGTACCATGGAGCTGATGTCAATCTTTTACTTGTACTAGTTTCTGGGGCTAGTCTTGAGACTGCCTGGTCAATCCAGCGGTTGAAATTTGCCGCTGCTTGATCGGGATCGGTGTCTGTAAGGGGGCTCTGCGATTGCAAAGCGGTTTCAAAGTCTAGACTGTTTATTTGCTTCCAAGGGCGTGATATCCCTGTCCTGTTTATACACTGGGTTCTGATAGGAGATCCGTTAGTGTGAACTTCAAAAAAGACAGCAGAGTGATCCGTCCAGGACAGGGGTATTGTCTTAGTAAAATTTATCTGTGCGTGATTAGTAAAGATGCCATCCAGGGTGTGATTGCCAGTATGTGTATGCATAGTAACAATTTGTTTTAAGCCTAGGCTATTTAGTCGATCTGTTAAATTCTTTGTTTCAGCACTTTCAGTAGATTCTAAATGAAAATTAAAATCACCTAGCACAGAAAAATTAAAGTGTACCATACAAGATTCCATAGTTGTTGTAATGGATTCAATGAAAAGTTTTCTGGGCCCAGGAGGTCTGTAGACTAGCAGTCAATTAAAAACGGAGGTATTGGTAGCTTTGAAGGTGAACAAGATGGCCTCCTCCTTTAGTTGGGGGATATCAGAGAAAGTGGCTTTGATGTGAGATCGATAAACAATAGCCACCCCTCCCCCTCTTTGTCCTTCTCTATCGATTCTGAACAGATCGTAGCCCGAAGGTATGGCCACGTTTAGATCTGGTTCAGAAGCACTGTGAGTCCATGTCTCTGTAAGGAATAGTATGTCTGGCGTGTAAAGTTCAATAAAATCAGCTAGTTCGTATCTATGCTTAAGAAGGGATCTAGTGTTCAGTAAGACACAAGTTAAGGTACGCTTATTACCAAAACGTGTGTTGAGCCGAACCACCTCGTCAGTGTTGGAAGGGTGGGGATGTGAATGACCATTACCCAAATTGAAACTACACGCAGGACAGCATTGTATCTGGGAGTCGGTGCTCGGAAAAATGGGCTGACATAAATTGTGCTCACCTTTGTATTGAAGGTTCATCAAAGTTGATTTGGAGTAGGTAATAAACGAAAATTGGCCAGGGGGACTGGCACATGGCGCAGTCCGGCCGCGGATGGACGCAGACGGGCTTGCCCTTGGCGAGCCTTTGGCGCACCAGCGGCGCGCGCGCTGCGCTCTTATAGGGTTTACGTGGACGGGAAGGCTCAGGCGACTAGAGCGCTAACCCGGAAAATGGCGGCCCGCCCTAACTTGCGGGACCGTCAGGAAGCAGCTGTTCGTCAGGCAATGATACACACGTAAGCGCGATCTACAATTAAAGTGCAGTTCAAGTCGAAATATCAAATTCATACATTGTACAACATTAAAATGCAACTAAGATAATAAAATTGCTGAGTAATTAGTAAAAATCGAATCGATTAAAAACAAAGTTATTTCTTAAAACAGAATAATTTTGAAGTAACAAGATAGGAGTCACCCCGGAGCTAGTTACGAGTTCCCAGTTACTTAGACTTTAGGCAGCGCTGCGCGGTCGCGTCAGCATGCGCTCTTATAGGGTTTACGTGGACGAGAAGGCTCAGGCGACTAGAGCGCTAACCCGGAAAATGGCGGCCCGCCCTAACTTGCGGGACCGTCAGGAAGCAGCTGTTCATCAGGCAATGATACACACGTAAGCGCGATCTACAATTAAAGTGCAGTTCAAGTCGAAATATCAAATTCATACATTGTACAACATTGAAATGAAATGAAATTTGTACTTGTAAAGCGCACCCATACCCCCAAAGGGGTGTCCGGGCGCTGTACGCATACCGCTGTGGAACCCTTCCTGGCTTTTCCCTGTGAAATGTCCACTCCTGGGCACCCCCAGGGTGAAGCCAGGCATCCCAGCACTGTTGGGGCCGTTGTGGAGATTAAGCAAGCTATTGCCCAGAGTTGCAGAGTGGGACCCATGATTAGAATAGGCACCGAGGCGAGAATTATCAGGTCCGAGGAAATTGAGCCCAAGACCCGCCGAGGCGGGAATTGAACCCTGGTCCCGGGCCAGATCTCTGCATCAGGGTCTGCCGCTCTAACCATTGAGCCACACTTCTCCACATTAAAATGCAACTAAGATAATAAAATTGCTGAGTGATTAGTAAAAATCGAATCGATTAAAAACAAAGTTATTTCTTAAAACAGAATAGTTTTGAAGTAACAAGATAGGAGTCACCCCGGAGCTAGTTACGAGTTCCCAGTTACTTAGACTTTAGGCAGCCACGAGTGTTTCACTTATTGGACCCTGTGGGGATGGCCAGGATAAATACCAAGGTATTTTTCATTGATGGAGTGCTTGTTGGGGGGTTTCTCTCGTTGAATGTACTTGGACCCTGCCAGGGTGATACTGTTTTGCACTTGCCCTTATTCCAAGGTTGTGGTATACATATTCTTCTGCACTTTTGCCCATGCGGGCAGGGTTTGTGGGTCTTTGGCATATGGGCCAACGTAAATCCACTCTGTTGGTATCAGCACCAAAATTGCTTTCGTTACAGCATATTAGTATTCTCTTATAGTGCGTCACTCTATTTCGGATTGCAACGTTTTTGAACGTCACGATGAGGGACGGTGTGTCAACAGTTGACATCGTGTTCTTGGATGCTTTCTACCAGGGCGGACGTGATGTTCTACTAATGATTCTGTTGTTGACAATTGGCATTATGCATTTGTTAGAATGACCACATGGTCTGCTGTAGGGATCCCACTCTGAAATAATACGTGTCCCAAACGGTATCATGTGGCTATATTAAAGTCAATCTGTCTCAGCCCGGGTGCCCTGTGGCACAAAGCACTGCGCATTGGCTTTTAAAAGTCTCATGCATATTGAATGCATTTCATTGCTTAGCTTTATGAACACTGAATACTTTCAACTGCTTAGTAATAAATTATTTATTTTGTACTAATACGGGGAATGTTGTTGTTGTCCACCCCATAGCCTTTGCCATAATATTTAGGATTGATTTTACTCTTTTACTTGTGGCTGGAGGCTCACATTATTCTGTTAACACTCGTCGCTTAGTACTCCAATACTATATTGTTATATGCCCCCTTTCCTTAATGTTACTATTCATATATTAAGGTTATAACTTTTGCCCCTGATAGGTATCAGCTTTGGGCTATTTATCCTTATGACCGCACTAACGGACAATATTTTGAAAACAGGCTTGGATTTAAAGTGGCCTGTATATAAGAGGGATAGAACTCTTCATAATTTCACACCGATTAATGACCCAATAACTTCCATAAGAGATGTGACTGTTTTGAATTCAGCTGTGCCGCTTATGTCAGCGGCATCCCCCTGGGCACAGCAAAGCAACTGCAGGAAGCAGTATGTTCAATTCCATCAGAATATGAAGCAGGATGTGAAAACATTCCTCCATGTTGAACATTTTAGTGAAGAGAGCGATTGACAATGGTGTTATCACTGAGCGGACTGGTAAATATTTGATTCAGGCACATCCACGTACACCCTCTCTCTATATGCTTCCCAAAGTTCACAAGGATCTCCTGCACCCTCCTTTCAGACCAATTGTATCAACTAAAGGCAGTCTTCATGAACCGGTGGGGAAATTCATTGACAAGTACTTACAACCGTTTGTTGTTACAATGAAAACGTACATAAGAGACCACGACTGATTTGCTCTCCAAAATCTCAAGTACGAACTTTGAAACTAATGATGAAATTTGGCTATTTACAGCTGATGTGAGGTCTCTCTACACGTCGATCCCACACAATTTGGGCATTGAAGCCATTGAAGAAATTCTTCTCAATTCAGATCTGGATCCTGACCTCCAACTGTTTCTGATGGAACTTATACATTTTTCTTTGTATCAGAGTTATTTTGAATGGGAGAAACAGTGTTATCTCCAACTATCAGGGACTTCTATGGGCAATTGCGCCGCACCTTCGTACGCGAATATTTTCATGAGCAAATTTGAGGAACACAACATCCTGAATACCACACAATGGCAAGAGCACGCTATCATCTTTCTCAGATATATAGATGACATTTTCATCACTTGGAAAGGCACTCACACAAGTCTAATGAGTGCACTGAATTCCTTGAACACCATCAACGATAGGATACAGTTCACTTTTGACACCAACTCCCACTGTGTAACATTCCTGGATGTGTTGATCACAAGATCAGGCAACACTTTGGAAACAAACATCTACAGAAAAAGCACAGACAGGAACAATTTACATCAGATGTCACTCAAAAATCATCTACCCTATTCACAATTACTTAGGGTAAAAAGGATTGTGTCAGACTCCTTAAAATATGATCAACAGGCCAACGATATGCTTGAAAGATTTAAACAACGTGGTTATCCTCTAAAGGTCCTTCAACATGCCAAGGAACGGTGTGGTGAAAAAACCAGAACACAGTTGCTCACACCCGTTGTTAAAACTGAAACTAAGCGTTCTGTAGTGGTCTCAAAATGTTCCACCCTCAGTACTCAATACAAGAAATCCATTAGAAATCATTGGTCAATTTTGGCCACAGAACCAGACTTTCATGGTATTTTCAATGAGTTACCCATCTTTGCCTACAAGAGGGGAAGGAATATCAAGGATTTAATTTCCAAAAGACTGACACTAACATCCACCTTTAAAGGAAACATACCTTGCTACAACTGCAGCAATTGCCATAACATCATCAAAGGAGCTGTAATCACACATCCTATGAAAGGCACCAAAATCAAATTAAAAGTCAATTCTAACTGTGACACCAAGAATGTTGTCTATTTACTCAAATGTCAGTGTGGACTGGTATATGTCGGTAAAACCGAGAGAAAGATTAAAGTTCGTATCAACGAACACAAGAGTAACATCCGGACTTGTAACACCAAATCCACCATTGCGGAACATTTCATGGAACACCGACATAACATCAGTCAACTCCAATTTGCAGTCTTAGAGACCATTGAGAAAAAAGAAGGCAGAAACAACACCAATTTTCTCTTACAGAGAGAACATTTTTGGATTAAATTGTTGGACTCCATGAAGCCCAATGGTCTCAATGATCGCATGGAATTTCAATGCTATCTGTGATTTCTCTACCATGTGTGCATCCCAATTTATTTACCGTTTTTTGCATATCATCAATAATGTACTCAGCTTCATGTATTTCTATGCGTGTATCTTCACTTTCTGTGGACACTTCTGAGATTTTCCCAGTGCACACCTATCTATCATCCCCCATTCCTCACATTTCCACTCCACACACATTCCCGTTAGACTTCCTTCAAATTCTTTGCTCCTTTCAATCTTTCTTTTGCGTTTTTACTGTTTAACAACTTGTGACTTTTGTGTTCTGGTTTTTGATGCCATCTTGTTGACTCTTTTGTTAACCTCACATCATCTTCATGTTTTGAACATTCTCACACCTTACCAGCATGCTCCCGTTCACATTTTTTTCATATTACCACATAGATTATTTATTTCACAACATCTTCTAAGATGGCCCCCACGCATTTGCTGGTGTTTACCGGGACATGATTCTAGTCCTTTTTCTATTTTCGCTAACCTCGCGAGACTCTTGATTTAAGTTACATTCGGTACACCGACTGTGTTTCAACATCAACATCGCATGCTTTATGCACCTTCGGTTCACGTAAGTGTTTCATTTCGTTCTCATCACGCGCTGTTGATCTTTGCACACCTTCAGGTTTGTTGCACTTTTGCATGCACCTGGCGGTTACATCATTCGTATTCACCTGCTTTTCACTAAAGTAGTTTGTCGATCTGTTTCTTTTTTCTTGAGTTTTACTTTCACCCTCACGCTTTCGTAACAACCACCACGCACACCTTTCTCAGCTTCAACCCGTTTCTTCTGAATTACGTCTTGAGTGTATGGTGGCGTTTTCCCTATATCTTCTTTGTGCAACACGGTGGACATGACTTTATGCTACGGGTTATGGTTATTTCTGCCTCACACCGCTGAGACTTGAATAGTTCGTACTGATTTTTACTTTGGTGGCACAGCCTCTTGACACCGGGTAATGTAGGTGCAGGGACTTAGTATATGTCCCGGGTTGTTTATAGTGACTCTCTGATATCTTTCGTTTTCCTTACAGTTTTTCCCCTGACGAAGGGCGTTCGGCCTGAAATGCATCGGGAGATCTGTTTAAACACACCACGATTGCAATGTGTTTTGTTATCCAACTTATTCTTGAATAAAATCAAGCTTCAATGAAATGAGAACAACAAAAGTTTGAACTTTTGTTTTCACATCCTGCTTCATATTCTGATGGAATTGAACATACTGCTTCCTGCAGTTGCTTTGCTGTGCCCAGGGGGATGCCGCTGACATAAGCGGCACGGCTGGATTCATGTTTTAACACCCAAACCAGAGGGTGATACCCCCGGTGCACGCTGCAAACTACAAAACTTGGTTCAGCACTCCGCTGTGCGTGCTCTTACACTTTACTGTTTTGAATTCGACATATATGAGGTGGTTCCAAGTTAAAATATAGATTACAAAAATATAGTTGAAAAAAATATCGATGTAAAAATATCGATTACAAAAATATCGAATTGCTATACTTAAACAGGTAAGTACAATAATATCGACTCAAAAATATAGATGTAAAAAATATCGATTTTAAAAAATAACATAAATTAAAATAAATTAATTAATAAATATTAAAATTATTAACAAAATAAATTAAATTTAATATACATTTAAACTAATTGTAACAAATAAACTTAATTTATTAAATATAAACACAAAAAAATATTTACATATACATATATTTACTTAAATACATTTTATTAACTATTATCTTTATTTAATTTATAAACTTTTTTAATTATATAAAAATAAAATAAACACATATATAAATAATTTAAAATAAAATATTCTATATTTAATTAACATATTAAACTATTTAAAAAAAATAATACATACATTTAATAACAAAATAAAAACATTAGTAGAAAAAGCGCTGGATAGCGAAGGGGTAAAAATTACTATTCCCACTCCAGTGAGTGCAACAGTAGGGAAAGCGCTGGATAGTGGAGGGGTAAAAATTACTATTCCCATTCCAGTGAGTGCAACAGTAGGGAAAGCGCTGGATAGCGGAGGGGTACAAATTACTATTCCCACTCCAGTGAGTGCAACAGTAGGGAAAGCGCTGGATAGCGGAGGGGTAAAAATTACTATTCCCACTCCAGTGAGTGCAACAGTAGGGAAAGCGCTGGATAGCGGAGGGGTAAAAATTACTATTCCCACTCCAATGAGTGCAACAGTAGGGAAAGCGCTGGATAGCGTAGGGGTAAAAATTACTATTCCCACTCCAATGAGTGCAACAGTAGGGAAAGCGCTGGATAGTGGAGGGGTAAAATTTACTATTCCCACTCCAGTGAGTGCAACAGTAGGGAAAGCGCTGGATCCCAAAACAATAAAAAATAAAACCATCAAACTTTTTATTAAATTTAATTTCCAATATTAACATAATTAATATATAAATTTAAATATATTATTATTAACAAAGATAATAAAACACATTAATTACCCATTATTTAACACTATTAAATCCACAACACACACCTACAATTAATTACACAATTAAATTTAATAATTACTAATTAATTTATTATTTATTAATTAATCAATAAAAAATTAATTACTTACCACCTTTCACACCATTTACACATATTAACACCAAAACACACACCTAAAATTAATTACACAATTACAATTAATAATTACTAATTAATTGATAGTAATTAACTTAAAAGTATTTAATAATTAATCAATAAAAAAATTAATTACTTACCACCCTTCACACAATTTACACATATAAACACCACAACACACACCTAAAATTAATTAAGCAATTAACCTAATTATTTATTAATTGAATAATTGAAATTAATTAACAACTAATTATTAAACTATTATTAATTAATCAATTAACACATTAATTATTCAATAAATCTTATAAAATTAAATTACTTCCCACCCTAATCCCCTATAAACCCACAACCCGCTACAGAATTAAAAACGCAGAATTAAACTTAAAATAAATTACTAACTAGTAAAACTCTAAAACATATAATAAAATAACAAACAATTCTCATTAAAAACACTAAAATACATAAAATTATTAATAAATCGATATTTTTGTAAACTATATTTTTGTAAACGATATTTATTACAAAGATATTTATGTAATCGATATTACTTACCTGTCAGTCGATATTCTTGTCAGCTATATTTTTGTTCTCGATATTTCTTCTCCACGATATTTTTGCGGCGATATTTCTGTCCCGCGATATTTTTGCGGCGATATTTCGACTCTGCACCATATGAGGTATGCCGTGATCATTGACATCTTCTAACAAGGGACAATTATGATTTTAAGTAATGACCATTTTCAACTTTGAGATTTAGATATCTGATAGGGAAGCTTATTCATATATGGTAACAAGCCACTTGTCAACCTCATGTTTTCCAAATAAATGTGTCTATGAACTGCTTTTGGAATGCATTCCTTATAAGTATATCATTTCATCTGATGTGCTTAGTAATTCATATTGACAGTTGCGAACCAATTGGCTATATGTCGTAGCACTGTACTGCACTATTGGTGTTTCCTTTGACAGAAATGGTGCTGTCAGGCATGCAACATGGTCATATATGCTGTAGTATCTGTCTTATGTTGTTTTAACTGTAATTAGTTATCCAACATGAGTTTTGTCTTGTAGTGGTGTGGTATTTCACTTATGTCCTGTTAGTGACTTCTTGACCTTGTGTTTTTAACATGGTACAGTCATTTTATGTTGTAATGTACTGTTTGTATATATATATATATGATGTTATATTGTTGTCACAATGTGCCAGTTGAATGTCTTAATTGTGTTATTTTGCATGTTGTTTACAGCCCTGACGAAGTTCAAAAGATTTGTTTTGAATGAAACACGTTGGCTGGATGTTCTTTTTCCATTTATGGATTTAAAGTGAAGAAGGAATAATAAAAAAGATTTTTTGAAACAACACATTGAACTTTTATGGATCAGAACGATTTCCCGAGTGCACCTTTCCACTTGTGGTAATAACTGTGTAATGCTGTGCACCAATTTCATATTCCCAAAGAGTTTGTAATCCAAACTAAGATGCACACCACAGTTCATTGTAATGCACTTCATTTCAGAGAATTTTTCAATGCAGGTATCTGTGTCATGGGCCGTAAGTAAGAATAATATATACAGCACTATCATCTGAAATAAATGTTGTGTCCATTGCATGTAGATTTTCTATTATTGGCTCCAATGGGGTGATATTTTCGTAGACAACATTTTAGATACCCTATTTATTTCAGACGGTATTCCAACCTAACATATTCTGGTTCATCCTCATCACAGGGTGTGGTCCCAGAATACTGCAGACTAAATATTCTCTGATGAAATCTAGTGTCTTAAATATCATTTACAAAATCATCTGTACATTGGGGTTAATAATAACAAATTTACACCAAATAGAGCAATATTTTGTGGAGGATATTTAGGACACAATATTTATCCGACAGTATTTTTGTCAACGACATTCTGGCACAAAACCATCAGGGAGCATCCTCTTCAGACTTTGGTTATCTGTGATGGCATTGAATACTCGGGAGATAAACTGGGCAGGTGTCTCAAGGGCCCATGCATAACTTGTATTGCTAACTGTGATTCCCTGGCCCACATAGTGTGTGAATGGGGACTTGAATGCAGCAGGTGCAGCTATTCATGAGCATTGTGTGATTGCGAAAGAAGGAAGAGGATCCTCCATGACCATGCCATCTGTCCCCACCAAACCTATGGGAAGTCTGGACTGGGGGAGAATTCAATGGCAGAACAACTCAAACAGTTGGCTAGGTGACCATGCTACAGGGAGACTCTGCTGAGTTACTCAGCAATAGCTTGTCTGCCCAAGCCATAATCAGCTGTGAGTGACCATTGGTTGGTCGACAGGTAGTGATAACATCTCCAGAGGCAGAAAGTAGAAACTGCATGACTGCTGTAGCGTCACATCCCTTCCTTAGAAGGTGTCACCAAGTAACCACCAAGATGACTTTACTGAAAATCAGAAATAATGTGCACAAGTATCTGTGAGCTTATCTACAATGTATCAAACAAGAAACAGGAGGGGGACTGTGGGCGCTTGTAGATCCAGCATACATGCCCCTGGGTATCTATTTAACAATAAATGCTGTTCCTAGAAAATGTAGATGCAGAGGACTGGTCGGTGTGGGTTAATGTCCCAAAAAGGGGAGAGTGCGGTCTCCCACTTGTGGGACCAGAGCCCTCACACACCCGGCTGGGTATTGAGATCCTTTTAATGTTTTCTAATGTACCTTGCCATTTGACTTCTGTAGAACGGTCTCAAAATCAGGTACCTCTCTGTTAGATTATCCGTGTGCTTGGTCTACCCTGGATACTAATTAAGGAAACCAACCACTTTGTAGATAGTTTTTATTAATTTTTGGTCTTGAAGAATTGCCATTTGATCCTGTGACAACCTAGGCAAGAAACATGTTGAACTTAATTCTTTAGCCACTACTGAACATAACATCAGTAGAGTGCCACCATCGTTTTTAACTGAGATTAGTGGACTTGCTGATTAAAATTAATTTTGAGTACCACTACATCCCATTTTAATATTTGCACCTCCACTCTGCACCCACACTTTTTACACTCATCTAAACCACAAGGCTCTACACCAGCACCGCACCAAATGGCATTGGGAAAAAAAGATCTCAGACAAAGAGCCCCTCATAGAGTGCCCATCAGGCATTGCTGCGCCGGCCTGACGAGGAGCATGCCCTAGTCCCACAAGTGGGAGACCCCCTCTCCGCTTTTTGGGACATTAACCCACACTGACCAGTCCTCTCCTTCTACATTGTCTAGGAACAGCATACCTTTATTGTTAAATGCTTATCTACAATGTACCTTCTCATAAAAACAAAATATTATGATAGTGGTGTGATCTACTGGATGCTGCCTGTCATGTGCTTGCTAGGTCCTTGTAATGAGTATTAACTGGGGAATACGAAATAGTTCATTTTGAAAAGGATAAGTGTGCTTTCTGGGTTTTGGATAGAACATGCAAACTGGGGACTAGTATTTACCGGCTAACACAACTAGAAGATGTGTTTAAATAGGGACTCTATAAATTAAACATGAAGGCAGTGTGTTTAAATGTTAACTGGCAACAGGTAGTAACATGCTAACCTTGAATGATGTGCTGCCTGTAAAACGAAAATGAAGTGTTCACTCGGGCAGACAAAATGCAATCAAGTAGAACTGTTGGAAACTAGAAATGGTGTAATAATTGGAAACTGGCAAAGATATATGGGGCAAATATTCCCGTGCTGTTAATTACAAAGCTATTGCAAGTCACCAAGCAGTTGTGTGACCATATAGAGGAACAATACTGAAGGACAAGTTCCTTTATAAGGTTATAAAAATGTAAGGTGACTTTCAATGTAATTTTAACATACAGGAGGGGGTATTTTATTCCTTATAGGTAATGGTCACAGTTCAGCTTTTGACACAAGCCTATTAAATACTTTGAAAGAAATAGTATGGTTGTGGATATGAAGAATAAAACAGAATCTGTAGTGCAAAATTAACCACACCAAAAAGCAGTAAGTGATTTGTTGCAATACATATTAAAATCACTTTAATGTAAATGAAATTAAATTAAGAGCTGTAGCTCAGAATGAGTAGCACCATGCAGAGAATTGAGAATGAGCTTTAACATGAAGAGAGATTGTTTCTTTCTTGTAATGAACTACATGCACAAATTAAACTCATTGCCATAACATGTCTCTTTTCTGCTGATCTCTGTTCATTTTAGGAAAAGAAGATCATAATAGCGAAAAGCCAGTTTTTGTTTTATTGTTGAAACTGTAAGTACCTCTCAGGTGTGAAGCTCAGCCTACTAAATTAAATGTGTTTGTTAAAATTAAAAGCATGTATATGAGATCAAAATTTGTTTATTTTCAGAACTCACATGTTGATGTTTGGACAAAAATGGTTGAGTTTGCACAATATGTTTAAAACTGATATTTGAGTTATAAGCTTTGCGGCACTAGGGAAGCTTATTACTCCTACTATTAATGTGGTGCCGGAGACATTACAGCTATTGCTGTTATGTATTACCCACGCAGAGGCATTCTAAATTGGCAAAGCCTTTTTGAAATTACAACTGGTAATCCTCCCTGACGCATTGGCGTGATCACTGCTGGTAATCTTGCATGTGGTGCCACTAATGTAATCTTGTCTGATGTGGTCACTACTGCAACACTAATAATAAAAGTAGCTCAGGATGATTTTCATTGAGCATAAGTAGCTGTATTAGAGAACAGGCTGGTGATACCCAAAGAAAGTCATTTTCTTACTACAGTGACAACAGACAGCACAAATCGTATGCAATGAGGACATTTGATGCATGCTTTTATGTATTACACACTTAGTACAGACTTTTAATGAAATACCTTTGAACTGATTGTTAGAAAGTCATCCTTTTGCCCTCTTTACTCCTATTATTTTGCTGAATGATACTGATGGTAACTGACTTTGACTGTGCACTGGGCTCTGCTGGTAGGCCCAGGCCAGGGCTATGTTTAAACAGACGCATGTATAGGGTGCACTATGTATTAGGGTACACTTACAATTAGCAAGACCTACCCTATATGTCCCCTGTATAAAATAGGGCAGAGGGATTGAAACTACCTAGAAGACCCTAGTACATAATAGAGCATGGACCTTTAGAGGCCAGCAGCCTTCTTTACACTTGCATGTGTGCACTGCTGAGTGCCAGAGGTAAATTTAAAAGCAGCCCTGTTTGCAGCACTGCTTTTACAATTAAATTCACTGCAAACTTGACTTTGGTGGTATGGACACTTGATAATCTACCTTATTTCTACATATTAGGTAACCACAGGGCCTCCCGTAGGTGTCCCAGGGGTGGGGGTCATGTAACTATAAGTAGGGGGCTTATAAAATATGTTTTATATGCCCTTTAGAGGGAAACACTGCCCTTTTCATTTTTTCCCATTGTAGATACTTTGCTTCATAGGCTAACATTGCAGTATTTTATGTAGAGATAAATATTGCTAGGAAAGGAGTTAAAATATCATTCAAGGACTTAAAAGATTGGTTTTGATAAATGCAACAACTTGCACTGTTGAATTTATTATAACTAGTACAGAATAGAAGTTACGGAACTTTCTCTTATGTAAGCCAAAATCCAGACTGGTAGTGGTCTCTGCTGATTGATCAGCCTTAACAGGCTTAGCCAGGCTGCTTTGATTAGTTGATAAGTGGCCTGGCAGGAGCAGAGGTTATCTGATGGAGTGAGCTTTGTAGTTGGGGAGGATGGGTCCTGCAGTTGGAACTGGGTAAATCAAAATGAGCACAAAGAGAGAGCAGATCTGTAAGGAATGTCAGGGCTACCTTCCCCTGTCCCTGTGCCCCAGACAGATTACAGGTTTAGAACAGGAATTTGCAGGGGTGAGGGGGAGGAGATCTAATGGAAATGAGTCACACTGTGGGTTGGTTTAGCTAGGGCTCACTCCTCTGGAGAGATTTCATCCATGTTGGATTTTGGAAGTGCATTGCTCTATGGGACAAGAAGATGCCACACTTTGGAGGAGGTTGCCATGCTTTTAGGTGGCACCCAGCATCTTATTGGAAAGAGGCGCTCCCTGCTTGTTCCCACAGAACACTGATATATGAGATCTGCATAGCCTTTCAGTTCTGCTGTCTGAAACTACAAGCAAAAGAAGGACTGTTGTGCTGGAATCTGAATTTGCACCCACAGGCCTGCACTTTGAATTATTGTGCCTGCTACACACTTTGGTACTGCAGCCCTGGAGACTGTGCTTTGCTTCAAGAAGGATTAGGGAGTGGACTCCCTGCAGCTCAGGTTAACAGAGCCTACCTGCATCATCTTCACCAAGACTCCCCATCCTGGAGGGCGTCCAGTGGACATTTTAAGGTTTTGGCCAGGTGCGTTGTGGGAATTGTGGTCCAGACCTTCCAGAGACCATCCAGGAGATTCCAGACCTTTGGAGTGTTTTGGACACTTTGAACCTACAAGGATACCTTCAGGAATCATCTCCTGAAGTTTGGAGAACTTTGGGGGAAAAGCTCCATAAGGTGACCGACTACCTTCAATGGCAACCCGGCCAGGATTTCAGGTTCGTCCCGCTGAAAGCTCCAGAGCTCCTTACTTCCAGGTTTTGATCGCGACCTCGCAAAAAGTCAAGCCGGCAAACCCTCTCCGAATCCAGCCTGCTGAGGAGGGTCGATGGCCATCAGAGGAAAAAGCTCCAGAAACGTTCCTAAGTGTAAAAGTAACATTTTGACCAGGGCCTCCTGCTTAGTGTATCCGACCAGGGCTCCATCGTGGTTGGCCTGAAATTTTGACTTTGTCACAGTCAAACGTGACCAAATGTCCCAGAGTGGCGCTATAGTTTTTTAGCACTATAAAGTGGTTAATCTTTAAAAATTCATATCTCTGGTTTCCTGCAATGGATTTTTGTCATTTTGGTGTCTAGTTGTTCATTAAAATATTAACTATTTTTTATAAATTAGTATGGTATTTTTATTATGTGTTATGTCTTACTTATTTGATTTATTGGTGTTTTTAAAAGCTCCACACTCTTTTCTCCTAAGGTAGGCCTGACTGGTCATTGTCAGCTATTAAGCGTTGAGCAAGGGGCTAATTTACTGAGGCCTTTACTGGACCCTATACCGTGTTAGTGTACTTATGTCTAGTGGTAGCTGCATACTTATCCCTACCAATAACCCACTTTCCGACACTGATAGTAACTACATAATTTGAAAATGGGAATGATGGGCTACCTTAAAACTAATAATAATTAATTATCCGTGAATGTGCTATGATATGCTAACTGGGAACTAGAACTGCAATAATTGGCTAACTTGGAACTAGAACTGATGAACTAAGTGCAAATCAGCAATGGTGTGCTAGCTGGGGACTTAAATGATGATCCAACTGGGTATTTGCAATTATGGTCTATATGTGACCTGTATAAACCAAAAGGGGACTAGGGCTTTTATTATCTAGGTCCAGCATACATGCCCTGCAACATATATAGGTTCAACAATCTGGTATGCAGTTCCTACGGGGGGCAGCGGGAGATGAAGGGGATGGAGGACAACAAGTCGGGGAAGGAACACTAGTTGGGAAGGGGAGAGCACCAATAGGAGCAAGGGCCCTCACACACCCCAAGGGGTGTCATGCTTCATCATAGGGTAGCTCCTCACCGGGCCGGCGCTGCAATGCCCGACGGGCCCCACAGGGGGGCTCTTTGCCGGAGATCTTCTATGTTGTTAAACCGGTAGGCCCTATGTGATGAGGCAGTGGGGCAGACGTGTGGTGAGTAGAGTGGTGTACGTGGTGTCTTAAAAATAGCTATAAGTGTCCAGAAAGTACTTTATTAGCTGGACACTGATGCTATGGCTAAAAACAGACTACAAGAGCCTTGGTTCTCCTAATGGATGTGTGGCGTTTCTTCAGGACCGGGGTGCAAGGGGTACCTAATCTACTCTCTGATTAAGGAAACGGTCAGAGGATTCCTAAGGTGTACTGTTTCTTGTGGTAAGGAATCCAAGGTAATCCGAAGTGGGGGACAATATGTCAAGTTGAGTAAAACTATCCTTCTCGCGGACCTATGGGTTCCGGAGCACGGGTGTCAGCCTGTGCGTCCATACCAACCGCAGCAATCACAGAAGGCAGAAGCCTGGAAAGAGGTAGAGTGCAGGAAATGGGTAGTGTCTTTTATTAATTGTTTAAATCAAAATACCTTGTGTTTTGGGAATTCCTCATGTGTAAGAGGGGAGGCATGTGTATTGCGTAGGGCATGGGGTATAAGTATCCTTTGCCCTAAGTGCTGCCACAATTGACAATGTAGGTAGTTTCAGGGATTTAGGTGGCCCAGAGGTGGAAAATATTCACAATAGCCATAGGTGATAATGTGCGGCAGCCCGTAACCGTGGCCGCCCGTAACATCATGTGCCGCTGCAGTGGTGGAGGTATGTGAGTGACCGATCTCTGTGGAGGAGGAACATTTCAAGGGAACCTTACTTTGAGTCTGTGTGTTGGTCATTTCAAGGGTACATTCACTGTGGGGGAAGAGGGGGGAGATATTAGCCGAGGGGTCATCTCTGCTATGCCCTGTGCCAGAAACAGGGACCTTTTGAAACCATTTTTTAACACACGGGTTGTCAGGGGCTCCCACAGTCCTTGCTAATAGCGTATCTTAGTAGATGATGTTTAGAGAGCCCGTTAAGGGGCCAGATGGTTGTAGCGGGGGGCTGGGGTGGTATTTTCAATAAAAGCCTTGCCACGGGTGGAGTTGGAGGTTGGGAACCCATGATGAAAGGGCATAGACGTTAGCTGGCTAGGGATTCCTCGTGTGCCTGTTCGTACCCGGGGAAGAAATACACTCACCTCCAATATGGAGCTCCTGAATGTCGGACCTACCCACGTCTGGACACCAGGGATGCTGGTGACATTGTGCCGGTGGTTCCGGTTTAAATGCCCAGAGTCAAATTGCAAGAATGATGGAAAGTGAGGAAAGACTCGTATCTCAGCAAGATTCAATTACGGGCGCCATTTTGGAATGGTAGTGCCTGAGTTCACTCAGGAAATGAAATGAGGACTCATGTCAAGGTGGGAGATTCGGGTGTGGCGGCCATTTTAGTAAGGTCAAATCTGTCAATGGTGTTGGTGGAACATATGCTCGAAGTGGTAAAAAAGGCATGTTGAATTGTTTTAAGGGTTGGCAACCGTGGCCATGGTTCATGACAATTGGGAAGGGGAGTGGGGGGGAAGGCGGGGAGGGGGGGCCGCGCAGATCTGCGTGCTTATATTGCATGGTAGGTTGGGTGCCCAGTAGCGTGCAGACACTACAGCTTCATAAGGCTGTGTAATAAAACCAGGGTTGCTGGTCCACGGGCCAGCGGTTCCAGTGCAGTAGTGCTGCTACACAGTGATGTTTTTGCAGTGTTCTCATCTTTCCTCTACCCATCATTGTATGACCCAATAGAGTGGTGTTGGGATGTCCGGCATGTGGGGAGGGCCTGTGCTGGTGCTAATCACAGTTCCACCTCTGCCCATGGAATATCATCATTTAATCCTGTAGTGTTTGTTGACAGGCAAAAAATCCAGCTTTGTTCTTTGTTAAATAACCCTTGTTGGGTGATGTTGGGAAAGGATTCAAGAATTGTCCACTTGATCTCCTCATGAGTGTGGCGCATCTCTATGTAGTGGGACAGCATCTTGGATGTAGACCTACCATACCTGATGTTACTGCGATGTTCTGTGATGCGGATATTGACAGCTCTAGTTGTCATACCCACGTATCCTTCAGACAAGGGCAAGTGATCAGGTATATGTAATTGCGTTTATTGCAGGTGGTGTGGATCCTCTGGGTCCGCATGTGGTTAGGGCTCAATGTTACTTCCTTCGATGGACAGGTGTAGGGGCAAACGCTGCAAGAGCCACAGGGACAGTGGCCCTGGATCGGAGGGAGCTCCCAAAGTTGCTGTTGGCGTGTTGGGCGCGTTGGACGTGGTCTCTTGTGTACAATGGTGTCTTTGATATTGGAGGTGGGTTTGAACGAAAAACGTAGAGTGTCGGGTGTCGGTTGTCTGGTGTCAGGTCTCCTGTGTGCAGAATGGACCAGTGTTTTTTGATGATCTTTTTTACCATATTGATTGAGGTGTAAATGACGTGATGCAGGTAATAGCTTGGCAGGTGGGTCATTCATGATGTTCCAGGAGACTTTCCCTGTTGTTATTTCGTGCTCGCTTATAAGCTTTCTGCACCACCACCTGGGGATATTGCCTGACCACTAAGTCTGTAGTTTGCATGTTTGCCTGCTCTTTATAGTCACTGATGGTGCTGCAATTGCGTCTCAGTCGCAAGAATTGACTGAAGGGGAGATTATCCCGTAAGTGTTTGGGGTGGGGGCTTTCGTACCTAAGCAGGCTATTGCTGTCGGTGGGCTTCTTGTAAGTTTTTGTTATCATCCTGCCATCATTAAGGGTGATCATGAGATCAAGGAAAGCAGTCTCCATAGTGGAGATGTTGCTACTGAATTTTAGAGAGCGGTTAAGAGTGTTCATCGACTCACAAAATTCTCTACATGTAGCCTCTGAGCCCTGCCACAGAATCAGGATATCATCGATGTACCTGCGCCACACGACAATGTTGGAATGAAAAGGGTTATTGTCGTGGAGGATGCACCTTTGTTCGATGTCTGCCATGTACAGACAGGCCAGACTGGGAGCAAAGGTACTCCCCATCGATGTACCCTGGGTCTGATGATACAGTGTGTCTTTGAACTGGAAATAGTTTTCCTTGAGTGCCAGAGTCACGCACTCCATAATGAAGCTGATGGGGGTGGCAGAGGAACAAGTTGTTGCTCTGAGGAAGTTCTCATTGACCTCTAAGGTGTCATCCTGGGGTATGTTTGTGTACAATGCTTCCACGTCTACAGTGATGAGGATGTCCACATGTATGTCGTCTACCAGGTTTTCGAGGAGGTTGAGCACTGCAGTAGTGTCCTTAAGGAAGGATGGTGTCTTGGTTACAAGGGGTTGGAGGAATGAGTCACAAAATTGTGACAGGGGTTCAAGAATTGAACCGATACCTGACACTATGGGTCTCCCAGGTGGTGGTCTTGTGGCCTTGTGGAACCTCGGCAACATATAAAAATAGGTGTCTTACGGTTCTTGTTGACCAGAAAAATGGCTTCTTTTTTACTGATCCATCCCTGGGTCTCTGCCGCAAAGACAATGGACGTGATATGTTTGGCAAGGCGGCCTGTGGGATCTTCTCTGATGGGCGTCTAGTGAGTGCGGTTGGATAGCTGTCGTTCACATTCCTGATTGTAGTCGGTGGTGTCAAGGATAATAATGGCACCACCCTTGTCTGCTTCATCTCCCGTTGCCCCCCCCTAGGAACTGCATACCAGATTGTTGAACCTATATGTGAACAGCCAATGATGTTCCAAGTTGGCAGAGGCATGGATAATTATAGGCTAGTTAGAAGCTGGTTAGGAGGAGGTTACTGATTGCATGTGGTATTTATAGTGCTGTGGTTACTCCAATTTGGCAGAGATGTGGTGACTGAATATTATTGGAATTGGAAATTAAAAGCTAAATGGGTAATATGGTACTATGAAAGAATTTCATAATTAGCACTGCATTAGGTAAACTGGTGTTGTGTCCATTTTTCATTTTTGAAAATCCGAAGAGCGCTACACTTAAACATTTTAGGAAAACTGATGTAAATGGATACCAGGATATCTTTGCTCCTACCTTCATATTGTAGAATACACTTTCTTCACCTACTGGCCCTTTATTATTTGCAAACTCCTGCTTGTTTTCGACCTCTAAATTGTTTGGCAATCCCAGGATTCAAAGTGATGTCTCAGTCCTTTCTTGAACCAAGTGTTCGAATTAGGATCCTGCCTCTTACCCTACCCATCTCATTCCAAGAGACTCACTTACATGCATGTCTCTTTTCAACAGGCTTGGAGATGGTTCAAGTTATCAACTTGAATGGTGGCTGGGATATTATTTTATGCTATAGAAAAAATATTTCTGAATGTACAGTGAGATATTCTAAAGCATTACAATAGTTAATTTGAGCCCCCTTAGCATTTCCCCACTATTGATTTCTGGTTCCACTGCTTACTAACCTACATCTAGCAGGCATAATTGCCTTGACTCCATTGTCATGCATGTTGGTTGATGACCAAAGAGTCATGTGATAGAGTCATATGGTCAGAACAGGAACTGCTGCTCCAAAACGCAATTTTACTCCTTTCCCCTTGCAATTGAATGTCACGTGAGGACTTTTCTCCAACATTGAGAGCCCTCTGCAGATGATTCCTGACTATCCAAAAGGAAGAACACTCAGTATTTATAACAATTATTTGCCTCCTTTCTAACTCTAACTTGATAACTGGCCTAGAAAGGGCCACATGATATATTTGCATAGTCCCATTCAACTCCTGTCGTAAGTCATCATGACAGGACACACACACCAGATGTTCATGCAGAAGGGTAGACTATGAGTGGCAACATCTCTCTTTTGGTGTATGGTTTGTTTCATTGGTCTGTTACCATACTCCTATGCACAAAAACACAAAATCCTATATGTGCCAGCAGCAAAACCAGTGTCTTTGTTGCACTTTAATTAGCTTAACCTCTATTAATTGAGTCACTATCTGGTGAGCTCCATTTAATCTAAGTAACAGATGTCCCTTGTGGTACTTGGTGAACTATACCACTGCACATTTCTGCTTTTATGTCCAAGGCACTTCTTTAAATATTACACACTGACACTCAGTGCTCACAAATAATCCCAATAGTATTTCCCAATTATCAAACTTTCTTCTCTGACAAACTCATACTAAACAATCACTGTTTAAATTATGAACTAAGAAGTCTGCCTCCTATTTCTACTCCCAAACCACCGTTGCCGCCCTGCCAAATATCACTCATCAGCGGTTAGAGTAAGGCATTTTGGTGATGATGTCTGCATCACTGCACTTAAATGCATTGGTTATGCAAAGTAAAGCATTCCCAACCACCTGAAGAGCTCCAGGAGCTCAGCTGCACAGCATTAGTGATCGCACTGACGCGTGCCACTGCGCTTGGAGAACCACGCTGTATCACTTGTTTTAATAAATGTTTACACTTATGTTGCCCACTGATTAAAGGAACTTTGCTATGGTGCGCCCTGCAGGCAAATATCAAGGTCACCCAAACTGAAGCTGAGCCTCCGTGTACCATGTGTCACAGTGAGTGTTTTGTTGTCAAACACAAATCTGATTTGCCTGTTGTTGTTTTCTGGCTTTGCGCAAGCCCCTCTGTGACCACCATGGTCTGATTGAGCAGAGAGGCACTGACACTGGCAGCGGGAGGAGCAGGGGAAGCTTACCTTGCCTCACCATCTGCTGCCTAGCAGAGTGGCCTGGCACCTTTTAGTCCAGATGCCACAGCCTGGCCTGCAGTCATGTGCCACCTGGCTTTGTTGAAGATCTGGGATCCGGTCATGTTCAAGACGGTGTGGTACGAGGAGCTTGGCTGCTGTATAGCCAGCAAATCATATTTATAATACATGGTTTGGTAAATCACCATGTTGCAGTAAGTTTGTTCATTAATTAAACTGAAATCGGTCTTTCTCCCAGGAAGTAATGGTACTTCTACTCTTGTCTAATACATATATAATCTTTCTTTAATATTCACTGTCAAACATAATGGAAAATTTAGTTCATGGCTTCAATCCTTAGTGCATCTGTGTAAGTGTTTCTTAACTGTTCATTATCAAGTATGATGGGAATTGTAGTGCATTGTTACATAACATATTAGATTTCAAGCCTTGATTGGTACATATAGGATATGGGATAAGGTATATTGTAAATTATGACACACAAATTAACCACCCTCAAGTGGGTTGGGCAAAAGACATGTTCTTTTTAAGGCATCATAGTAAATATGATGCTATCCACACTCTTTACCGCATGATATACTTCATCACATAGCATATATCTCGATGTTTATAATCACCTTTATTTATAATCCGACTTATATGCGATGCCTTCAAAATCAATTCTAAGTGAAAAAGTCCAAAGTCTTGTTATAGAATACTATCTGTGGGAAGATTGTATTCTAGGCTTTAATGCACTGTAAACCGGTTGTTTATAAGTGGGCTCCCTTGTTTATGCTTTACATCATGATGGTATTGCCAATGAGTGGGATAGTGAAAAGTAAGGAAACACTATATATTTAATGGGTACGAGTAGAAGCACTATTATTTTCCATGACCAAGCCCCTGGTTTAAAGTGTTGGGAGAGCATTTGCTGCTGCACTTATTCACAATAAAACCATGGCCCGAATTTGCAAATTGAATTCTGTTGTACATAAAGTAGTAATATAGTAGTACTACTTACTTACTACAAAACGCAGTTTACAAACCTTTGGGTGGAAATCTCCATCTCCATTTCTCTTATCTTTTCTACAGTATATCTCCATATATATAAGTTTAGTACTTAGTATTAAAAGTGGAAAAGACCAGGTGGAATGGCTGAAAAACTAGAAATACTTACTACAGAATAGGAGGGGTTAGGGAGGAGTGAGGAGGGGTTTAGGGAGGTACATGCTAATACAAACATCCATCCACAAAAGAGTAAAATTATTGCTATTCTTACACTACACTTCTAAAATTATCGCCCAAAAGCTCCCAAAACAGTTGTAAATGTACTTCAGGTCAGCTTTAGAGTAAGTCTCACACCACACAGGGCCACTCATAAGTACTGCAACACACTACCATAGGAAATAATGGAGACAGGCAATTAAAACAATACCCAATAGAATATAATTTTAAATAAATTAAATTATTTAGATTTTTAATTTTGTTAACATTAAGGGCCTCATTATGAGTTTGGCGGTCTTCCTGAAGCACCACCACTGCTGCGCTGGCAGGAGGACTGCCAAGCCCGTGGTGCACCCGCCAGCCGGATTCTGAGTTGAACCCAGGGCGGGTGGGTGGTGCTGTGGTGGTCTCATGGCAGCAGCTGTGTTAGGCTCATGGGAGAGCCTTAACAGCAGACTGCCGTCGTGACAACACATTCGGCATGTTCCTGCACGGTGTGGAATGCTGCATGTCATGCATGTCACACCGTGCAGGAATGAGGGTGCAATGTTGTGCCCCCCCGCCTGAACCCCCAGGCCCCTTAGTTGCATCTCCATCACCGTTTTCATGGCGGGCTCACGGCCATGAAATGGGGGGTGAAAATGCGACTTGGAATATGCTCCAAGGTGCATATTCCTGCCCCTTTCCGCTTTTCCTGGATCCCGGTGGACATGGCGGTTCTGTGGCAGTCCGACCACCACACTTGAAATACAGCGGGCTGACCCGCAGTGTGGCAGTCGTCAGACTGCCACTGCAAGTACGGCGGTCCTAGGACCGCCGTACTCGTAATAAGGCCCTTCGTGTTAAAGGTTATATTGAATTAAAAATTACATATTTTCTAATTCTAAAGAATAATAACTAACATATTTAAAATTATTATTACATTAAACTTTCAATTAAATATTTAAATTCATTAAAATATATTAAACACACAACAAAATAATACTAAGTATGAATCAAATATTACAATGCTAGTGAGAATTAGATTTTTTTTTAAATGTTGATTAAAAAATAATATTTCTAAATTAAATTATTAAATTTACATGTTTTAATAATAATTTATTTTGATGAGTTAATGTGCTATAACTTCAGGCTGCTGCCACAGAGCAGTCCCCTTTGGCACAACTTCAGGACAGTGCCTCAGTGCATGCCGCTTCAACTGAAAAGACTTCTCTCCCGGCCCTGGAGACCACAGATCACTCCTCCTACTCTTTCCAGCTGGATGGACCTTCAGCTAGAGTCAGCTGCTTCTGGCTCACCCTGGATGGTCACACCTCCTGCAGGGTTCACACACTCCTTCACTCCAGCAGACAGGTCATCTTTGTGGCTTTCTGCACCTGGCTACCATTAGCAACACTGAATGGTGTTCAAGCAAGAGACAAAAGGCTGGCCTCACCTAAAAGACACTTCACACTCTGAAAATCATTGACTGCATTCCTACCCTTCACCACTGCCATGTACCAAATAGCAATGCACAGGAAGTCTAATCAGCAGCTCCTCTTATTTAAATAACATAATCGATTTTTTATAGTGGGCCTGACTCCTTTTTTTCCACTTCATTATCTAGGTATCTTCCCTTGTGCTTCAGGAATGTCAGTAATACACTTCCCCAGTCTAGAAAAACAACCTCACCTCCGCTTCGTGCATATGGGCAGGTTAGGGGCTTCCAAAACCGAAACTACAAGGCCCCAGTGCTCTAGCACACACACACATTCAATTTATGCACCACATAGGCTGCACGTGTGTAACACAATAAGAGATAAAAAAAAGAGATAAAAAGGACTGGACATAACTACTGATTCACAAAACATGGTATGCTGCCTTCACACTTTTTATACTAAGCACATGACAGAAATGACAGTCAATGGTCAGACAAATGGGGATATATTTGGTGGGTCCCTCCAGGTCAAGGACAGGTCCAGCACCTCGCTCATGTCAAGAAACAGGTATAAGACCTTCATGCACATGCTAGAATAGTGTGAGGCTGGACAAAAGTTTTTAAAAAACAGGATACCAGATACTCACAGTTACTCACTGCAGGCAAGAGAACACAACTTTACGCTATGTAGGGGACATTCAAATCTCAGTACTCAGAAAGATTGATTACCACCTTTCTAATTATTTTTGCAGTACTTTTATATCTTATTTTTTATTCCACCTCTTCTGGTTTCCATTTTAGGCCTCTTCATATTCCTCTTTGTTAGCCTCTTCTGCTGTTTGTTTTTTGGCCAAGGTTCATAAGGTGCATTTCGTCTAAAAAAGTGAATTTCTGTTTTTTTGGCCTTGTGGTTCTGTAGTGCCATTTTGAACCGACTCTAATTCGGAACTTTCTGCATATTAAATATCCTATCGAATGTTTCCTTTACTATAGGAGTTCAAACTTTTTTGCAAAGTATTGCATTTGCCAATTTAAATAGTGATTCCTATATTGATTACATTTACTTTGTTAGCTCAATATGACAGTTTCCACATGTCGTTTAAGTTACTACTCAAACTTATTAATTGATTTGTTAATCTCCTTTTGTTTTTGTTTGCTTTGAGCTCATTGTTTTCACCTAATATTTCTTTTTCCAATCCTGCTTGATTAATTTAGCACTCTTTTGGTGACATTTACTAAAAAGTGACACAACGCAGTAAAGCAACCAATGTCACTGCTCTACATTGCGTCAGAGGGGGAGTGAAAAACAGTGCCATATCATTAACATATAGCATTGTTTTTTCTCTTCCTTAGCACTGGCCCAATTTAAATACCTAGCGTGTGTACTTTTTACCAAGCATAGGTTTTGTACTAGAAGGGGAGCCTTCTGATGCTATAAAATGCAGCACACATGGAAAGTTCGAAAAGTATAGAAAAATTAAACATTTCTTCTCTGTTACACCTGCCTCGATAGGCGCAATAGTTAGCACAAATCCCTGTCTACAGTTGGTAGTGTATAAAGATTTGCATCAAAACCCATAGGTGGATGCATAAGAATGCCCATGATGCATCCGTTGAAAGTGTTCTTGGGGGAAAATAGCACCTTCGGTCATGAGCAGCATGGAGTTAGGCGCAGGAGCTGACCTGTAGCCAGGCCACAGGTTCGCCACTCATTAGGCACCCAACCACCCACCACACATGGCCTTTGGCTGTGCATGGCAGCCAGGCCCTGCCTTCAAACTCCCTCAGGCGGCTAACCCCCCACAGACATCAATCACTCATTTTGTTTTGTAATTAATTTCCCTTTTTTTATATTGGGTCAGGGGAGTTCCTCAAGGACACATTCCCAGTTTCCATACCCTGCCCCCTTATGACCTTATGTCCTTTTTTCAAACATTTTCAGGACACAGGGATTGACTCACCAAGCCCTGTAATGGCCTCTGCAACATTTCTGTTCCTGTTGTGGACAGCCAATCAGGGCGCTTGTAAAAAATTAAAACAACCCCTCAGTCAATCAGAATGCTTAATTTTTTTAATTCAGGCCCTATTGTGAATATATTTATACATTTTGAACCTTACTTTCTCAAAAACTACTGAATGGATTATGCCTATGATAAGTGCATAGGGAAATTGCGTTTTAGGATCTCCACCCTTTTTCTCGCTTGTCAGATCACCCCAAAACGTTTCTTGAAGGAGCTGTGGTGGATGAATGTTTTGGGAAACTTTCATCAATCGGTGGTACAGTTTTTATCAAAACACAAAACAGATGTTATAGATAGGTCAAAATGTCATTTAAAACATACTGTTTTAAACAAATAAATCCTCAGATATTAACCAGTTCGGCTTATCTACAGTAACTATAACTTATGCCTTTACGGCAAAGATACGAGTTATAGTTACTTTAGGACACAAGTTATAGTTAATTGACATAACTACAACTGGTGAAGTTCAGTGGTTTTGTTAGTTTAAAATTGTATTTTTTAAGTGACATTTTCACCTAAGTATAATGTCCCTTTAACCTTTGGTTTTTCAGTGAATATCCAAGGTTTTTATTTAAAGTCAAAGTTAGATATAATTACAGTTCCTCACCATAGCATCATTTTAACCTCAGTTTTTTTCAGTGAATTTCTTTGTTTTTTTAAAACATAAAGCCATATCTTATTAACATACGTAAAGCCAAACCCCAGTCACGCACATCCATTGGTGCATCCTAGCCCCCGTGGGCAGTGAATCCCCTGCGCAGCACAACCATGGGGTTGCCCACAGAGCCTGACCAACCGGGTCACTGTCGCAAGAAACAGGGTATCGCCAACATACTTCATGGGTGATAGTGCACCTTACACATATCATAGCAAACATGACAATCTTTATGACTCAAAATAGAGTGCACATCCCATCAGTTTGGCAGACAGGGCACACCGCCATGAGTACCCTATCTGCCATACTCTAAATCAGGCTCAAATCTTCATCGGTTTGTGTGCGAGGGATATCTTTGTTAGTAAATGCTATGATTGTCAGCGTGGATTGCTGGTCTGCTTTTATTTTTCTACGTGTTGGTATCAGGCTTGGTATTTGGCTGCAGCTGGCCCATTACTTTGTGCCAGTGGGAGCTATAGAGTTAGTAAAGGCTTCCTTAATGTTTTGTACTAAATTGAGGCCTTCTATCTCTGCCTTGGAGTGTGGATGGTTACGGTCGCTAACATTTTGTAAGGCATTGTTCATAGTGGTTGCTCCCCCATAGCATCCACTAGAATTATTTCTGATGCACTTCCAATGTTTACATTCGTTTGTGGTGTTCTCTTTACTGTAAGTATATCCCTTATATATTAGATGAGGTTTCCATTTTTGATAGGTGGCGAAAGATGGTTGAAGGCTTTTAGAGTGGTTCATTTTCATTGGAAATATAATAAAGGAAAATAACTAAGCTTAAATAGAATGATATTTATATTTGAGGATTTGTTATATAGGTTTTACACTAAGCTTAGTTTATATTGGTAAAACAAAAACGTTGCTTTTACTTTTTTTTAGCTTGAAGGTTGCTCTGTTAGACAGTGTAACAATCGCTTGCCTCCTCAGGCAGTTGTACAGGAGAATTGATTGTTTACAGTCTCTTCTGTTTATACCAGTCAATATTCCGTAATGCTTTGCTATTTGTTACATGTTTTGATTTTGAATGTGATTGTTAAGAAATCATTTTTGATTTTTTTTAAAGTTATACATTACTTGGTAAATGCTAGTTTATAGCAAACACAAGGAGATGATGGACGGAGCGCTGAAACTTTTCAGACACTCACCCCCAGTCACAGATCTGGGTTGAATCCATCATCATTCTTTAGCTCATTTCGCCACCTCAGTTCAGACCCAGCTATGTGCAAATCAGTCTTGACCCTGTGCCTCATGGGAACAGTCCAGCCCGAACTGCCAAGCCAGGTCTTCCCTGAACCGGAAACAAGCACCCTGGGACCTGTTTCTGGATAACACCCTTCATCAGCCAAGCTAGCTTGAATCCAGTGGCAAAGTGAGCAAGGGACCCACGTCTGGGCATACCCTGCCAACTTAGGGCGAACAAAGCAAACACAAGGAGATGATGGACGGAGCGCTGAAACTTTTCAGACACTCACCCCTTGTCACAGATCTGGGTTGAATCCATCGTCATTCTTTCGCTCACTTCGCCACCTCAGTTCAGACCCAGCTATGTGCAAATCAGTCTTGACCCTGTGCCTCATGGGAACAGTCCAGCCCAAACTGCCAAGCCAGGTCTTCCCTGAACTGGAAACAAGCATCCTGGGACCGGTTTCTGGGAAACACCCTTTATCAGCCAGGCTAGCTTGAATCCAGTGGCAAAGTGAGCAAGGGACCCACGTCTGGGCATACCCTGCCAACTTAGGGCGAACAAAGCAAACACAAGGAGATGATGGATGGAGCGCTGAAACGTTTCAGACACTCACCCCCAGTCACAGATCTGGGTTGAATCCATCATCATTCTTTAGCTCACTTCACTACCTCAAATGCTAATTTATAATCTACATTTTCTAAAGCAGGTGTTTGGGAGCTCTATATATAAATCACTGGGGTTATTTTTTATGTCAAAAATCTAAATTCTTTAGATATTTTTGTGCATTGTAGTTTGTTCTCACTGATTGTAAATTGTCCTTTTAAGTTATTTGGAAATTGAAACTATTTGTGCAGTCAATAATGTGGCATCTATGATATGTTAAAGACAATATTATTTTCTTCTTGATCTTGCTATATCTCACATAGGGTATTTATAAAATTAGGTCAATTATATTTTTGTATCACAATATATTTTTTTAAATAATGGGATTTTCAATGTTCCTCCCTACATGGTATCATGCTAAGGCAGTCATCTTGTTTGACTTGACCGATGATTGCACCTTAACCAAATTACAGCATTTCATAACTTTGGTGTCTGGATGGTGGTGTAGTTTATGAAATGTAATCATATGATATAGGCTGTAGTTGCTCCTTGCTTGGCAAGGGATCATGTGCAAGAGTTTGTATTTAACCCACAAAGCCTTTTTGTTTGTATGTACCATCTTGTCTAAATTGATAGTTTATATAATCATCGGACCAAGAACATGTGAGGTGGTGAATTTGCCCTTAGTTTCGTTAAACCCTAAACTTTGGAAAAATCTGGCTGCACAACCATGGCAAATTCAAGATCCCCTCACCTTCAGAAAAAACTGCAGCATTTCTATTGTGAAAATTACTTACTTCAAACGGGACCCCTTTCTTGTCAATTTACTTAAGAGAAGCTTCTCATTGAGGGTGTTTAACAACGAGATGCACTTATGGGTGATCTCCACACTTTATAAATAGTAAATAAAATGAAATCAAAATTAAGCTGAGAGATCCCTTTACATCCCGGCATCACTGCAACTCCTGGAATTAGATTTTCCTATAGACGCTTGTGGCCCTGCAAATTCTGTTCCCCGTCTACCACCAGTCCTAATATGGATGTTCCTCCTCTTCCATCATCTGTTTGCCTAACTGCTGTGTTTGGTTGCCACAGAGCTTCTCATGTCACCATACCTCATGGCAACATGCCACTTCTCACGTACACTGCAGTTATTTTTTGTCCCAGTACATCTGGCTCTCTAACTGACTACAGCCCTTCCTGGAGCTCCAGACTCTCCATGACATCCAACTAACCTTCCTCCTGCTCCAAAACTCCACTGACCTTAGAGACCTCTCTGCAGCTCATGGGCTCTGAGCAGCTCCTTGGGTAGGTACTCCCTGCAACTCTTGTCTTTTCTGCAGCATATATTTGACCTTTCCACATATACTGACTCTGAAGATCTTGGCCTTCCTTCAGTTCCTTAACGTTACTGCACTTCTTGATGTAAGTGAAGACCCAAGGTTGGCGTCTCCCTCAAAAAAACCCTTGCGCCACCATGGATGCGTTGCATTTACAATGCGGCACACCATGGAGCAAGGATTGACAGATGCATCACGCATCTGTTGGCGTAAAGGTAACGCATTGCTGGAGTCGTGTCGCAAGCATGTCACAACTCCAGCAATGCTCAGGAATGCCTATTCCTATTGTGCTGCGTCACTCCTTACGCCTGCTTCAAGCAGGCGAAAGGTTTTAATGCAGTGGCGTCATAGACGTGGCCCAGTGAAATCTTGTAGATTTCACTGCGTCACTTTTACGAGGCTTTCTTGCATCAGACCGCCCACCCTGCATACATTATACCTGACGCAAGTATAATGTGGTGCAGGGCTTTACAATGTGACGCATCTCCCTGGATGCGTCACGTTGTAAATGTGTCGCAACATGGCGCATTGTTTACGCCGCCGCTGCGTCACAAAAGTGACTCAACAGCGGCATAAAAGTGTCGCAAGGGGCTTGTAAATCTGCCCCACAGTGTGCTGGGAGAATCTGCTCCTCATCCTTGGGTGACATGGAACCTCAAACACACAAAAAGTGATGGAGGATGCTTGCAATAAATGTAACCACTGGCAATTGCTCGAGGTAGCATTCCAGTTCTTTGTTTTTTTGCCCACCAAGTCACTTCAGATTAGACTCAGCCAAATGCAAAGCATTCTTGACCCTACTCCAATAGGTACAGTCCAGCCTGAACTGCCAAGCCAGACCATCTCTGAACCAGAACACAAGCAACCCAAGATTAGGTTTGCCCTGATTGGGGCTCTTCAGTTGGGTGTAGCTTGGTTCCAGTGGCACAGTGAGCAAGAGGCCCACATCTTGGCATGCCCTTGGCTACTTACAGTGGTACATCAAACATTCAAAATGTGATGGGAGGATGCTTGCAATAAGTCGAACCACTGACAATCACTCTGGGTAACATTCCAAGCCATCGTTCATTTGCCCAGTAGCGTGAGAAGATTTTTCTGTTGGACCCTGAGACCTAATACAGCACTAAACCAATGCAGTCTATTTTGACATTATTAATTGTCCCTTGAAGAAGGGCAAGTAATACGCCCGAAATGAATTGAGGATTGGGTTGAAACGATGCAATACACTTAAAGTAAATAAGCTTTTTAAAAAAACGAACACAAGCTATTTCTTTGAAGCTATAGAAATAAAGGACATCAGAAATGACCACCAAATAATAAATTATTGAAGGAATTGAATTTACAATGTGCAACAAATGGGAACTGCCTGAATGGTACATATACAGTAGTGCATCCAGAGGGGGGGTCTTAACCTTACTGGGATAGTTCTTTTTGGGCTGGATAAAAGAGCACAGAAACCAGTGAAACTCACCCTCTGGTGCACAAGTATAGTATAGCAGTAATGTCAATAAAATACAAAAAAAATGAAGGATTAACAGTGAATGCTTGTGCATCAAGTGGGATTTAAGGGTGTACATTGCCACTTTATATTTTACCTTGTCTCTCCGATCTTTCTTGTTGCCCTAGGCTAATTGAAGTAGTGCTTTTATAACTTTGATCAACCTCTTCATCATTACATCAGGTTTGGGATTATATAAAGCTTACTTTTTGTGTTCTATAGCCTTGTTGTTTAGGAAAGTTTCTATGTCTTTTGATGTTTTTTGAAACCCAATTCCCAAAGTCCTTTTCTGCTTCAAAGTGCATAAAGGACATTAATGAAAGATTTGATTTCAATATTACTGACTATCACTGCTTCTCGTCAGGGTGACTTTATATCTACTAAGACTTTTTCAAGTAATAACCCTCTCTCTTCATGTATGGGACCTACCATGTGGACAGCAATATCTTCCCTGGGTCTATCATGCAGGTTCCTTCCCACAATTGGTTAAACCCCACTTTTTTGTATCTTTTATTAGTCATAGAGCATGCTATGCAATATCCTACTATTCTCTTCAAATTTCAGTCTAAACCTGCCCAATATTCATCTTTATATAGTATTTTCTTTATTTTGCTAATACCAATGTCCTTTAGGGTTCAAATGTATTAATTAATTTGTTTCCTACTAGCAGATAGATCAGCCTCATTCCCTTAATTATCGACACATCCTTCTGGTTCGCCTCGCTACAAATATTCAGGTGAGACCCCCCGCCTCCTACTTAGCCTTACCTCACCTACTACTTCCAAGTCCGGTTCCTTATAGATACAAGAGCCAACTACATCATGGAACGCACGGGATTACACACTTATAACATTATATACCCCGCAAACCTGTCAAAAAAAGCAGCCAAGCGTTTTAAACATAACTGGTTAAAATCACATCCCGAGACGTTAATCTCAGATCCTTACTTTTCAACAAAGAGGGGCTACATAACCAATGACTTCATCTTCTACACCAAGCGAAGAGCCCAATGGAGGAAAGCCTTCCTCGCCCTGCTCTCGATCTCCTCCACCAGGAAAACAGCACATGGTCTTACCATTTCCATCATTCCGTCCACATTCTTCAAAGCCAAAGCTACTATCACCATTTATCACACCGGGATCATCCTCATTCAATCCTCAGACCATAGCCTAAACCTACTAGATAACATCTTTCCTCGCATTAAGGACAAAGTCACAAGACCCCAGTCCCCCTCCCCTATTGTTCCCAATCACAATCAGCTTCCTAACTCCCCGCACGTCTCCATCGCAAGACATTCTACGCTTTTGACTCAACCGTCATTCACACTCACCCTAGATCCGTCAGACGCCCATGGAGATGACACCCTCTCCCCTACTTCCTACTCTACACCTAGTACTGCTAACACCGCCATGTATCCTCCAAGGCTTAGCAGCCAGCTGCTCCACACCCCATCATCTCACGCTAACACACCTCACACCCCCCACGACACCCTTCCGGACAACCCGCAACATAATTACCCAGCTCTCAATCTCCCATCAAACCTCGTACATAGCCCTGGCACACCCCCCTCACTTGCCTACCTTCAAATACATTAGCACCCATACCTGACCCCAGACTTGATGAGATAATAGTATCACTACAAGTCAAAGACGACCTCCAATCTATACGTGACCTGATTACTCTTAATCCTTTGATCAGACTTTTTGTAGAAGAATCCAAGTCCAACACCCATAATACCTTTTTTAATCCCTCCCTTCAACTACCCACTCGCCCTCAGAAACACCAGTTCCCAGGAGGGAGAACAGTTCCTTATCCTAATGCCTCAACCCGTCCTATCAGAAGGAATAACCCCCTATCGGATACAGATATTCACGCTCTACTCGGTTCTTACGATCGCCAGCATCACACCCCCTAGACAGTGCAGTCAGAAATACTTCATATTCACTCACTAATTCAGACCATCCCTACCAATTCTCACAGAGTGCCTAAACATAATTCCAGAGGTATTGTTGAAAATAACCTGACGCGAATCCCCCTCACACAAGGGCCCAACTCTAAGTCCATCAAGCCACACCTTAAATGCATATTATTAAACTGTAGATCGGCCGCAAGACATGCAGCTGACATAGCCGACCTCATACTCACTCATGAACCTGAACTGCTAATTCTGACAGAAACATGGTTAAACAAATCATCCTCGCCCATCCTCGACATATTGTTGCCCCCAAACTATAACATCATCAGACTAGACAGAACAGATATGCCTGGAGGAGGCATCGCTTGCATACATCGGTCCAACCTTTCAGTGAACCGCTCCCATTCACCGGTTCTATCTTCTTGTGAATACTTGTGCCTAGAAATCAAGAATAACAACAAACCAGGTTGTACATTGCACACTTTTTACCACCCCCCAGGAGATAACCTCACCTTTATTGAACATCTCATGGACATTGTTTCTACCAATACGGGACATCAAAATACACAAATATTCCTCGGAGACCTCAACCTCCATTGGAATGACCTCAATGACTCAGCAGTCAAAAGCCTCAAATCTTTCCTCTCAGACCTCGAACTCACCCAGATTTGTAGCACCCCCACACATGATAAAGGATCAATTCTAGACTTAATCATCTCCAAAGCGGAAGCCACCCAGCTGGTAACGATCCTTCCCTGTGATTGGTCTGACCATCACATCATCACTTTCCTCATCAATGAAGCAATAAAACCTTTCGCTACTCAATACCAGAGACCCAAAATCTGGAAGAGAAATCTAAAAAATTTAGATGCAGACCTAATCACAAATTCCTGTCCCAATATCCTGCTGCCCCCCGAAGGTCTAACGGATGTACAAAATCTGACTGACCACTACTTCTGTTCCATAAGTAAGGTCCTAGACAAAGTCGCTCCACTACAATGGAAAAGAACCTCTACAAAAGACTCCAAACCATGGTTCGATGGTAGACTTAACGAGGACAGAAGATCCCTGAGATTAATCGAACGAAGATGGAGGTCAACTCCTTCCTCAGGTCACCTCAAGTTGTTAAGAACAACGAGAAACTCCTACTACAGAAAGATTAGACAATCAAAGGCAATCTTTTTCAGTAATCAACTGGACCAAGCCAAAAACCGGCCCAAAAAATTATTTGAACTAATCAAATCACAATCGAAGGACATACCTCACCCCCCCCCCAATCCAACTCAGATTCCCTACCCAATTGCGAAGAATTTGCCTCCTTCTTCATGCTGAAGACAGAAAACATAAAAGCGGACCTACTCAACGACTTAACAACCCATTCTGGCACTCACATGGACACCCCTTCCCTCCCCCCCACCAGGAGCCCTACTCATATGCGCCTCTAAGTTTAACCTAAAAACAATGCTTCTTGGGCCTCCTTCCCCTCATACAGTGAAGATGCGATAGCGAAAATGCTCACTTATCTGAACCCATCCAACCATTTCACTGACCCCCTCCCCGCTAGCCATTTAAAAGACTTCATCCCTCTGTTACTGCCTATGTGGACCAAGATTATAAACACCTCTCTCCAGCAAGGAATCATCCCAGATAACCTTAAATCTGGGCAGGTATCCCCCATCCTAAAAAAGCCAACGTCCGATCCGGCAGACCTAAATAACTATCGCCCAATATCGAACATTCCTGCGTTGGCCAAACTACTAGAAAAATGTGTTCACACACAGCTCAGCAGACATATCGATCATTTCAGCCTGCTAGATCAATACCAATCCGGCTTTCGAACTGGGCACAGCACTGAAACAGCCATGACCCACATAATTGATGACGCTCTAAAAATTCTGGATCAAAGTGAAGCCTGTCTGTTAATCTTGCTCGACCTATCCTCAGCTTTCGATATCGTCAAGCATGACAACCTACTAAACCTCCTGAAGCACAGAATGGGGCTATCGGGGTCAGTCCTTAAATGGTTCACATCATTCCTGCATAATAGATCACAAAGATTTCAAGGCTAAGCAATCCTTATCTAATCCCGTCCTAGTCACTTTAGGAGTTCCACAAGGATCTTCCCTCTCTCCTACTCTCTTGAATTGATTCATGGAACCACTCACCGACATCTTCAGCTCCTCTAATGTTCAATATCACATGTACGCGGACGATACAAAAATCTACCTAAAAATCCAATCACCAGAAGACATCAAATCGCTCAACGTAACGCTTAAAAAAACCCAGACCTGGTTAGCTGAAAACCATCTGAAACTAAACGCCCTCAAAACAGAATTCCTCCTCATCGCTCCCCCCAATCAATCGACCATCATCAGTGTCTGGCTGAAACACCTCACAGCACTCAACTGCCAACCTCTTATCATTGACTCCGCTAAATCACTGGGAGTTACCCTCAACAAAAACCTTAACATGCAGAAACACATCAGCAGCGCAACAAAAGGAGCAACTTATCAAATGAATATCCTAAGAAAACTCAAACTCTTCCTCCCCGCAAATGACCTCAAACTTGCTGTTCACGCTCTAGTACTCCCCAGAATTGAATATGGGAGTGCTACCCTTTGCGGGCTCCCAAGATCGACGACGGCCTCCCTAAGAGCCTCAATCAACTCAGCTGCCAGACTCATCACTGGCTCCAAAAGAAACTGCCGTATCTCCCCAGACTTAAGAGCCCTCAAGTCGTTACCTTTTGAAGCTAGAGTTCAACTGAAAATCGCATGCATGACACACAAGGCTATTCACCACAATGCTCTGTGCTACCTGGCACAGAAACTGGTACTATCTTGTGGCAATAGATACTCCAGAAGCGCTAATAACTTTCTACTAAAACCACAACAATTTTCTAAGAAGAAAACATACAATCGGGCCTTCTCTGGGATTGCCCCTAGGATTTGGAATGCATTACCTCCTGAAACCAGAAGGAATCCCTCCACTCTATCGTTCAAAAAGGAAGTGAAAGCTATTCTCCTGTCCAAGTTCACATGAACTATGTTTACATGATGTCATTCTTTGTATGATGTGTCCGTATCATAACTATTTTTCGTTTGTGTCTATAATTTGAGTTTTATTTGCTATATCTGCTTGTAAAGCGCTCTGATACCCGCAAGGGTCTTGTCCACGCTATATAAAACCTTCAAAATAAATAAAATAAATAAATCAAATCATTTCTTAATGATAGCTCTTCGCTCACTGACCAGAATTCATCACTACTTTGTTCTTATCTTCCCAATTCTCTTCCATTCTTTTCAACATTTCTTGCAACATTGTCTCCTTTTTTTCCTCTCTACATTCTACTTTGTTTACAATGCCCCCTGTTGTGAGAAGTTGGCCTGGTGTATGCTGTCCACTAATTATAGTGGGCACCTTGCACCAGTCCAAACAACCCCTTATTGGAGATAGGTTAAAGACAACCTTTATTGAAAGCTATCCTAGTGGTAGCTATGGAGAGCAGCCTTCAGGCTAAGTCTTGAAGGAATGTAAAGCAGCTTGTTTTACCAGTCTATAATCTCTTGAGTGACCAAATGAAAGAGGACCACACCAGGTATATATATAAAATATATGTATTTAGTCTTAAACACCCCCCTCTAGTCTCTTTATGAGGCTAGAGTTCGAAGTACATAGTTTACAAGTCAAATATCAACAGTAATAGCACAAATACACGTTTGAGCCCCAGGGGCGTACCAAACCATATACCAATAAAGTGGTATAAGAACCACGACTGAGCTAGACACAAGGCCTAGAGCCTGTAGAAGTGCTTGGACCCCAAGGAACCACCCAAGGTAGTGACACAGGGGACCCACGGGGATGCGTGCAGTGTGAGAACACAGCAGCGAGCCACCGTTGACTTCTATGGGGAAAGTCTCGGTTGGATTTTTAAAAGGAAAGGACACTTAGAGGTGGACTTGGAGCAAACCCCTTTAGAACTAGGCAGTTCTAGAGTCAATACCCATGGGAGCACCGGAGTACTCGAGTTACCTCACCCAGGGAAGCCGGGTGCATAGGTGTCTTTTGGCGTCGGGTTTCGTCGTCGTTTTCAATGGCGACCTTCTGCAGCAGGCTGCTGGCGACCAAGTCGAAAGTGTCCGAGTGGATCCCAGAGTGGATCAAAGATCTGAAGGACCTGAAAGCAGAGGGGACAGAGTCTGGGTCACTAGCCAGTGACCAGGAAGGCGATGAGCAGATGCCCACCGATGTCGGGTGCTTCAGGTAGGTTGATGGTCATCTTGACTCTTCAGCCACGAGGTCCAGGAGGTGTCGACGACAACCAGGAGCTGGATTCGAGCTCTCCCACAACGTCTGTCAATTGCTGCAGTGTCGGCGACCGGATTGGAACCAACAAACCTTGGAAACGGCAAGTCACGTGGAAACAAAGAAAGGACGTTGATGCAGACCAGCAAGGTCTGGGGGACTCACCCAGCAAGTGTAAGCCAGGGCACGTCTGGAGCAACCAGGAAAACCCAAGCAGAAGAAGAGTTGCCTTCGGGAGGGCCCACTAGCCAACGGACTAGCGACCGCAAAGGAGCCTCGAGTGGACGCACTTGGAGCTGGGTCACAGGACACTCATGGAGTGGAGGCCAGTGATCTTCGGTGCATTCGGTGCTGGAGGCGGGGGCTACTCGGAGCCCAAAGCACAACTTTGTGGGAGACCAGGAAGAGGATACACTTGCAAAAGTTCTTGGTGTCCAGGGGTCACGGTTCCACATTACCCACGATAGCTACGTGCCTCAGCTTCGCTGGGGTCTCAGGGCAGCCTCGGGGAAGTCTGGAAATCCACCTCTGGTGTTGCAAAGACTTCGGCGTCCAGCGGGAGCTTCAGTGAGGCAGTCCAGACAATTGTTTCTTAGGTGCCTGCCAAGCAGGGGAGTCACTCCTTGACCCCAAGGGAGATTCTTCAGTCCTCTAATCTTCAATTAGAGCGTCGAAGGTCCAGGATTAGGCTTCAGAGTTTCATCCAGGGTAATCTAAAGTCCTAAGGACTGGGGTCCCATACTTATACTAAGTTAGGGGGTTGGACATACTCTGGGGACCCACCTATGGGAGGGTCAGGGAAGAGGGGTGGTTACACCCATTCCCTTTGTACAGTTTCGCGCCAGAGCAGGGGCAGGTAGCCCCTGCAACCGGTTTGAACTGGACTATGCACAGGGACACCAAATGTGCCCCCAGTGCAGGACTTCAAAGCACCAGAGAGTGCTCCCGCCCAGCCCCAATACACACTATCCTGTCTTGGGAGGTGGTTACACCTCCCTGTGACAGGAAACCTATTGTCCAGGCCTCCCCTGCCGGAGTTTCGGTCAGCAGCAGGAGGCCAGACCCGTGTATGTGGCAGTGGCATCCATTTTGTGATGCCAGGGCTCTGTGAAGTTAATACCGGGCAGGCCGGTGGGTACATGTCTCTCCCTCTAGAAGGGTGGAATGCTACCCCCGCTGCCAGGAGTGGCGGGGGGTAGTATTCCAAGGTGTTTGACACCAAACACGACATGTTTTGGTGCAGCCAGTCCAAAGTTAGCATTCTACCGCGAGGATATAATGCACTTAAGAGTATATGGTCAGGCTGTACCACAAACAGCATCAGAGGATTGACTCCGAACGCTGCAGAGGGGCTCTGCTCATGCAGGGGCACCCTCTCACATAAAAACCAAGCACTCTGCCTTCAGGATTGTTAAGTCCTGCCATAGGAGTGACTTATAGGTTTATATGTGTGTGCAATGGTAGTGATATAGGTAGCCTATACCACAGTAAGGGGTGCCTGCACCACCTTACCCAGGCTGCAGTAGCAGGCCTGTGGTGTCATTTTGGAGGGCCTCCCAGGGGTGGCATAATACATTCTTCAGCCCCTGGTAGGCCTCTGGGGTACCTATGCACTGGGTACATAGAATACCATATACTAGGGACTTATAAGGGCACTCCAGAATCCAATCAGAGATGTACCTAAGGTACATGGAAACCATTTTAGAGAGGAAGCAGATAGACTGGGGCCCTGAATAGCAGGATCCCAGTCCAACTAAGTCATAAACCAGCAAAACACCAGGAAAAAAGTGGGGGCAACCATATAGTCAGATTCCACCTTCCTAGACCTGTCACCACACACACTTCGATTTCTTCATCTTCACTGTCTTCTTCCTAAACCATTTTGTTACCATCCTTGCACTTCATCTGCAACATGATTCTCTGAACCTGGAAGGTACTCAATCTCATATTCATATACCTATAACACAATTACCCATCTGCAAACACGAATTGATACGGCATCTAGGGGCTTGTGATCAATTGTTATTCAATCTTTGTTGTCACAACCTATGTACTATCAAGTGCAGGATATTAATGTCAATTACTCCTTCTCCTGCAGGAGAAGGGAGCCTCTGTACAAGGATGTAGCATATTGATGCTACGCGCTCTAGGACCTTTGTGGTTCTGGGCAGACTCTGAACAAGAACTATGTGATATGTGGGGGAGGTGTTAAGGTGTGATTATGGGAAGTATGACATAATGGGCAGAATATTAATGAACGATGGAGAATAAAGATATGCTTAACTGCAGTTCCCATGTGTGGCGTGATCTATTCGCATGCTCCAGGGCTGGGGAAGCCGCTACATTTGGTGACGTGTAGGATATACGTGCTGTGAAGAACAAGACTCCTCTCGCTGAGAGTTTGCAGTGGTACAGCAAACTGCTTGTGCGTGCCACGTGTGCCAGAGTCGATGAAAACCAGTCTGAAATCCGCACACGTGGAGTCAAAGACTCGCTCCAGTCCATAAATGGCCGCAGAAGCAATCAGAGGCCCTGCAGAGGAGCGTGTTCAAAATCCCCGCCAATACTGATGGTGAGGTTGTCTTCAAAGATGCTGCACTGTGCCTCAAACATATAGTGACTAGGGAGTGACCTGAAACAGCGCATTGCTCTGAATGCGCCAAGATTACATAAACAGCATGAACTCTGCATGGCGATGGATGCATATGTGTCCTGAGAAATGGAGTTGTTCGAAGAATATGCAATGCATGCATGAGAAGTGCGATAACCAATCACTCGCTGAAGTATCAGCACCAGCGAAGGGAGCAACCATTCAGATGCCATAAGAAAAGTAACGATAGCACTGATAAAGTACAAGAAATAGAAAACAATGAGAGCATACTGACATTCCTAAGCGAATGGAGTGTACTAAGACACATGCTCCTGCATGAGGCTGATTCTTGCATAAGTTGTGTGAGCCACCCTTCACAGCGAAACCAGTCGAAAGACATGTGATAACACAATGGCGGCAGAAGGGAGCTCAAAATACAATGCAGCCTTTTTCTTAAAGCCCCCACTGCCATTCGACACAGCCAAGAAACAAAACATTGGTGCCAGGTGGACTTCATGGATTGAAAGAGTCAATGACTTCATAGATGCGCTTGAGGACAAAGATGATAAGAAAATCAGCAAATATTTGAAAAACCTTGCAAGCGATGTTGTGAATAAAGTGCTAAAGAAAGTTTCACAGGCTGACGCATCTTCGTACCAAAAAGTGAAAGAAGTGCTGGAAGCCAAATTCAATGTAATGCCAAATGTTGACTATGAAAGGTGTATCTTCAGCAAAGCATGACAATTGGTGAAACAATGGATGAGTTTGGTGAAAGACTTGATGCACTTATTAAATATTGCAAACTCAGTAAGTCGCCACCCCCACAGAATCATAAAGCAACATCAACTACGCAAGTAGAGACCAAGCAAAGTCAATTGTTGTCACGTTCATCGTATAAAGACTCTTCAACATCGCTATTGAACATTTGTCCCATAATTACCATTAAAGGTAAACGGTTGCTCCGTGATGTTTGTCATCAAAATTGGGGCATTGATTAAAATCATGCCACTGGAAAAGTTCAACAGCCTCTCACCTGTGCCTCACCTCACTACTTCAAACATGAAAGTGTATACGTGGGCAGCTTCTAAACCATTACAAAGCCAAGGGTCGTTCACAGTGGCAATGCAACACAAAACAATGTCAGTACAAGCCACCATTCATGTTCTACATGAAACCTCATCTAATGCATGCTTACTCAGTTTTGCCACAGCGGCTGACATGGGGTTAATATCCCTCACTACAACCTCTGTGGTCAGCCAGATATTATGAACCAATTCCCGTTGTTGTTTCATGGCTTGGGAAAGCGCAGGAAAATGAAAGTACAGCATTCTATCAATGAAGATATTCATCCTGTTGCCCAGAGCCATCAGAGAGTCACTTATCATTTGCAAGAAGCTGTAGAGAAAGAGTTGGTAACACTTTTGAAATATGACATCATTAAACGTTCCCAAAAAAACGATGACAGAGTGCACACCTTCCTTCCATGTTTCATAAAGCGTTCATATTTACTATGTTTCGCGTGCTAGCCCGGAATCGTGGACTGCCCTGCCACGTAATTGTGAAATCACTGGAACAAATGGGGCGGATTAACACCCCACTCCGGACGCACAGCGTTAGGTGCTTAACAAAGATGCCAAAAGTTAATCAAGTTCATTATTGCTGTTTATTTCCATTTATTCATTCCATGTATGACGTTTATCATGGTTTGTTCAGTCACATGTTGGACGGACTATGTTCACAGGAAATCCTTAATGTTGTAGACATGCCATTACTGCCTCTTCTCATTTCCAAACGTCTCCGCGTACGTGTTTGGAAATGAGAAGAGGCAGTCATCAGAACACTCGAGGTACGGGCTTGTGTAACTGATTTTGAAAGGAGTGATTTCAGGGATAGATAAGGGAGTCTTCACACTGTTGAGGGATTTGAGTTAAGAGTGTTTTGGAGACTAGTGGGCAACCAGTGTCAAATGAAGGATGGGGCGTTTAACTAGTGAAATTTACTATCATGAATTCTGTGGGCAAAAACGTTGATTACGGGGTGAGCTTTAGTCACAAGCATGCTCTGTTGACAAGGTGTGTATTGGTTGTTAAATTTGATGAATACAAATTATCTCGAGATGTAACCTAACAGTCATGTTTTAAATTTGTAGTGAACCCCTGACGAAGTGCCTTGAAATGCACGAAATGCATTGGGTGATGAATATGATTTAATCGAGGGGAATCTATGTAGCATTCCATGCTATAGAATAAGGCTCGTAATGGCATGTCTACAGCATTAAGGATTTCATGTGAACATAGTGTGTCCAACATGTGACTGAACAAACCATGATTAACGTCATACATGGAATGAATAAATGGAAATAAACAGCAATAATGAACTTGATTAACTTTCGGCATCTTTGTTATGCACCTAACGCTGTGCGTCCGGAGTGGGGTGTTAATCCGCCCCATTTGTTCCAGTGATAGCATTAAATGTTCCACAGGCCCCAGTACAGCAGAAATATTACCACTTTTTCCACTCATGTTGGTTTGTTCGGATATAAGACACTCAGCTTTGGGGTATTGTCGACTGCTGAGATATTTCAGGATGTTATCCGCAGAGTAATCCAACCTGTCACACATACTTTCGATTACAGTGACGACATACTGGTTTTTGGAAGCACTCAAAAGCAGCAGGTCTTACTTTGAATGCAGCAAAATGTTAATTCCCCAAAGCCGAACTTATATTTTTTGGGCACATATTCTCTGATGGGGTAATGACTCCAGATCCAGATAAGGTGCAAGCACTGTCATCCGCTTGCCCTCCCCAAGATGTTACCATACTGCTGTTGTTTCTAGGCATTGCAACTTATTGCAAAAGATACATTCACAATTTTGCCACAGTGAGTGCCCCATTGAGAGATTTGACAAAGCAAAATGTTCTTTTTCAGTGGTCTCTTGAATGTGATCAAAGTATCAAAGAAATAAAACATGCAATTGAGAATGCAACTGAAATGGGCTACTTCGACCTCAGGCTACACACCGATGTCACGTTAGATGTGAGCCCGGTAGGGCTGGGCGCCATCCTTGCTCAACACAGAGGCCACCAGAATGCTCAGAGACATATTTTGGCCTATGATAGTCGAAGCCTGTCTGAAACAGAACATGCCTACTCTCAGCCGGAGAAGGAGAGTCTGGCTGTGGTTTGGGCCTGCGAACACTTTCATGTATTCCTCTATGGAAAATTATTTACTGTCATCATGGGGCCACCAGGTGTTGCTCACTGGTTTTGGAAACCCGAAGCTAAGATACTCCCTTGAATCCAAAGGTGGGGGTTAAGGCTGCAAGAGTATGACTATGAAATTGTACACAAACCTGGGAAGGAACAAAACCCAGCAGATTACTTTTCACAAGCACCGCTACATCATCATGGTTGCACATCCAGAACCACTGAAAAATATCTCAATTTTATTTGAGGTCCAGCAGACCAGTGCCTCTGTCTCTGGATCAAATCATTTCTGTCACCAGTACAGACAAAGACATGGCTGTCATCAAATAACTCATTGAAACACAATCATGGAGACAAAGCACACAGCCTCTGGCCAATAATGTTGAATTCCAAAAGTTCAAAAATGTACAGGATGAGTTAGCAGTAACACAAGAAGGCATAATACTGAGAGGCTAGAGAGTGTCATACTTGAGAGCCTGAGGCAAAGGGTCAACTCATAAAGTTGGCCCATGAGGGACACCATGGCACTGTAGCCACTAAACGAGCATTGAGAGACAGTGTGGTTCCCTCAACTAGATGAATGAGTAGGAAAGGGATTGAAGGCATGCCACATCTGCAATTGCCTGTCCCCCAAGGTGACTTAGATCCCAGTGACAATGTCTGACCTTCTTGTCCATGCTTGGGAAAGAGTCACAGTTGACTTCTTCGGACCATTAAGCAATGGACAACATCTCCTGGTAATCATAGATGAGTATTCACGCTTCCCCATGGTGGAAACACTGTACTCGACAACTCATGATAAAATCATAGAAAGGCTGGATGACATCTATGCAACCTAGGATATCCCTGAGATCCTCAAGTCTGATAATGGCCCACCCTTCAACAGCAAAGAGTTCAAAGAGTTTTTTGTACGACTCAACGTCAAACACCAAAAGAGTATACCCCTCTGTCCCCAAGCCAATGGTGTAGTCAAACGATTTATGGGCACCCTCAAAAGGGGAATTTCAATGAGCGTCTATGGAAGGAATCAACTTAAGCCAAGCTAGGTGCCAGGCCCTCCAGGCCTATCGATCAACTCCGCACTCTACAGCAGGTAAGAGCCCAGCTACCTTGATGTTTTGGGAGCCATCAGAAAAAAACTATCTCAATGGGCATCAGAGCAGTCAGTGAACACTGACAAACTATGTGACACTGACGCCTCTTATAAGGAGAAAATGAAAGAGTATGCTGGTCAGCGCCGACACGCCCGGGAAACAGTCTTTGACAAAGGAGGCTGGGTGCTGGTAATTCAGAGATAGAAATGAAAGACAGACACCCCATTAACCACCAATCCTCTGCAGGTGGTGGCTCTCAAGGGACACATGGTGACAGCACATTGTCCTGGGATGTCCGTCACTCAGGGCACATCACATTTCAAACACCTACCTCATCATTCATTAGCTCCTGATGTTACCTTGGAGGCAACCACATCTCCAGGTTTGGCTCCTAAGCCTGTGCCTCCGTTGTCTGATGAGGGTGGACCTCAATGTTTGGCCGGGATAACTTCACTGCAATGTTCCTGGTAGAGAACCTCGCCTACTTCATGATCGTGACAAGCATATGATCCTGCGACTGGCTAGAGAGCAGGGTCCTCTTTGCTATCATGGCTCAGATATCGCTATATTTCCTGACCTTACGATTGCAGTTCAGAAAGCCAGGAGTAAATTTGTAGATTCTATGAAACTGTTGTGTAAAAAGGAAGTCAAGTATGCGATGCAATACCCAGCTAAGCTCCATGTTGAAACTGGGGGAAAATCAAAGTTCATCAATAACCACAAGGCTGCATTTATTTCTGCAAAACAGTGTTGGGACCAGACAACACGTCACCACCTCAAATTCTCTGCTGCGGTCCAATGCTCCTGAGCCTGACAGAAGCACACTAAGTGGCATAGATTAATAGCACAGTGTCAGCAAAGGTGTACACACTTGACTATGCAATGTATCAGATATACGTTTTTGAAATTATGCAACACAAATTATGTTATAGTCATATAGGGTGGTGCTCAAGTAAACAATTTTTGTGGATTGTTCTCCGGAGTTGAGACGCTGTAGGGCACACTCACCTGTTGCAATACTGTTCCTTTTCTAATGTTATTTTATTCTGAAAGGGGGTACATTTGCTCACAGGTTGAGTGTTCAGTGTGGGTGGGAGTTCAGTGTGTGGTGAGATGAGGGAGTGAAAATGTTTTAAAGGTGTTTACGTTAGTTGTTGAAGTTATTGTTTTGACTCAACACCTCATTACTGGAATGCCATTATGCTGCTGCTACTGAGAGCACCGTACATATCGACATCATATCTGTTCTAATGATCCTTAACACAGGTTTGCAGATGTTTTTTGTTGCTCTCTTCATATGTCAAGATCTATAAATTTAGTGACCCGGAACATCTGGGGTCTGAATAGCCCCAATAACTTACACTGGTCCAAGTATACCTGGATAGACATACTGTTTCTTTAGCTTTATCGCAGGAGACACATCTGCAAGAGGAGGATCCCATTAGATTTACTGGGAAATGTTGTATCTGGTGCTACCTGGCATCTTACAGCTCCTACTCCCGTGGGGTAGCTATCCTGATTCGTAAAAACCTTCACTATAAACATAAACCTGACATCCAAGATCCACAGGGAAAATATGTGGTGGTTGTGGACCATCCTGCGATTTTAATAAATGATTATGGACCCAATACAGAATGCATGGATATGTTCTACCTACTTGCTGAACTATGTTGTTTATGATTACTTGGGGTGGAGACTTTGGGCCTGATTCACAAAGGTAAACTTACACTTTTGTGTAAGTTTACTCTTTTTCGGTATTAACAAACTACAATTTAATAGTAACTTTACGACTGTGGATACTCCAAAGTTGGGGCATAGAATGCTGCACATAAAAAGATTGGCCTGTCCTATGCAGAGGCCCCCGTTCTGTCTTCATTCCATCTGTGTATTTCATGTAGTGCACGGTCCGCATCATGATGCCTTACACCAAGCGGCTAAAACAATCTGAGTATCTTGCTAGCCTCTTCTGCTGTGAAATACCTGTACACACAGGAAGTGTGTCTCCATGCCTTTCCAATATATATATAGGTGAGTGCAGTGTGCATACTATGACAAGAGGTTTTCCTTCATAAATTTGTTCTACACACCTTTGTCAAGTATGCAAAACCCTTTTTCCACTTTGCCCATTTCAATAAATGTTCCCCTTAACAAAACCAGGTGGCAGACTGATGTTTTGCATTCTATGGTAAGTTTCACAGACTAATTTTTTCTTAAACACAAAACACTAGGCACCATCTAAAACCTTGACAAATCATATGATACATTCACAAAAACAACTCTCCAATATCTCATTTCCGATCCCTTGTCTATATGATCTACAGTCTCACCAGATATTTTCCTATTCATGCAAAATATTGCCACTATTTGAAATACACTTGTGGTCACTTATGTTCATGTCTGAATAATGTCTTTTCTTCGTGCGTCAGTGTCCGTTCTGCTGTCTTGTGCAGGTCTAGCACCGGAGCTTGAGTCAAGATCTATTGTTTGTTTCAGGTTCCACCCAGCACTATGTGCCGATGTTCTGTTTTAACAAATTTGTTCCATGTTCCACTTAGCTTTGTCACTTTCTGACTCACTAATAACTACCATGAGTGAATTCCACCATGACCCTCTGTATCCTTGCCCATGTGTACTGTAGATCCTTTCTTACACGTTTGATGACGACACATCCTGCTGGTCTGTTCACCATTCACATTCCAGGTGCACGGTTCCATCATCACATGTGCAGTGCATTGTTCGGTCACTGCTTGCTGCTCATGCACCCTGGTCCCTGTGTACCGACATTAAAAAGTTGCTACACCCGCTCTCCATTCTACATGTCTCATATTTGGGATGCCATCCTCGCACACATTTCTGAGTGCTGTTGATGCACATGTGAGCTGCTTTTTTTCCAATTCGTATGCCTCTGTGGCTACACATGAATTTTGGCGGATTCACAGTGGTATGTCACGCACGTCCCATTACCAAGGCATGTTCTTTCCACTACAAGTTATCTTCATTACTCCAGTTATTCTTTCCTTGAAAGTTGGCTCCACTGCCTCTGCCTTCATTTATATAAACAATAGTTCTTTGGGGAACTCACCACCACTGTAAGAGCCAATTCACTTGTTCTTTGGAGTTCATTGTCTTGTTGGGGCACCGTGTTTTAAGTCAACGAGTCTTCACGTTTCTCCAATGTAAGCTCATTGTCAATGTGAAAAAGTACAAAGGTGAAGATAAAATCCAACTTTACAAACGCCTCTTCTCCAGCTCCAGCTCCAATCACTCGACGTTCTTCGCTTCTGAAAGCTGCAGGTTCCACAGTCTGACCTTCCATGTCATGTGGCCCATGTGTGTTCCATGTTATACCTCACTGCCTATAAAAGGACATTTTAAAGATTCCTGTCTTCAAATATACAATACTTTTATTTTTTTGAAAAGTGAAACTTTTTTCGCCTTTCTAATTCAATACAGTAAATAGTTTCTATTTTAATCCTGCTTTTATATAGCAAAGATGATCTTGGAAGAGGTTTGCAAATACAGAAATTCCCTAGATAGCTCTGTGCGAACCCCGGCACTGTTGCTTTCTGGTTCGGATCCAGATTAATATCATATTGCACTGATTCAGGATTTGTTTCACTCACTGTAAGTGGAGATCTGACCACAGTATAAAATAAATTGTATGAATTCCAGAGCCATCAGTTTGCTATAACATTCTAATCTAAGCTCCTCTACCTTTCATTGAATGTTTTTCTTCTTTACATAATGTTGATCCCCATGAGATCGTCAGTCCCTTTAGTACATTGTGTAGGCACCAGAATGAAAAATGGTTGTAAACCATTAGATTACTAGGTGTACCATTTATAGTGCTTATTTGTGTTATTGTCCTTATTACCTGTACATTTGTGATTAGCATCTTTAGGTCTAGTGCAGTAGCTAGGTAGGGAAGATATATTTGCATGGGTAGAAGAGAGAACATTTCAGACAGACAGCTTTGTATTTTCCTGACATAGACCCTACTATTTCCCTTTGTGTGGATGAGGCTGCATGCAGGCCTAGGTTTTGATGCATAATCGGCAAATAATCTCACGCTTCCCTTTCCTAAACGCCCTATTTCACTGTGAGGCACAGATGCCTACTATTCAGAAGGTTGGTTTAATCTGGCGTTTTAACCTCTTCCCCCCACTGTAAACTATAGAGTAAATAAGCCATGCTATTACCGGATGAGCTCACCCAGGCTTGATGGTCAGCAAATTTGGGAAAATATTTACCCATTTTACACTTTTAATAGGTTATCACCCTAAATGACTGGTCAAGTCCCTTGACTCAAAGGGGGAAAGAGCATTCCCGTTTAGTGTCAGGTTAAATTTTCCAGGTATGGGTGCAGGCTTGAGTTTGGTGGGTGGAGCTCTTCAAAGTCTAAAACAAGAGCTTAGAGTCTACAATCAACTGAGAATTATATCAAATTGTGAGTACGCACTGGAACAAAAAGGAGCTAGATAAATGCTTCTGAACAAAGCTCTCCAAAGTGTCAAATTCTACATTGTGGGATTTGATTTCCAAGAAGCTTATGTAATTTGAGCCTTACACTCTTTCAGCTGTGTTGTCATAGAAGTCATCTGTAGGATTTGTCAGCGCAAATGTCATCACCTTCAATCCAAGGAGCTGTTATTTCGCATTGTGATTTTGAACAGTCATTACTTATTGGAAAAATCATTAAGATCATTACTTATTGGAAAAATCATTAAGATCATTACTTATTGGAAAAATCATTAAGAGGCAATCTCTATTAAATGATGGATTTTCCTTTGCTACACTGACTCAATCGAACACACAAGGTTTAGAAACCAATACAAACATGCTTGTGCAGACTGACAAATTCGCCCTAGGAGTATCCAGATGAAGAGGGCTAGACTCCATCTAGATTAGGTCACGGTTACGCCTTTTAAGCTCTTCAGTAGTTGTTTGGGTGTGCTTTAAACTGTCACTTTAGGAGGGATATTAAGGGCCTGATTATTATTTTGGTGATGCATGCAGACCGTCAAAAATCAACGATGCATTTATCTGCCGTTGTATTGTCCACCCGGCAGATTTATGTTAGGGACGCAGTCAACACAAAGGCTTAATTGGAATTTACAAAGTGACGCAGGGCTTGATTAGCGTGGCTTTGCATAGCTTTCTAAAGAAATGTAACGTAATGTAGCTGCTTGCGCTCCAAGTATGGCACATGGGTGTTCCGCTGTGTAGTATAGTTCCTATTTCCCTAATAGGCTCTGCGCATTGGAATAATATACCCTATAAGTTTGACATAGGACAGAGGTCAGTATGTCACTATCGAGTATATTAAACTTAATTTACTTTGTACCAGCTAACTCAGAGGCCACTAGAAACTCCTTGTAAACAAGAAGGGAGTAGTTTCTGGCAACCGCATAAACATGACAACTTTGTTTCCCTTTAGAATCGGAACACTCTCAGAATCGTGGAAACAACAGATAACAGTTTCACTCAGCTAATCGTGCATGCTTAGTTTCTTCAGAGTTACACAGAAATAATAGACGGGCGTTTCAATAAAAGGATTTATTGAACAGTCTTGTTTCTCGTGTAAGAGATATGAGCTGTTATAATCATAAGACAGTATGCAAGATATATGATGTACAGCGTAAGCAGTAGAAAGAAATAATACTGCGCTAGCATTATCTTTTAGCTATGACACATATATTCATATACATAAATAACATAAGCTAAAAATGCGAGTACTCATAAGATGCTACTCTAACTAGTTCTACCCCAGTGTACCTAACCTAAGTGTAGTGCAAGGTAAGAAGTAGGTGATGTATTCTATAGTATGGTATGCTATAGTATGGTATGCTAAAGTCTAGTATGCCAAGTCTAGTATGCCAAGTGTAGTATGCCAAGTCTAGTATGCCAAGAGTCCCTCTAGGTTCTAGTCAGCTCCATACCTTGAGAATGAGAGAGGTGGGAATCTCTTTCCGGGTCTCGAACTCTAACACACCGCGAAGGAGTCAGAACACTGGAAGCTGGATTCTCTGCGAGCAGGGATGACATCGTCTCTTGTCAGTGCGTCAGGCCGGGACACGGGCTCCTCTAAAGTCGAGGTCTCCTCCTACTTGCTTGGGCAAGGGAAGGTATATTTATACCCGGTAGATGCCTTGGAATGTTAGCATTGACATAAAGTCGGGCAGAGGAAGACGTCAGGAATGAAACCTTAAGGAATAGCGGTTCATGCATAATAAATGAGTTCTTGGACAAATCAATAATCCTGTGCTAGGGGAACTCCCAAGAGCTTACGGGTCTGGTTTCTAAGAACTCGTTGTGACGTTGGGGTGGACAGATGTAGGTGACCATGCCTGTATTTGGATAGCATGGCTAATGCCTAAATAAGGACTGGGATCTTATGCCTATATAAGGGCAATGCGAATTGTGCCTATATAAGGATATGTTTCAGGAAAACCTATATACGGACACCTAAAGCGGAATACAACACCCACTCCACTTTCGAATGAACGATAGTACTAAATGCTAAACATTAAATGCTAAACATTAAACTGAGTACCACATGTTGCTAAAAACATTTCTAAAAGCATATTAAAAGAAGTTTAAAAAAACTGTTGCTAAACATGTAATGCAATAGGTACTGTACATTTTAAAGCATTTTTTCATTCTAAGCATATATCGGAAATAAAATGCAATATGAATGAATAAACAGAAATATATACATATGACAAAATGGTTGACAAGTATTCAAAAAATCAAAGCCATTTCATAACATGGTACTGAATGAAATTGTAGTAAATAAGGTGACAATGTGTCCCTAGAAGTATTCAAAGAAGTCCGTTCTATATGAATAGTTCTACTGTAAGCAGATTGAATTGCCATGGATTTTCAAAAATAGAGAGAGAAAAAAAAATTCTAGTTTTAGGAACAGTTCCAAGTTTTGTTTTGAAAATATGGAGGCCAAATTCATTGCTTCCCCGGTACACTGTGAGCCGAACATGTAAACATGAAATCATCTATTCCTGTAGACAAAAGATCGTCTACCGATGTCGGTGACAGTTGGAACACCTCATTTAGAACGTTAACTGCACAGAGATGTGAAGCATCGCCCTCAGCATAGGATGCTGCAGCAATGTTCGCGTCCGTTGTTACCTGTGTGCCTGTTGATCCATCTCGTACCTCAGCAGCAGCAGGAAGCGTCTGTGAGATCTCAACGAATGCCGTCATCAGGATTGGTAGCCTCTGGGGACAACACAGAGCATGGGCCGTTATCGGGTCCAGCAGAGTATCGATATCCGTTGGCATGACTGATGGGAATGTTAGACAGATGTCTAGCACGCATTCTTCACCGCATAGCAGGCAGCGTAGAACAGGTAAGATGCAATCTTGCCAGATTGGTCTAAATGACAGAAACCATGTTGTATTAAGTTCCCGTAGACGAGGTATGCCCAAAAGTTGCACTATGCGCTCACGGCACTTCCGTTCTAGGAGAGCTTTCTCCAAATTGCTGGGAGTGACGCCGGTTGATAGGCTTGCCATAGCGTAGTAGTAGGAATAAAAACAGGATTCCTGCAACGAGTGCTAGAATTAATGGCACACCACCAAACACCGAATGTGCGAAGTTTGGAATGATTCCGAGGACTGCCTGAAAAGGTGTTAACAGTCCTGAACAGATGGTCTTAAATACATGTACAATCCCGCTCGTATCAGACATGTTTAAGATACGTCCCATAATTTCTACGAAATGTATAGGGCAGTTTGGACGAATTAGAGCCTGTATCTCAGCCGAAGTCCTTGCAATTTGTAGATCATAGATTTCTTTGGCCAAGGTCAAAGGCACGGTTTGTTGCAAAAGCATGGCTTTCATTCTGCTTAAAGTATCAAAACGTATAAAAGAAACATTCAATGAAGGCCATAGAGGCGACTCCCTGACTGTGTCTATTGGGGGGAACAATACTTGCATACAAGTAACCCTGGAGCTAACCGTTACCAGATATAGGATTCCTGGCAACATGCCACAGCAACTCTGATCATTCAACATGAGGTAACTCTCGTTAGAAAGTTGGCCAAACGTTGGATTAATCACAGCAGCCGGTGTACCCTGCAGGTGGCAGGACAAGTTTGCCACAGAACCATTACAAGCCCCGTGTAAAGAAATGTCCTGACATATGAGAGATCCGCTCAGTGCATTTTCACAGTGTGTACCGCTTAGAAATACTTCACGATCCCCACTCCAACATCTGTATTCGTAAGGTAAATCCCAGGATGTCTTAATGTATTCTTTACCCAACCTTTCATATTTGCCTGCTTGCATTTGTTTGAGGCAATACTGAAAATGAAAAGTAGTGACAAGCAGAGTTATTTTGCCATGGATAAGCCATTCTGTAGCTGGTTTTTCTGCTACCGTAAATGGTAATTTTTCCAGTTTTTCAATGCTCAGCACTGTATACTTTGCTCCCCTTTGTGCCAGTTCGATCTGTTTATCCATTAGATTGTATTCTGAAAACAGAGACGACGTGTTGATAAAACGCCAAGGCACATAGCCTGCACGCAAGGATTGCAGCGTCCAGCCTAATAACATAATAGAATGTAACTGAGATTGGCCTTGTTGTAACATGGCTAAATCTTGATCCAGTATGTCAATAGCAGAGGATACAATGTTGTCCAGTGAATAAATTCTGGGTGACAAAGTTGTTAACCCATTGTCGACCACAGTGAGAGATTTCTCTAAGTTAATACGATCAAGCTCACGTATTCTTTCTGCAGCCTATGCCTGTGAAACCTTCCATATTTCATTATAAGCAGCATAAATGCCTGCATATATGAAACATTTTTGACGTGGTTTTCTTGGTCCTAGCAAGAAATCCCTAAGGTCTGCGTCTTCTTTAAGTAAAGATAAGTGTTGTTTCACATCCTCGAGTGTAGATTTTTGTAACCAGTCGAGGCACAATTTTCCTACACTGTATGTTGTTACTACCCCCGGATGTTGTCGTTGAACATAACTTGGGTCTGGCCTATGGATAGTAAAGCCCTGTATTCTATGAAGGAATCTTTCTTGACAGATGTTTGTGTCTGTGGGCCAGAACAACCATTTTTTCCAATCAGGATCTGATCTGTTGTTTTGTAGTATTGTGTCTACTGTGACCGCTCCCTGTGTAGTGCTATTACTTGCAGGTGTTGGTACAGAAGGTGTGTTCATGTCTTTGATCTTGGCTAAACCAAGGCAAGACGTTTGTTGCACAGTGTCATTCAAAAACATTATTTGCTGTGGGATGATACAGGCTCTAAACAAAGCTTCTATCCCCTGCACTTGCCAATCTTTAGAACCCCAGACAGATTTTGTGTCGATCGTGTCTTTCCAAAAGTCAAATCCTTGTCTAGAAGGTTGGGTAATAAAGGCTGCAGAATAAATCTGTTTTGTAGTAGTTAACATAATTTTCTGTCCTGTTTTGTTTACATTCTTATAGTAAAATGTTTCTGGATCAGATGTATTGTACCCTGAAAAATATGGAAACTTATTTGCAAACGTTTTGAACTACCCTTTGGTGAGTGTAGGACAATGTTCCCATTGGTTAAACATAAACACATTTCTAGGTGTTGCAGATTTATGCAAAAAATGATGACCATAGTGGTTGTAACAATAAAGCTGTTCATAGTCTGATGAACCCTCTAAGTATTCATTGTTAGAGAATGCAGCAGACCTTTCTAGATCAGACATCATATTATTAACAGTCTCAAAGTCCCAATAGTCAGAATAGGTACTGCAGGTAATAAAGTCACTTAATGAAATTTTAAATAAATGTGGAATCTTCAAAAGTTCCGTTAGGCCGAATATGTCGAAATCGGTTTTGTCCCAAACTATACCATCCTGTATAGGAACGGCTCTGATGTTCACTGCTGACAAGTCTCTTGCTTCACAATGGGATGATTTGTGTGGTTTCAAAAGTAAGTTCACATTTTTACTTTCAGTGTCCATACGAATGTATCTGCCATTTATAAGCACGCTAAGAGTCATAACCAAAGCTAGCCAAAGCAGAAAGAAAAATTTTCCAGAAATAATCCATAGTTCAATCCATGGTGAAACCAGATAAGTCTCTTTCAGGAAATGAAAAAAGTCTTGTACTTGTTGTTTGAAGGTTTTTAGGGCTGGCGTCGTTTCAGGCTCACTTGGATCCTCAGAAAACGTATCAAAGTTAATGAAATAGCTAGAAGCAGTTCGGTCAATTGTTGGAATTGCATCAGGATTTGTTGAAATCGCTGGAACCAGTTGATCACGTGTTACGTTGGTGTAGACAGGTGTATCTGGACGAACTGTTACTTGAGTTTCAAGAGGGATGAGTTCCATAGCATTGTTGCTTAGTCCTTCATCTCTTACTGCTGAATTCTCGATGGTTATGAGTCTTTCAGTCTGAACCTCTTGGATAGTAGCGAGAGGAGTGCGTCTGCTACTAGGGCAGAGTCCATGAGGCCTACTATTTAGTATTGGCCACATACTGTGGTTTGATGAGGTCGATTGACACAAATCTTTTCTCCTTTTTTCCAGCAAGGGGCGGCAGAAGTACTGTTCTTGTTCCGTGGACGGCTAGGACAGTTACTAGTTGTCTGTATGAAGGTCCAAATTCCTTCTTGTCCGCAATTTTCTCTCTGACTAGATCCCCAACTTTTGGGATCCAGACAGGCCTTGCTAGGACTGCCAGTTTTTCCCCAGTGGTGGTTGGCTTCAGGAACACGTTGCTTTGTTTCGATCTTAGTTCATTTAGATCCTGTAAAACAGCCAAACGATCTTTGATATCAAAGGGTTTATTTTCCACCACTGTGCCTTTACATTCGAGATCAGGAACCCACATTCTTGTCCCAAATAGGACCTCATATGGAGTGACCCCCCTAGAGAACTTCTTGGCAAATTATTTAATGAGCGTTGGACCCCATAAAGATGTTTGACCCACCCATCATCCGAACCTAATACTCTAGCTGTTATAGACTGCTTTATGTCCCGGTTTTCCTTTCCACAACAGAATTTCCCTCAGGATGAAACGGAGAGGAGTACCGCAATGCTACGCCCAAACTGGCCATGGCTTCTTTGTAAGACCGAGAGCTAAACGCAGGGCCCTGGTCAGAATGTAGTGTGCCAATTGCGTATGTGCCGATAAAGACTCGCAAATCTTTTATAACAGTTCGAGCGTCAGCCGAGCGCTGAGGCCACATCCATAGGAACCTTGACTTAGTGTTTGTGGGATTGCATTTGTCATAAAGGACGCCTGCGCGTAGATAGTCTAATGCTGTCTAACAATGGTGTCTGTACTGGGCAGGCTACTTTGTAGTCTGGTGTCTGATGGCGTTCTGCACTAGTCTGTCTATTGAAGTCTCTGCAGTCATTGATGAAGATGTGAATCTGTGTATTCATTCCAGGCCACCAGTACATCTCTTTTAATGTTAATATTGTTTTAGAGATCCCTTGATGTGACAGACCCTCCCCCAGATGTGCTTCATAAATCAAAGCTGCTCTAAGTTCTATGTTTGGTATTACCCTATCCTCCACTCCAGGGATTTGAGCAAAAGGAATGTTGTTTGCATCAATTACATAAGAGTACTTGAGTGGAAATTTCTTTGGTAATGCTGCACCACTGCCTTTGCTTGAAGCATTGACAGCCAACAATATCTCACTGTCTATTCACGTTTTTGAACGAGTGATCGCAGCTATGGAAGCCGTCTGAACAGCCCCCTTTGCGGCTTCATCAGCCAATGAATTCCCTGCAATGTGGACGCCATCACGTTGATGACTCAGCGTGTGTATCACGTGAGCTTTTGGTAGTTCGTTTCTTAACTGAACTACTTGTTCCCAAAGCGTTTTATGCTTTATTGTGCCACCTTTTGCATCTTTGAATCCGTTTTTAAGCCAACTCTGTATATATTCATTATATGACTGAACACAGTAAAAGGAATCGCACACTATAAGTGTGGGGAATTCGCGATCTGTATTTTCAAGTGCCAGTTTGAATGCTTGTAGTTCAGCTCGCTGAGCTGTACAATCTCCTAGAGATTGAGTTTTAGTGACCATTGGTCTGAAGTTACCATCGTGCATGCGACCTTTAACGATTGCGCACGCTGCACTGTAAGTTTACTTACTCCCTGTAGCGGGTTGTGCTGATCCGTCAGTATAAATTATAAATTCGTACTGATCGAGAGGCAAAATTTCAGTGGGCAGAGGACATTCATGTTCATATTGCCGGAACGCTTGTGTTTTTAAATCAGGATCAAAAACATATTCAACATCTGTAGCAGCAAGACAATTAACCGATTGTATCCATCTAGGATGTAAAGCTTTTGCATTTGGAATGTTCGCTTTTGTAACCACCTCTAAGGCTGGTACTGGAGTTACGACAATAATGCGTTTCCCTTGAGCTAGAGCTCTTTCTTTTGCTACAGCGGTTTGACCTGCTGTCAGTATTTTTTCTGTTGAAGTGAAGCGCATTTCTGCTTGTGTATACAAATGTGATTTGTATGCTATTGGTACTTTTTCACCCTCATTAAATGTTAAATAGGTGAATCCGCATTGACCCGAAATTATTCGGATCACTAAATTGCATTTATTTACGCGAGTTTGTAAGTGATCTGTTGCTAACATGTTAGCTTGGAGTGAACGCAGGATTTCTGTGTGTTCCTGTGTCCAATGTTTTGTTGAAAAATCAGGTTTGATTAATTCGTAGAGAGGTTTAACCCTTTCTGCGTAATTTAGAATGTAAGTTCTTCCAAAATTTAGGAAACCCAAGATGGCTTTTAACTTTTTCAGCGTTTTTGGAGGTTGGAGCAGCGCGCACTTTTCTAGAAAGTTAGCTGCCAGGCTCTTGCCTTCACTTGAAAGCTCATATCCTAGGAAAAGGACATTGAGATGGGCAATTCTGGATTTTTTAAAGTTGAATTTATAGCCATCAGTTCAATATAATGGTACTCACCCTGTTCAAGTGCCTATCCAGGTCATCGTCTGTCAGATAGATGTCATCGACATATGACAATGCCTCATTATCATAAATTTGTAGTAACTCTGTTACTCTTGCTGAGAATAACCCCGGGCTGTTTTTGAACCCTTGTGGGAGTCTACAAAATTGACGCTGGGTCCCCATTATTGAGAAAGCTGTTAAGTACCTGCTATCAGGTGCTATGTTTTGACAAAAGAAACCATTTGAAATGTCCAATGTGGTTTTATATTTTTACGCACAATGTTATTCATTAATGCTGTACTATGTGCATTTTGCACTGCAAATGTTTTGGAACAAGTGTTCAAGTGTCTGTAATCCAAAACTAGACGATATGTATTGTCTGGTTTGGATACAGGAAACAAAGGATTGTTCATTGAGGAGGTGCATGTTTCAATCACCCCTTGGTATTCAAGTTGATCTAGGATCTCCCTGACCTGTTTTTTAGCTTCTTGCTTTATTGGGTACTGCCTTTGTGCAGTAGGTTGATTTTTTAGCTGTATTTTGTTGTGAGGTGAGTCCTCATCCCATCCTACATGATTTTTGTATAATGCTGGGGCCTGGGCAACTGCCCATTTCCTGTCATAAGTATATTTCAGGTGAATTGGAATATGGTTGGAGAAGGTTGGCATAATGATGTCCTCGCCATGTGGGCAGTCCCTGACAAAGTTTGGTGGCCAGTCCTTTTCTGCTAGAAGTATATCATAACCCCTTGAAAGTTTCTCCCAAAAGAGTGTTTTCACTTTTCTTGGTATGTCTCCCTCCATTCGGAGTGTTATTTCATATAACTTTTGTGGAGTACTAACCCTGGTGTCTACAGTCTCTACTGTGATGTACTCATTCAAGTCCACTATCTCCAGAAGTTCCTTCAGGTTCTGGCGAGCTATTGTTACTTCTGCTGCACTGTCCAGCATTGTCTGAGCCCATTCTCCGTTCTTGAGCTGTGTTCTCAGTATTCTCGGCATGTCTGATCTTCAGACCAGCTACCTTCTTTTTTGTGATTTGAGGTTTTGAATTATTTTTCTGAACGTGTTTATCGTCTTTGGATTTCACGCGATCTTCTTTGTGATCTGACCGTCCTCTTCTTTCTGATGTCTGTGACGATATCTGAAAGGTACGAGAGGAACGTGTATCAGTATCTTGATACCTGTCAGGTTTTCTTAAATTATCCCTATTCCTAAGGTTATACCTCCTTTCAGAGGGCTCCTTTTGAGGAGACCTACCTCGGGGTTGAGAACGTGTCTCGTTTGAATTTTGTTTATTAGTTTCCCAATTCTTTTTAGAAGATGTAGGATTTTGTTTAACCCTTTCGCTGCGTGCGTCGGCCAACGGCCGTCGCGAGCACTACCTCGGTAGTGTTGCGCACGTCCGTTGGCCGACGCGGCCCCGCCCGCTTAATAGAACGTTCCGCACTGGCGCGGAACGTTCTTAGCAGCTAAGCGGTTAATAGAGTCCTTCTCAGGACTTTCAGATAGTTTTGGCTTTAAAGGTTTTCCACCAAAGCTATCTCTGCCTAATTCTGCATAAGATTGTTCTATTATTCTGGGTAGTTCATGTTGATGTTCTGTTACATCAAATTCCCTTAAGCGTTGGCGGATCACCACTGATGCTGCCTCCCCTTTAATATTAGATAATATTATTGTTGAGACCTGGTCGAAGTTTTTCAGTAATTTCATACCTAAATTCAGAGCAGGTTCTGTCCCGTATTCATTTTGAATTTGTTTCAGGACATCTGGTATTACTGCAATTGACGGAACACCATGTGTTTTAGTATAGATGGCAGCAAAGACTGTGCCCCAAGTGGTGCAGTCTTCCAGTTGTGGTGTGATCCCCATTTGTAAACAGATTGTTAGGATTCTGTGTTTCTCATAAGGGCTAGTATTTGCAAATACTGCTTGATTTGAGTAATTTTTTGAGCTATCCAGAATGGAATTTGTTCACGTTTTGTGGGCATTTTACCCATGACTGCGTGTAAAGTCTGTGGAGTAATTTTCAGTATATTCCCTTGTTGAGGGGTCTGATTTGGAATTGTTATAGGTGGTTGGACTGTGAAAGTCCGCATGACATATTGGACTAGTTGTCTGTACATTTTTATTAACTCTTGTAGTTGAGTAAGTAGATCCTCGTCTGACATTTCTTCGATGTCAGGATGAGGTGTGTAGCCAGCTAGAATCGGCCATGTTGCTCCTGGTCTACCTAGTGGACCAAGCCTGGTAATGTTTTTGTGATGTTTTAGGGCACCTTTAAACCAGAGATCATGCTCCTGGTATGTGAGTGGAATTTCAATATCCTCGAAAGGAATATATTCCTCTGGTGGTTCATCTTCTTTAAAGAAGTGAAATACTTTTGTTACTGGATTTGATTCTGGGAATACTATCCATGAATAGAATACCTCTGTCTGAAAGGATTCGTGGGCCCCTATCACGAAAACTGCTCTACCACCTCTTGGTGTTAGGCCGTGTTTTATAAGTTTTAGAGTGATGGCTCTCCTTAAGTTTGGATGGATGTTTATAACACCCTCATCGGTTTCATTTAAACCTGTAAAATTAAAAGCTGTTTCGACTGGGTCAGCCGCAGCTATACCGTTCTCGGTGTTAGTATCCCCGTTCAGGGACATTGTTTTTTGAAAAATGTAGACAAAGTTTCAAGGAAACAAAGATAAGGTGCACAATATTTTAGAACACTGTATCCTTCAACGTTGAACAAACCATACGGCTAATATATAGGATATTTGTCCTATTCAGCTTTGGCGGATACTTAACCCTACCCACTCCAGGCTCTTATGCAGTATGTGAGTAGGGGTCTCTGAGAGAAAAGCACGACTGAGTTACTCAGTATCTAGCGTTAAATTAGTGCCTTACCAAACGTTGGGCGCCATGTAGTGTAGTTCCTATTTCCCTAATAGGCTCTGCGCATTGGAATAATATACCCTATAGGTTTGACATAGGACTGAGGTCAGTATGTCCCTATCGAGTATATTAAACTTAATTTACTTTGTACCAGCTAACTCAGAGGCCACTAGAAACTCCTTGTAAACAAGAAGGGAGTAGTTTCTGGCAACCGCATAAACATGACAACTTTGTTTCCCTTTAGAATCGGAACACTCTCAGAATCGTGGAAACAACAGATAACAGTTTCACTCAGCTAATCGTGCATGCTTAGTTTCTTCAGAGTTACACAGAAATAATAGACGGGCGTTTAAATAAAAGGATTTATTGAACAGTCTTGTTTCTCGTGTAAGAGATATGAACTGTTATAATCATAAGACAGTATGCGAGATATATGATGTACATCGTAAGCAGTAGAAAGAAATAATTCTGCGCTAGCATTGTCTTTTAGCTATGACACATATATTCATATACATAAATAACATAAGCTAAAAATGCGAGTACTCATAAGATGCTTCTCTAACTAGTTCTACCCCAGTGTACCTAACCTAAGTGTGTAGTGCAAGGTAAGAAGTAGGTGATGTATTCTATAGTATGGTATGCTATAGTATGGTATGCTAAGTCTAGTATGCCAAGTCTAGTATGCCAAGTCTAGTATGCCAAGAGTCCCTCTAGGTTCTAGTCAGCTCCATACCTTGAGAACGAGAGAGGTGGGAATCTCTTTCCGGGTCTCGAATTCTAACACCCTATGAAGGGAGTCAGAACACTGGAAGCTGGATTCTCTGCGAGCAGGGATGACAGCGTCTCTTGTCAGTGCGTCAGGCCGGGACACGGGCTCCTCTAAAGTCGAGGTCTCCTCCTACTTGCTTGGGCAAGGGAAGGTATATTTATACCCGGTAGGTGCCTTGGAATGTTAGCATTGACGTAAAGTCGGGCAGAGGAAGACGTCAGGAATGAACCCTTAAGGAATAGCGGTTCATGCATAATAAATGAGTTATTGGAGAAATCAATAATCCTGTGCTAGGGGAACTCCCAAGAGCTTAAGGGTCTGGTTTCTAAGAACTAGTTGTGACGTTGGGGTGGACGGATGTAGGTGACCATGCCTGTATTTGGATAGCATGGCTAATGCCTAAATAAGGACTGGGATCTTATGCCTATATAAGGGCAATGCGAATTGTGCCTATATAAGGACATGTTTCAGGAACACCTATATACGGACACCTAAAGCGGAATACAACAGCTGCATACGCCCATGGATTTCATGCAATTCTATATTTACCAAGATTTGTAAATCTGGAATTGTGTGAAAGCAGTACACCTCACACAGAGAGGGCTAATGAGGAGAAATATGTTTATTTCCCCTTGTTATTGCCACTTTCCATGTGTGATGCATTCTACAGCACACATAGAAAGAGTAATATTTCTCTTTGGATTGTTGTTTGTGCAGGAAGGTTAGACTTCAGTTTGCTATAGTTGTGGCTTGAGTTGCAATACTCTGACTTTTGTGATCCTGCAAAAACATTATTAATCATATTACACCATGCAAATAACCATAGTCTCACCCCCTCGTTGCTATTCCATGTCCTTCCGCTCCTCATCAAGCTGTGTGTAGGCCACCATCAAGATGCGGGACATTAGGGAGGTCATGGTATACAAATCTATGCATATTTATATAACAATATATAAAAAAACAAAGCCTTGCAACATGTTAGAAAGGTTATTGGTCTGCTTTTATTCATTATAGAGAACAGCACACTCAAACTCTCCCGTCGCCATGTTCTGAAACTCAGCAGAGTACCATGTAGCACTTTCAAAGCCTTAAAAATCTAATAACACTTTAAAGTGTGAGCAATAAAATTATTGTTCACTTAGAAAACATTCTATGTGGCATGCTCAGTCAACAAGTAGTAATCCAGCATTGTAATGCTTCAAAATGTTGCTTTTTTATAGATGTTAGGAAATGTCTGCACACATGAAGAATGTTAAATTGTCGCCATGTGTAGATATAAAAATCTATCTTATAACGTAAACTACATGCAGAATGAAAGCAGAACAAGGGCCTTCCTTACCTGTTGCTCTGGAGAGCTGTACAGCTAGGTGTATTGAGACAGGGCCTCATCTGTCAAAATCATTAGTTCTTCTTCAGTGAAGTTGGAGGGCTTGTCTCCAGAACACTCAACCATTTTTCTTACAGAGGTCGGTGAACAGCAATCTTGGCGAGGTTACACACTACGAAGGTTTGGAAGCAAGTGATAACTCATTTGAGGTACACCTATGCCACAGTGACGTACGCATACATTAACAAATGCCTACACCAATAATTGAATTTTCCAAAGTCAATCACACAATGGCAACCTATGAGTGTGTATGCCGTTGTCCCAGTTGACATATTTTGTCCGACTTGCATGATGGCCAAGTCAGGCATCCATAATTTTATGTATAGCACTTGTCACATTCTGCAAAGTTTGACAGGGGTGGCTAAAATGGCAGAATGTGTTCACTATGACAGTGTAACTTCAGTGCATCCTTCACGGATAATTTAAAAACGATATAGATGAAAAAGTGATGTAATGTACAATAATTACATTGTATGGCATGTATATCAAACTGCGGTTGACGGAAAAATTGAAAACAATACAAAAAATAAAGTGCATAAAAAACATTATATATAAAACAATGTTATTTTATGTAAATAATGTAAACTAACTGTCTAACTTATGAAATATACTATGTGAATTGTAAGAGTCAATAAAGTAGATCTTTTTGTTTTCTAGACAACAAGTCCAGCCACCACAGATGACCCCGGCTAGAGTCAGAAGACTGCAGCCAATAGTCTTCTGTCCCTTTTCAAACCTTGTCGCCATACAAGAGAGGGAGGTTATTAAAAAATATCGACGCAAGACAATATTGGACTAGACACATTAGTTCTCCCCAGAACTGTTGCCTGTCAATCAAAACTCGACCACCATAACACCACTTGTGAAGATAATAGCAAAACTGCATTTCACTGCAACTGGCTCGTTCCTGTACATGGTTAAGTATCACAATGGAATGTCCCAAGCCACTTTAACAAATGTGCTACAAGAATTCCTGAATGTACCGATTACTCACAGAAATTGTTACATCCAATTTCTAATTGATATGGATACCCTGACCACTATAAAAAGAGACTTCTTTGCATTGGGAGGCATTCCACATAATGTTGGTGTAAATTGATAGAACACAACGCTTTGGTACCACCGATAATAGAGAACGACTTTAGTGAAACAGGAAGAACAACCAATCCATCGATGTGCAAGTGGTCTGCATTCCAGACCTGTACATCACCAGTGTACATGCAAGAGTCCCTGGAACCACCCATGACGCCTTAGTGCTATGCAATAGCAGCACACAACAACAGATAGCACAACTTGGAAATATTAGAGCCTGGCTTGTTGGTAAATGCTGTGATCAAACATTGTGTACCAAATAGTAAATAGGTACCCAGATAATTTTTTCATGAATGTAAGTTACAGATATATGTTCATTTTTAATTTTCAGGAGACTCTTCACACCCTTACAGACCATGGTTGTTACCACCTCTATGTAATCCAACAGTGCCTGCATGCGTCTGCTTCAATGAGACATATGTTCGAACAAGGAGGCCTGTAGAGTGGGCTTTTTGGCTCCTCAACTATGTTTCTGTTGCCGTGATAAGTCTTGTGGAGACCCTCTCTACTCACCTGACAAGATGTGCCAAATAGCTCTTTTATGTTGTATGCTGCACAACATTGCACTGCTACAGAACATCCCTTTTATCCCTCATGATGACTACAACGAGAATGCCCAGGGTGATGTTGCATGTTTGCACCATGAAGATAACAGTGGTGAGGAAGAAGAGAAGTGGTCTTCCTCCCTCTCTGAACCTTAGTCTGAACACACCTGCGGCTTGCTGAAAGCCATCAGAAACCTCAACAGCTGGATCAACACATGCGCTGACACCATGGCTCCACTCAAGTTCAAATCAATGGCTCAAGCTCAACCACAGGCCAACTGGTACACAGATTAACTCAGGCTGATGAAAAGCCACTGCAAGCAACTGGAACACAAGTGGAGAACAAGTCAAGACACCGCAGATGAAGACATCTTCAAATCAGCCCTTCGTCACTACCACCGGCCGATGCAGAACACCATGCAAACAGTTCTTACAGATCACATCAAGCCCAGCACTATCAGTAGCAAGGAAATCTCCACCATCATCAAAAATGTCACTGCGCATCCTGCTGCCTCCAGCAACATCAACCCCCCCCAACCAAGACCTTTGTAACAAACTCTCAGAATTCTTCTATAACAAAATCACCTCTATATAGAGCAAGTTCAACCTTCAACTGGATCCTATTGCTGTCACAACTCTGCTTCCCATCATGGCAGATGAACAAACCCTGACCTCATGGCCTGCCATCACCACCATTGAAATCACTGCTATCATGAAGACCATCCATTTGAGGGCTCAATCTGACCCCACCATGCCTTCACCAAAGGACTCCAACCGATCAGCAAAGCACTAACATTCATCTTCAACATCTCCATCAACTCAGCAACATTCCTGGATGGGTGGAAACATGCCACTGTCTTGCCTTTACTCAAGAACATACTTAGCCAGCCATGCTTTCCAACTACAGACCCATCTGCCTCCTACCATTCCCTGCAAAGGTCCTAGAGAAACTGAACAACCAACGCCTCTCCAACCACCTCAGCAACCATCAGCTTCTCAATGCTACGCAGTCCTGATTCAGTCCAAACCACAGTACAGAAACAGCACTCATTGCCGTCACTAATGAGTTCCACTTGGATCTTGACAGAGGAAGCATGGCAGCTCCTATTCTACTGGACCTCTATGCAGCATTTGACATGGTCTCACACTGCATCCTCATCCAGTGTCTGCACAAGATTGGAATCCAAGGACCTGATATCTGCTGGATCTTTTCCTTCTTAAGAGATAGAACACAAGATGTCAGCCTGGCACCTTACTTCACGGAAGCCTACAAACTCATCTGTGGAGTGCCTCAAGGCTCATCACTCAGTTCAAACTCCACACACACACACACATTCAAGACACTACAAGACCTCATCTACCTCAACACTCATATCGCCTTCCACCAAGCACCCAGACACCACCCTCCATAGGACTCCAACTCACATGCCATCCATAGATATACAGAACCAGATCAGGAGGACAGGTGTTCTCTTACATCACTCCTAAAGTGTGGAACGATGTCCCACTCCATATCAGAGCCTCCTCCTCTCTTCGTAAATTCTGTGAGAAGCTGAAAACCTGTTTTTTTCAGTTAAACCAATGTGTCATATGCAGGGCTAGGCACACACACCTACTCATCCCCAGTGTATTTTACAAATACACATAACACTAGAGAATCATCAGTGTATGTTTGCATGTGTGAGTACTATCACTAATGATGTATAGCTCTTTAAGGTACAATTTCTTCATATTTGTGTGCCTGTGTGTATCTTGTTCTGCAACAACATTTTCTGGGTCATGAAGTGATTCCAATGTGTGTGTGTTTTCTGTCTTGACACCAACAAATGTAGGTGTGCCTCAGACCCCAAGTTTATGAACATGGTGCAGAGGAAACTCACAGTTGTATGTCTGATAGAATCATAAATATTGAGCAAATGAGAAGTGGAAGGGGCCTTCAAGGGGTGTTTGTACATAACCAAATTTTGTTATGGTTATGTATGAGTCTGTTCTGCAAACACTCATATTAATTTTGAAACATATTTTGATTTACTTTATGGAAGCAACTAAATCCTTGCTAAAATAAATGCTGGCTAAGATATTTTGTGCCATGCTAATTGCTTTGAGATTTATGCACTTCACCATGCTATATGTGTGACATAATTGTACAATGTGTAACATCCACATGAGTATTCCATGAATATTGTGTTATTGTAACTTATTTTATAATGCTTTTGTCTGGCATTACAATGTGAAAATGATACCTTCAATATGTTGAAAGATTTTGTTGGAAAAAAGATGTTTTGACAACACAGTAGAAAACACAAAATAGAATACAATTTTTTTAATGAAGGTTTGATTGTAAAATCATCACATTAGAAGAAAATAAAATCTTTGCTTTTCAATGAGCAAATGAAAGTTATACCATAAACAAAAGGATTTCTGGTTTTAATGAGATTACTAGGATGAGTTCACAGTTATTTGAAGTCCACGTCCAGAAGCAACACATTTTTTTAAATGCTATTGTGTTATAGAATTTGTCCGAAAGTGAATGCTGGTGGCTAACAGAAGAACATTAGTGCTTGTGCCACTGCTGATGGTGTTTTTGGAATCCACTTCTGCTGGTCCAGATGGATGATCCCTCCTGAGGAGAACTGATGTCTCCTGAGCTGTAGGTTAAGAGGTGATGCTCGGTGTCTTAACGGGTTCCTGAGCATTCCTTTCTGTGGAGTAACCTGGTTGGAAGGTGAACGTTGATGATTCTCCACAGAAAGAGGTAGAGGATTTCCTTGGAACCCTAAAAATGTTCCAGCACCCATCCTGCACCACCCTAGAATACAAACACATGATTGAGATGTAACACTCCAGAAGTTAATTTGTGGCCGTCTGGTGATCATTGTGCTCCCTCTGCAACTCATTTTGCTCCCCCAGGAGGCCATACCATTTTTTGGAGTTGAACTATCATCTACTCCATCCGATCCTCATGTCTGCAGGATTTACCTATGATATTCTGGCCTATAGTTGTTTGTAAACTATCGGCATCTGTGGCCTCACTAAACACAGACAACCCAGGCCTACCCTATCATCATTACCCTGTGACCTTGATTATGTGTGCACCAATATAGCGGTTTTGGCTCAACAGCAGATGTATCAGCTGTAGTACATACAGGAGACCGGACTGGGGTGCATACTACTAAAGTGTTGGTGGTTGTGGGGGCACAGGGAGCTGGCCCAACAACAGATTGCTGAAGAGGGGCCTGGACTACCTACCTGATGTGGCAGCAAATATTGGCCAAGCGAGGCTCACTGTTGCAGCCTGATCAGACAAACAAGATGGACCAGCATGTTCCTGCTCAGTAACAAGACCAGCAGAAGATGTCTGTCCACTGAAGGTTTCGGTATGATTTGAAGTAGTGGGTGGGACATTTTCACTGGGTTGCTAGACTTCCCCTCTGGCTGAGGGTCCTGCAACTATAGTAGAAATGACAATCAATTGAATGAATGAACTGATTTGATAACGAGCACAAATCACCTTAACTGGGGTATCTCGGCACACAGTGTGCTAATGAAACACACACCTTTCTTAATAAACATTTACTACATGGTCTTATGTGTAGAGTGCTTTTTACAAAGGGTGAACTGAAACTCAGATAGATAGAAAAATGCTCCTTTATGTGTGAAGAAGGGACTAATTAGTATAGTAGGCTGTAGGGAAACTGGGCCTTTTATTGATTCCATCAAATGGTATACCCTATTACAAACATGACATATATCTAATCCACTTAATATAGGTTCATTATACCCTATTGCACTTGTAATACAGTGAACAGGATAGCCATCCTGTTTGTCACTGTGTATGTTGTCTGCAAAACTCTATATGTGGTTCACAGTCATGTTTGTTGCCACTTGATTTTGGTATTTTGTAAGATTAATACATTTTTTGGCAACTAGTTTTTGAACACTGAAAATCATGATAATTTTTTATATACTGGAACACAGATGTACCATGCCAAGTAGATGAGATCTCTCCCTAAAAAGACAAACCGATTGCCTAATACCTGATTTTCATAAGGAGTGCAACTTACCTTTAATACTTAAGTGAATATAAAATGTAAAGCTTGGCCATGTGAGGTAAAGTCTCATAAGAGGGTTCCTATCCTTGGTGATATGCCACAGCAGTGGCAACAGAGAATTATATACAAATGCTGTCCTTGAGCCTAGTAACCCTGAATCCAAATTTAAGAATCCACGATTGGCATAGCAAACGTATGGTTGTGAGGGTACCAAGGAGTTGCAAAGTATAGGCAGAATAGTGTCCTTCAGCAATAAGTGTAGCACCATATTGTGACCACTGAACATATGACTTTCAGACAAACATTACAGACTGACAGAATAGCTTAAAACATGATACATCGTTGACATGTTACTCCTTTGCAAAGTGTAAAGAATTAAAAATGTTAGATGTAAGACAAAAGAAGTTACAAGGAGAACATAAAGCAGGGTTAAGTTAAATACATTATATTGGACACATGGCCAAGCAAGGTGCATTATGGGAGATGTAGTCCTAGTATTCAAACTGTGATCCCAAAGATGTGGACCCTAAGGAAAAACCACACAAGATAAAGAAATAGCAATGTGATATATTAAAAGTTTACGAAATGGTAACCCCATAAAGAAAACAATATTTAGCTACATGAGCGCACAAACAATACTAAAACAAGAGCTAAATCAACACTGCTGAAGCAGCTGATCACAGGAAAAAAAATCACCTAGACCTGTTAGGTCCCTGTGACTGGATTCCTGCATGAGTTGGTGTGGTACGATGGACCTCATTTATAAGAGGGTTGTGTTATGTTTGTACCGTGCAGTGTGGTAGAAGCGCAACACAAACCTCTAACTCAGATTTTCGTAGCCACTTTGCATGGCTTAAATAATCTGGAGTAACGCAACACAGCGCAAATCGCGGCATTGCGTTACTTCGCCCTGGGTAGGCGTTCGATGGACATTGCGTGAGTGTTCCCACTGAACTCCCATGGATTTAGACACATCTCCAGATTTACAAAAACTTGAAAACCTGGAAATGCGCCAAAAATGTACATCTTCCCAGGGGAGGTGTAACAAGGAGAAATATCTCTATTACTCATCATTTATTCCTCTTTGTATGTGTACTGCATTCTGTAGCACACATAGAAACAGGAATATGCCTCTGAGGATTGGTATTGTGCAGGAAGGTGCACCTTCCTGAACAAAAACAATCCTGCATGCAACACAGGCACCCTTGCACCATGCGGCAAGGGTGCCTGTGTTGGTGTTAGGCTGCCAAAAGGGCACCAGCGCAAGGAAAGGACAGGAATGCACCATATTGCCTTGAATACTGTGCATTTCTGCCCTTTTCCTGTCACACAGCGCAGCAAGGTAACTTGCTGCACTGCGCAACTTCCTCATAAATGAGGCTCACTATGTTTTAAGCATGCTTACACCGTTATTGTTGGGGCTAAATCAAATATGATAGTCTTAGTAGAATTCTAAATATGTCTAAATTTAGCATGACCATCAGGTTCAATATCGAGCATGGAGAGATCATGGGGCATATTAGCAAGACCTGCGATAAAATTATCGCCGTTTTAGCGGCAGGAAACTGCCGCTAAAACGGCGATAATGGGCTTGCTAATATGCGTTATAGAATTCCAATAGAAGCCCAGGTTAGATGTGCAGGGCATCTAACCTGGGCTCTATTGAATTCTATAACGCATATTAGCAAGCCCATTATCGCTGATTTTAGCGGCAGTTTCCTGCCGCTAAAACGGCGATAATTTTATCGCCGGTCTTGCTAATATGCCCCCATATCTTTACTACCAGTCTTTATTTTTGGAAAATGTAGGCCATAATTTTGAAGGCTAACATAAAGTTTAATTTGAAACATAAATTAATTTGTTGAATCATGACTAATAAGATTCAAGATAGACATATATAAAATTAGGGAAGTAATTTTTGGGTGATGAAATACAGTAATTTAACTTACCAGTCTGCACTTTATGGAGAATTCCTGCCAAACTTTCACTGCATAGGATTCCATTGACCTTCTGCTCCACTGGTGCATAAACTACAACTCTAGGATAGTTTACAGGTGATACGGGTGAACTTGGTTCAATGCCCCAAAGATGAATGTGAAAGACAGATTATTGCAGTCCCACAGAACACTACTCAATATATTATTGAAATAGAGCTACCATTTTTTGTTTACTAACAATCTCCAAGAATGGATCAGGATCACCATGGTAACATTAACAAACCTATTTCGTTATTCACAGTATCACACACCCAATGCACTAAGAAGAATGAACAAGTTTTAGTAAAAAGTATATATCACTGTAGGAATAACCTGTTTCTCGGTACATCTACAACAAATACAGAGAATATTATATAAGCAGCAAGAAGGCATGTTATAAACAATGAGAATACGATGATCATTTCTAAAATGGTTAAAATGTCATCTAGAAGCTAACACCCTAATGTCTACTTCAATGCAATACACTTAAGAGAGCATGGAAGGCTGAGCAACTTGAAGTCCAGAGTTTCTTAGGGAGAAGAGACGCACTGCATACCTTGTTGACAGCAAGGCTGTCTTTAACAACGGAGGCGTGAAGACAGTGTTCCCTGTAGAAATGTAGCTACTGTGTGGGGAGATCCACGCTCTCAAGTTACTAAGGTCTAAACATACCTAGAATAAAATATACATTTGAACAACTATATGTGTTGAATCAAACAAAGCAGTCAACATATCAAAAATGTAAACAACGCATAAAAGAAAGGCAAATGTTAGAAATGATACACATAGTAAGAAAGTATAGCAAAGCATGAGCACTTTTAAGCCTTGTATTCTTTCAGATAATTGATGATTATATCTATATTGCAATCTATCCATAGTGTTTTATTCATGTTGGGGACTAAACATATCAGTGACGATATGAAAATAGGGCAGATAAAAATATGCTGTATATATATATATATATATATATATATATATATATATATATATATATATATATATATATATATATATATATATATATATATCACACGTTACTCCGTCGTACCATAGGATCTCTCCAAGAACGGACACGGACCCAGGTTTAGTGCAAAATTATTTATTCCTCGTTAGTCGTCATAACGCGTTTCGGCTCGTCCTTGATATTACTCCAATCCTCCAAAACAATCAAACAAAAAAGGTGGGGCACTCAGGGCTGATTTCCAAGTGAATTTATTTTTCACTGGTCACCAACAAGAAAATGGTCTCTCAGGACGCGTTTCGGCTTCTCACCTTCATCAACTAGTGAGTATCCATTTTGTTTTATATTTATAGTTACTTACACACATTGCAGGGCATGCCATCAGTAGACATGGAAGAGTTGCACATTTAAACAATCATGTTTAAGTCATAATTAAAACAGAAACAATTCTGCCTACGTAGGCAGCGGGCATAATTTCTGCTAATAGCAGTTGAGTGGAAAAAATGTGAGCAAATACAAAACGTTACAGTTTTCAACATATTTGTCTCAGTGGACATGGGTATAGAAGAATCACTATTACTGTTCATAGCTTAGACTTCTATTTGTCTACCTTAAAAATCCTCATCCACCCCCAGTGGGCAAATGAATATGTATTATAACATCATACCAAGGCTGTAAAGTTAATGTCACATCATAGCACAAAAATAAAAATAAAAATACAAAGAAGAAGATACAATCTAATATCTAAGATTCATACTAGTATCCATTTGTAACTGTCTTTCATAAAGTACAGGATCTAGGCCCTTTCCAAATGTCCACAAAAACACTGAGTTTCAATGCTCCTAAATAAATGAACAAAGAAATAATAATCTTACTAACACCACAACTAGTGGATGATACTCTGCGCGTAACGGTAGATATCTTCAAAAGATGCTCTCTGGTCTCCATGACTACTCTGAGTGCATTCACATTCTCTAAAATCTGCAAAAAAAGAAAACACAAAAAATACCATATTAGTTGACTTATCACCAACCAACATAACTAATTCTAAAAACAGTATATACAAAAATGGACCATGTAACATGCTGCAGGCTGCTTTGGTCAGATATCTTAGGTTCTACAACACTAATATCATATTCAATTGTTCAAATCAAAAGTGAACATACATTTCTTCGCTGTCATTGAGCCCCTTTGGTTGCAAACGGCCGTGGTATAAATTGAATTGGGATCACCTGGATGCTTGCCTCTTGGCTACTTGCCCAAATTTGCCAGAGGACCCTAACGAGGCATACAGGGTATTCTCTGAGTGGATAGAGCATCCACTGGACAGCTTAATCCCCATGAAACGGTCAGTCAATCGTTAAACCAAAACACGTCCATGGTTTAAGAAAGAACTTGCCGATATGCGCAAGGGTTGTAAGAGACTAGAACGGATATGGAGAAGAGACTTCAGTCCGACTGCTAAAGCTATCTATCGGGCAGCTATAAAAAGGTACCATAAGGCCCTTTATCAGGCACTTGCAGTTTTCATTTCCAACTAAATCCGCGAGAGCACTAATCCATCTAAGAGCACATTTTCTATACTCGCCAGTTTGCAATCCCAGCAAGTTATGGCCGGGTCGACCATTAAGTCCAATAAACAGTGTGAGGACCTGGCCATCTTTTTTGTGAAAATGTTGGATGACATCTACAGGTCCTTCTCGATCACTCATAGTAACGTGCCGGCGGCTCACTGTTGTCAACAGGCTAGTAGTCTCCACAGCTTTCCGCCGATCCCGGTCGATCAACAGGTAGCTCTCTGCAGCAGGATCAAATCGGGATCCCCCGTTGACCCGCTTAAACCTGACCAATTCAGGAAGATGTTGCCGACTATTCTACCTTCCCTGAATCAGGTGATAAATGGGTCTCTCAGCACAGCCACTATGCCTAGGGCCTGGAAACAGGCTAAAGTAATTCCATTACTTAAGAAACCTGCGCTTGATCCATCTAAACCAGAAAACTACCGCCCTATTTCCTTGCTTCCCTGGGCAGCAAAGATCCCAGAGGCCTATGTGAACTCGCTTCTGTCGGATTTTCTGGCCGCGAATAACATACTGGATCCCTCCCAAAATGGTTTCAGGTCGGGTCACAGTACGGAATCAGCTCTCCTAGCTGTTACAGAAAACCTCTGGTCAGCAATGGATGAGGGCCAAACGTCGGCGCTGATCTTGTTAGATCTAAGCACCGCGTTTGATACTGTGTCTCATGATATACTGCTAGGACGCCTCGCGGAGGTTGGAAATACGGGCCTGGCTCTGCAGTGGCTTGCTTCATTTCTCCATGAGAGGTCATTTACGGTAATTGCCCCCCCGTTTGCCTCTGGTGAATATCCAGTGAAGCAAGGGGTGCCACAGGGCTCCTCCCTCAGTCCCCTGCTATTTAATATCTATGTACAACCTTTAGCGGCAGTAGCCAGCAGCAGGGGACTGACCATGGTCTCCTACCCTGACGATACTCAGTTGGTGGTGGCACTCTCTAATAACACCGAGCAAGACGCCCTTAAGTTTCAGGGCGACCTTGCAGCAGTGGCCGAGTGGATGAACAGCAACTGCCTCCAACTGAATTCCAACAAGTCAGAGGTACTGCTAGTAGGAAAGGACCATGGTCGGTGGAGTGAGCGCTGGGGCCAGCCAGCCTAGGTACCCCCCCTTCTCCAAAGCAGGCAGTAAAAAACTTAGGGGTTTGGCTGGACTCTTCTTTAATCTATCGAGTCCAAACAAAAAAGACGACAGGGACCTGTTTTGGTCTCTTACGAGGGCTCAGACCCTTGCTTTTTTTGACGCATCTACACGTCAGGTCATTATTCAAACGACGGTTATGTCGAGACTTGATTATGCCTGTTCGCTCTATCTAGGGTCCAATAAAGCGGAGGTCTCGAGGCTGCAAAGGGCACAGAATGCAGCATCAAGAACACTCATAGGTCTGCGTAAATCTTGCTCTGTGTCAAACGCCATTCGACGTCTCCACTGGTTACCCGTGGCCAGACGCATTGAATTCAAAACCCTATGTATCTCTTTCAAGATTTTAAAATTGTCCACACCCCCTATTCTGGCTGATCTTTTGCTGCCATATGCCCCTACTCGACTCCTCCGCTCACAGGGTCAGCATTTGGTGGTGGTTCCTCGGACACGCAGAGTTAGGGCTGGTGGCCGCTCTTTTTGTTTCAGCGCCGCCACTCTCTGGAACTCACTCCCTGGGCAGATTCGTGGCCTTGTTAATTACTTAGCATTCAGAAAGGCCATTAAGACCTATCTTTTCTCTGCATCTTAGTGCTTGCCGTTTCGTATGTTCCGTCAGTCTTTCCTGCATTAGCGCCGGGACGCCCCTTCGCTGGGGCAGCCGTTGCGCTCTACAAGACACGATAACATAACATAACATACAGTCTAATGCAAGAATATATTTGGATTCTAGTATTCTGAGTTTCTTTTCTCTATCTTCTCTTATCACTCTTTATTCCATCAATGACACTATATTTTAGGTTTTCCATGTCATTGTTTTGGCACGTGTGGCAATGTTTGGCTAGAGCATAGCTCGGATCATTGTTTTTAACCGCTCTCAAGTGTTGTAGGATACGCCTGTGGATTTGTAAGGTGGTACTGCCTACATAGACCTTCCCACACCCACACTTAATGGTGTAAACAACGAACTCACTGTTGCAGGTGTGATGTTCTCTGATCTTATGAGTTCTATTATGCACCATGAACTCTTTCAAATTCTCTCCATTTTTACAGGCTTTGCACTTGGTACATTTAAAAAAGCCTTCAGTAGGGCGTAACCAGGTTTTCTTTTCAATCCTTACGTCACTGTGAATCAGCCTATCACGTAAAGAGTCTGACTTTTTGTATGTAATAAGTGGGTTTTTAGGTAGATCCATACCTATAATAGGATCTCCTTTGACTAAGTGCCAATTTTTCTGTAAAATGGATCTTAGTTTCAGGTGTGCTGTGTTGTAGGTGGTAATGAACCGATGTTCTGGTTTCTTCTCAGTTCTGTGTTTTCTCTTATACAATAAGGTAGGGGTGGGCGGAATTTGCGTAGTCGTGCTACGCAAAGCTCTGCAAAACGGTAAAAAATTTCCTTGAGCACGCAAAAGTTCCGCGAACACGCAGAATTGCTTGTTCCGCCCGTTCGCGATGCTTTTTTCCTGTTCCCGAACTCTGTTTGCGTGCTCGGGGAGAAATATCTCACAAACATGCATTTTGAAAGCGCGAACAAGCAAAAAATTCCGCAAAGCCGCAGATCGCGGAATTTTTGGTAATTCCGCGTTCTCCGCGGAACGCGAAATTACCCAAATTCCGCGAGCGGAACGGAATTTACCACCCAGGCCTACAATAAGGTCTCTCTAGGTATTTTTGCTTCCCTCTCCACTGTGGTGTCCAGAGCCTCTCTGTTATATCCTCTTTTTTGGAACCTCTTAGTCATTTTGGTGGTAGTAAAACTTTTCTCAGTGTTACATATTCTCCTAGCTCTAAGATATTCTCCATGTGGTATGCTACTTATCTGACTTCTTGGGTGAAAACTGCAGGCATGTAATAAACTGTTGCCAGCACTGGGTTTTCTGAATAACGAGGTAACAATTTCTGTATCAACTATTTGGATTTTGACATTTAGAAATTCTGCCTTGGTTTTACTGATGTGACTAGTGAATTTTAGATTAAGATTGTTGTCGTTAATTTCTCCTACAAATTTCTCAGCTGCGCTGATATCACCGCACCAGATGATAAAAGTGTTGTCTATAAAATGGAGCCACAAAATGATATAATTCCTCCATTTTTCCAAGGGAGGGTTATTAAGTATCTGATCCTCCCACCACCCTATGTGGAGGTTCGCAAAACTTGGGGCAAAACATGTACCCATGGCAGTCCCCTGCTGTTGCTCAAATATGTCATAGTTGAAGAAAAAGATGTTGTGCTTTAAACACCATCTCATCATTTCAATAATCATCAGGTTGTGTTTGAAAAACCTGATATGCCTTTCTTTCAGGAAGAAGTCCGTGCCCCTAATGCCATCTTCATGCTTGATGCTGGTGTATAGTGATTGGACATCTAATGTCATTAGTAAAAATCCTCTTCCCACACAAAATTTTCAAGATGCTTCAGGAAGTCAGTGGTATCTTTAATGTGTGAAGGTAACCTTTCCACAAAAGGTCTTAGAAAAGTATTGATGTATTTGGATACATTTTCAAATAGACTTCCCTGCGCTGCAATGATGGGTCTGCCTGGTGGTCTAGTGGCATCTTTATGAATCTTTGGAATGAGATAGAAGACTGGTAGCTTAGGTTTGTCAATCTTGAGGAAAATAAACTCATCACTGCTGATAAGTCCTTCATTTCTCCAGTATGTGAGCCTTTTGGTGAAACTACTCTCCACTTCTTCAACATGGGCTATGTTCACTTTTCTATAACAGGTACGATTTCTGAGATGGTTATAGGCCTCTGTCATGTATGCTTCCTTAGACCACAGGACAATGTTTCCCCCTTTGTCAGCATTTCTGACAACCACGTCGTGGTTCCCTGAGATCTTTTTTAAGGTTTCTCTTAGGCTAGAATTGATTTTGAAATTACCTTGCATTCTGGAATCTCTAAGCTCCTTAATTTCAGCTGTGAGTCTAGCCGAAAATTTATCAATGTCATCATTAAGAGAAGGGGGTAAGGCTTTGGATCTAGGTCTCAGATTGGACCCTCCTTCCTCAGAAACCCACACCCCTTCACTTTCTAATCTTTCCGCTATCTGAGTATTTTCCATGGGGCCTTGGTTGACATTCTCTAATTCCCACAATTCCTGCATCACTTCAATGTACCCTACTATTAAATTCTGTTCCTGGATGTCCCTAGCAGGAGAGATAGATTTTGCCTTAAAGTTCAGTTTATACAATTTTGCCAATTTCAACTTACGGATAAACTTAAAAAATTCCATTCTAGTCTCTACGTAATAAAATTCTTTAGGCTCACAAAACGATAGTCCCAGAGCCAGATTGCTCTGGTCTTCATCAGAAAGTTCCATCTCAGAGAGATTTATTACTGTTTTCGGTTCAGTGTCTAATATCGCCTGTTGCGCCTTGTTACTTTTCCACTGTTGTCTTCTGTAGTCTCTCTTTCTTTGGCCACCTCGTCTGTTTTTCCTCTTCCTCTGCTTCTTTGTCTCATATTCCCTCACCAAGGCCGGTTGTTTGTGCGACGGTCCAACTTTAAAAAATCAAACTCATCTTGCAGGGTGGTATGTCCTCCCATTCTCCTGCCTTCTTCATGATCAGTGTCAGATGTGCTTGCATCACTTTGGGGTGGGTCCTACTGCGCCCTTGTTGTTCCCTTTAGTTTCTGCCTTTTCATGTTGTCAAAACGTTTTGCAAAGGTATATATTTTGGCCAGTTTGATAATCTATCCGATCTCTATTGAATTTACGGGTCTTTTTCTGCACGATTCCATCCTCTACCGCAGTGAGTCGGTCATTCATGGCTTTGGAGAAGGATTGCACTATTTCCTGGTTGGAATGCTTCTCAATCTTGTCTTCCATTTCTTTAATTTCTCACAAGATTCTTTCCCTGTCTATTTCTGCATACTTTATCAAAATCTTTAACGTGCCTGCAGAGCTGTTGGAGTTGTGCTCTGCCCATTCTTTAAGCCTCTCTGGGTTGGGATTCTCATGACTGGGCATTGTCAGGATCCTCAGACCTCTCGGTATTCTCCCTATGTCCAAATATTTTTGAAGGGACTCACACTCCCACCATTTGGTGAGTTCATTCTTCTTTAATTTTTCCAGCAGTTTGAATTGTAGGTAAATATTCTCCACATTGTCAGCAGCTACTCCTGTACTGCTGCTTGCACCTGCATTCTGGTTCGGTGCGATTGAAAAGATGGTAGCTGACCTTATATAGATATATATAAGAAAACTATAATTAAAAAGAGTCTATTTAAAAAGAAAAGGTTTTTATCACTTCATAGCTGATATAGGCTTTTGTGGTATATTTGCTGAATACATGTCATTGATCAACTTACATGTTGAGTTCATTCCTCATCAGAGGAGATGTCAGCATCGTCGGGAGCACACACAGCATATGTGTAATCTTTAAGGAATCCATACAGAGCATGTTCATTGTCAGTAATCTGCGTGCTCGATGGACCAGCAAATGGTTGCTTGTCTGAGGCACTCAACCAATCAATCAGGGTTTTGTAGAGCGCACTACTCACCTGCTAGGGTCTCAAGGTGCTGAGGGGTGGGTGTGAGCAGCTCCGTTGAGGTCATTCGAAGAGTCAGGTCTTGAGGTTCTTCCTGAATTGGTGCAGTGTCGGGCTTTGCAGGAGGTGAAGTGGGAGATCGTTCCAGGTCCTGGCTGCGAGGTAGGAGAAGGACCTTCCACCCGCTCTGGTCTTGTAGAAGTGTGGGATGGTGGCTAGGGAGTGGTCAGCTGAGCGGAGGTTTCTTTTGGGGTCATGGAAGGAGAGGTGGTCGATGAGGTATTGAGGTCTGATGTTGTGAAAGGCCTTGTAGGTGTGCATGAGCAGCTGGCAAGGTATTCTTCTTTTGACGAGGAGCCAGTGGAGGTCGCAGAGGTGTTGGGTGATGTGGTTCTGCAGTGGGATGTCGAGGATTTGTCTGGCTGCAGCGTTCTGGACGGTCTGGAGTTTGCGGTGGAGTTTTTTGTTGATCCCGGCATAGAGGGTGTTGCCGTAGTCCAGTCTGCTGGTGACGAGTGCGTGAGTGACCGTTTTCATGGAGTCGGGGGGATCCATTTGAATGTCTTACGTAGTATGTGGAGGGTGTTGAAGCATGCGGAGGAGACGGCGTTGATCTGGCAATTCATAATGAGCGATGAGTCCAGAATGATGGCGAGGTTGCGTAAATGGTCCATCGGAGTGGGTGGGTTTCCGAGGGCGGGGGAGCACCAGATGTCATCCCATGCGGAGGGGGTGGAGCCGAGGATGAGGACTTCTGTTTTCTCTGAATTGAGTTTCAGGCATCTGTTCTTCATCCAGATTGCGACGACTTTCATTCCTTCTTGGAAGTTGTGCCTGGTGATGTTGGGTTCCTTGGTGAGGGAGAGGATGAGCTGGGTGTCATCGACGTAGGAGACGATGTTGAGCCTGTGGTTTCTGACGATGGTTGCGAGAGGGGCCATGTATATGTTGAAGTGGATGGGGCTGTGGGAGGATCCTTGGGGTACTCCGTATCTGATCTCTGTCGGTTCTGAGAGGCAGGGCGGGAGTCTTATTCTCTGTGTTCTGCCTGTGAGGATTGAGCATAACCAGTCTAGGGCCTTTCCGATGTCATGGAGTCTGGTGGCTACTGTGCAGTGGGAGATGGTGTTGAAGGCTGCTGATAGGTCCAGGAGGATGAAGGCTGCCATTTGGCCTTGGTCGAGGAGGGTGAGGATGTCATCTGTGGCGATGAGGAGGGTGGTCTCTGTGCTGTGGTTGCTGCGGAATCCAGATTGAGAGGTGTCTAGGATGTTGGCTTCGATAAAGTGTGCTAGCTGGGTGTTGACGGCCTTTTCGATAACCTTGGCTGCAAAAGGCAGAAGTGAGATGGGCCTGAAGTTCTTGTGGTCCGTCGGGTCTGTGGAAGGTTTCTTCTGGAGGAGGTTGACTTCGGCATGCTTCCAGTTGTCGGGGAATGTGGCAGCCTGGAGGGAGCAGTTGATGGTTCGATGTAGCTCGGGTGCGATGGCTGTGGCGGCCCTGTGGAAGATGTGCAGCGGGCAGGGGTCAGAAGGTGCTTGAGAGTGGATGCTCTTCGTGGTCCTTAGGGTGTCTTCCGTCGTGACTGGCGTCCAGGTGAGTATGGTCTGTTGGGTGGCATCGCTCGGAGTGGGGCGGTGCAGAGGTCTTGGTCATCAAAGTTGTTGTAGAGCGTCTTGATCTTGAGGTGAAAGAAGGAGCTGAGTCTGTCGCAGAGGTCTTGGGAGGGAGGGACGTCTGTTGTTTCCCTGTTGGGTTTGGCAAATTCCTGTATGATGGCAAAGAGTTCCTTGGAGTTGTGGGCATTGGAGACGATTCTGTCTTGGAGGAAATTATTCTTTGTGGATTTGATGAGTTGGGGGTGTGCCGTGATGGCTGCTTTGTAGGGCAGGACATGCTTCCGGAGTTTTGCTGTTTCTCTACATCTTTTCCATTCGTCGGCAGGAGCATTTGGATTCTTGGAATGCCATGGTGAACCAGCTTGCTTTCTTCTTGTTGCGTTCTGGAGGGGGGCCAGTGTGTTGGCGCCGTTGGTGATCCATTGGTGGAGATTGCTTGCCACGGTGTTAGCGTCTGTCGTAGTTGGGGGTAGAGTGCAGGTGAGGGCAGGGGTGAGGTGTTCTTTGGAGACTTTGTTCCAGATTCTATGTGGGAGGCGGCATGTGTGCTTGTTTGCGGTGGGTTTACTAAAGGAGAAATTGATGCAGTGGTGGTCAGTCCAGAGCAGTTCCGTGGTGGGGCTGAAGAAGATGCTGTTTCCTCCTGCGAAGACGGGGTTGAGTGTGTGTTCCGCTGTGTGAGTACTCAAATGGTATTTGTGTCTCCTCTTCAGGATAAGAATGAGTCAAGGCACTCATCAAGAGTTGCGTCGAAACGTGCCACTAGTGATATTGCTCTTTTGTAGGTAGTATCTTGTAGAAGGGATAGATGCCTTGCTAGGCATTGTCTTTGTTGTTCATGTAGAGGTTGAATGATTGTTTCCATGGCAAAATAAGCCACTGGGGCTGTTCCAGCTGTAAGTCCAAGATGAATTGAGTTGGACAGTTTATGCACCAGAACACAGGTCTTAAGTGTGGAGCATCCATTTTGTGAAATGTGAGCATCCAGTGCTCGCTGAGTTCAGAAAGCAGAGCATGTCCCATATAGCGTGCTAGATTCTCTAGGCACATTCCTTCAACTTGATACGCGCACTCCATGTTGTTGATTTCCTTGTTGGAACAGGAGAAAGATGATGATACCTCAGCTGATTAGCAGTATGATGGTGGGAAATCCTCCAAAAAGGCTGGGGAACAAAGAGTGGAAAACGTATGCAATCAGTCCAAATACTGCTTTAAATCCAGTCACCAGCCCAGATCCAATGTTCATAAAAAGATGCACAACACCAGTCATCAAAGACAAATTAGATATCATTTGTACGATAGCAGCAAAATGGGTTGGATATTGCTTGTGTAAGATCCTTTGAATCTCTGAAGCAGTTCTGGCTGTCTGCAGATTGTGGGAATTATCCACAAAGGTAAACTTACACTCTTGTGTAAGTTTGCAATAGTTTGCTATTCACAAAGGGATTTACGAGTAGTATCTTTATGAGAGTGGAGTTTCAGCACAGAAAGATACTACGCATAAGTCCCTTTGTGAATAGTAAACAATTGTAAACTTACACAAAAGTGTATGTTCACCCTTGTGTATCAGCCACTGAAAGTTTAACCACTGAAGTCAACAGGACTTCTTTTTGCAATTGAACAGACAATAGCTTGTTTAGATCATCAAAATGCATAAATTCCATGTTTATACTAGGACAAGGGATGTAATGATATTTGAAGATGGTGGGTATAAGGTCCTTCCACAACACTGTATTGTTTCTGAAACTGTTATCAGGTATGACTGGCTGGGTTCAAACTCACAGCAAATAACATTTGTTAGAAATTCGTGAGAACTGTTATTCAGGAGTTCATAATGTGTGGGAATGGATGAAATAGGGGAAACAGATAAAACACAACTTAGCCCTGCCATCAAAGTGCTACATATTCCATGCAATGGTATGGTGTCATGCAGAAGGGATTGTCCAAGGGGATTTCAACAATTTGCTATACCGATATACCCAGGATCATCTTCTTTTTCATTCAAACAGATGTGGGATAAAGGATATTTCCATGAATAGAACAATTGCATATTGTGCATGGTTCCATACCAGTCAATGGATTAATATTTTTAGCAGTTCAAAAATTAAACTTTGCTATGGGGAAAGAAAAAATACTGTGTATTAACCGGGTTAGGTGCAGTGTCACTAACTGTAAAAGGGGCATATTGAACTTGTTCCATACTTAAATAGTGTGTATGTAATTTTTTTCTTGGTCATTGGCTTTTGAGTGCGTGTCAAATGATATGGTTCAAACAGGATTGTTTCATTGAGAAGTTGCCAAGGCACAAAACCTGATCCGAGTGTTTGTTGCACCCAATTCAATTTATAATGGCTCTTAACTGAGCCTGCCCATGTTGTAATAAACCTAGATCTCCTTTTATGGTATTTACGGCTGAGGACAGAATGCAATTTAATGAGTACACTCTCTTAGAAAGCTGTGCATTTTATTGTTGATAACTTAAAAACTGTTTGCAAGTTTCTTGATCTATTTGCCTAATTCTTTCTGCAGCTTCTCTCTCTTAATATTTATTTAATTCATTATCACTGGCATAAATTCCTGTGGCAAGTAATCTTTTATTTCTTTTAGTATGGGGGTCAAGAAAAAAGTCAGAAAAATCCATGTTTGCATTAATTAGGGAAAAGTGTTCCTTTACTGCTGAAAGATTAGACTATTCTAGCTTTCCTTGGCATAGATTACCTACACAATATGTGGTAACTGCTACAGGTGTTTGTGTATTATACCGTGGGTCAGATAATTAATTGTAGGCCCAGGGCTGTTGGAAAGCAAATGCTGCATACAGGTGTCAGAATTATAAGGCCATAAGGCTAAACCTTCAACAGGAATTTGGGTTGAATTATAGGTTCCATTTTGTATCATATTTGTATGACTGATTTAGACATATTCATTTGAAATTGCCAATTATTGAACATGGTAAAATTGGCTTTTGGAATAGAAGGTTTTTTAAGATCTTCATTTTCCGAATTCCAGACAGCTAGTCAGTTGCTTAGTTTTGTTTAAAAAGATCATTTCTTTCAGTATTGTAGATGCCAAAATAGGGCTTCTTTCCCCTGGGTCTGCCAAAATTTGATCCCTCGAATACTTTTTTCATCAACATTTGCTTTTCAATACTCTTCCTTGAATAGCCAGGTTTTAACAAAATTGAGTAGAGTAAATCCGCTTGTTGGTAGTAATTAGATTTTTGGGAAGCTGATGTGGCTAATGTATGAAATAGAAACTGAAAGATTAAATCAGTCTTCAAGGAATTAGAATCACTATCTGGAGGAGGAGACTCACAATGTTCCCACTGTGTGCAATTATGAATTTCTCTAGGATAGCTAGTCCTATGTATAAGATAATGTTCATAGTAGTGATCACAATACATTTATTTAAATGAGTTACATTAAAATAAGGATCTTCTTTATTCAAAGTAGCCTTGTTATGTTCCATATAGGTACCCTAATATAGGCCTGGTAACATCATACCCCTTCACCTACATTACCTCCCCTACACTACACTGTAACGAGCCTTTTAGGATTGAACCTTTACCTAGTTCTAGTCCTGGGTGCAGAAGGAGGGTTTCTCCTAAACAATAGAGTCCTATAACTCCATCAATAGACTCACACTGTATGAATGAATATTCATAAGGGTTCTTAGAAACCAGGCTGGGGCTACACCACCTGCCTCTCCAAATCTACATACACGGTTCATCCCATACGTCATCCTCAAATCCAACAATGGCTAATACAAGCAACAAGGGACAAAGGAACCGTAGATACTTTCTGTATAAATGCAGCACCTCTTGCTAGTGTTAGTTAGAGGGAACCGAGACTTCCAGGCCGACACACTGACCAGAGACGCTGAGGCTCCTGCATGCAGACGCTCCAGCTGACAGTGGTCTAACACATCCCTTGCGCGGGGTCCCACAATCTCTCTCTCTTCAGGTAATGGGGTTAGACTAAATCCTAGAGGGGTTCTTGGCTTAACACCTACTCACATGCTAGGTACACTTAGGTACATGTAGATAGGCATCGTAGAAGTACGCGCTTTCTTTTATCATGCATTTTATATTCATGTATGCATTTATGATTATTGCAAAATGGTAGAACTGTACTATCCATTTATTTTCAATATACTGCTGATAATATATATCTGCTACTGTCTCACTATTATTGCAGCACATCTATTTTACGCTAGAAGAACAACTGTACAATAAATACTTATTGTATCACGCCCAACTGCTTCTTCTGTGTAACTCCCTGAGACCGAATAAGTGAGCACCAGTGACTGAGCGAAAAGTAGTACATTGGTTCCACGATCCTGAGGGATCAGGGTTGTCATGTTCTAAGGTTGCCAGAAACTATTCTCTCCCCGATAAGAGGAGACACTAGTGGCACTGTGAGCTAGCTAATGCAAAAAGGCTAACATTTTCGGTGGGGGTGCACAGAGTCAGTCTGCCACCAAGCCCACAGTTCATGTTATCCGAACGTGCAGATTCTGAATAGGTTATATATAGGAACTACACGACATGGCGCCACCAACGTTGGTTGGGTACTTATTTAACAGTAGAATCTGAGTAGTTCAGTCATGCTATTTCTCAGAGACCCCTACTCGCAAAAACCAGAGACGTCTGGAGTGGGTGGGCACAAAAACTCTGCCACAGCTGAGTAGGCGAAAAAACAAAACTATCTATTAGCTGTTGGTTAATCAAGCTTGAAAGGACACAGTGTTCCTAAAATTGTGCATAACACCTTATCTTAGTTCCCTTGAACAAAACTTCTCCTGTACAAAATGACTGAGAGCGAAGATAACCCGGTGGTGGCTAGACTCCTCTCAATAGGAGAAGAAGAGGTGGATGGAATTCTCATTGCACCTAAATTTAGACGTACTATCACCCTGAAACTATTAGAAAATGGCTTACAAGCTAGGGGTGGCATTGTAGCTTTCGTGATTGAGGCACACAAATAAAAAAAACAGAGGTATTTTATTCGTGGGTTACATTCCCAGCAGCAGATGCAAGAACACAGACATTTCACTACTATGTAGAAGGAGATGCACCAGTGGAATATGGTCCATTCGAGGACATAGAGGTTCCACTCACGTACCAGGAACACCTATACTAGTTTAAAGGCGCCCTACCCCACATAAGAAACAGAGTAAGATTAGGCCCGCTCGGAGGAGACGGGGCAACATGGCCAATATTAGCGGCTTACACACCCCATTCTGACATTGAAACAATGCCGCAGCCAGACTTACTCTTACAACACAAGGATTTAATTAAAATCTACAGAAATCTGACACAGTTTGTCATGAGGACTTTCACAGTCCAACCAACAACAGTTGCAACAAATGGTACTCAATCCCAGGGTACAACAACTAAAATCACACCACAAACATTACACGCGGTAATGGGCAAAATGCCCACAAAACGTGAACAAATACCATTCTGGGTAGCTCAGAAAATAATGCAGCTAGAGGCAGTATTCCAAAATACTACCCCGTATGAAAAACACAGAATGCTGACAATCTGCTTGCCCATGGGGATAACACCACAATTAGAGGATTGTACCACTTGGGGTACAGTCTTTGCTGCCATTGATACCAGAACTCATGGTATCCCATCATTAGCAGTAGTACCAGATGTATTGAGACAAATACAAAATGAGTACGGAGCAGAGCCTGCCCTAAACTTAGGGTTGAAGTTATTAGGTAACTATGACCAAGTATCAGCCATAATACTAGCTAACATTGAAGGGGAAGCAGCTTCAGCGCCTAAGGGAGTTCAGTCCATTAGACCAACAACACAAACTACCCAAAATAATTTGGTGGGAAAGCATTAAAACCACACCTTATGGGCAGTTCTGAAAAGGATACTACCAAGCAGACACCTGCTTCTTCTAAAAAGAAATGGGATAATAAAAAACAACAAAACTTTAAAAGTAGATCTCAATCCCGAGGCAGATCTCCTCCACAGGAGCCCTCTGAAAAGAGGTATAACCTCAGGAATAGGGATAAAATTAGGAAACCTGACAGGTATCAGGATACTGATACACGTTCCTCTCATTCCTTTCAGGGCTTGACGAAAAACTCTGAGAGAGAAGGGGATGGTCAGATCACAAAAAAGAGCGTACAAAGTCCAGAGCCAAGCAGCACGCTCAAGACTATACTTCCAAAAAAGAAGAGAAGCCAAAATCAAAACGTCAGTTTAAGAAGAAGAAAGTTGCAGGCATAAAGATCAGACATGCCCAGAATTCTGAGGACGCAACTTCTGAACGGGGAATGGGCTCAGACGATGCTAGACAGCGCAGCAGAAGTAACAATAGCTCGCCAGAACCTGATGGAATTTCTGGTGACAGCGGACGTGAATGATTACATCACGGTGGAAACACCATATACAAGGGTGAGCGCCCCACATAAGTTACACAAAATAACACTCCAAATGGAGGGGGGACAAGCCCAGGAAAGTTAAAGGTCTCTTTTGGGAAAACCTATCATCTGGTTATGACATCCTGTTAGCTGAACAAGATTGGCCGTCAGCATTCGTTATGGAGTGCCCTAGGGGAGAAACTGTATTTTTTCAGCATTTTCCGACCTCGTTCCCATTCATCTTAAACATGCATATGCACAGGAGTGGGCAGTGGCCCTAGCTCCAGCATTGTACAAAAATCATGCCGGATGGGATGAAGATTCAACCCACCACGTGATCCCGTTAAAAGTTTCACCAAATGCTCAGAGACAATATCCAATAAAGCAAGAAGCTAAAAAACAGGTCAGGGAGATCTTAGATAAACTTGAATACCAAGGGGTGATTGAAACATGCACCTCACCAATGAACAATCCTTTGTTTCCCGTATCAAAACCGGACAACTCATATCGTCTAGTTTTAGATTACAGACATTTAAACACATGCACAAAAACATTTGCTGTCCAAAACGCACACAGTGCCGCATTAATGAATAACATTGTGCGGAAAAAATACAAAACCACACTTGATATCTCAAATGGATTTTTCTGCCAAAATATAGCGCCTGAAAGCAGGTACTTGACCGCATTCTCAGCGTTGGGGTCCCAGCGCCAATTTTGTCGTCTCCCCCAGGGGTATAAGAACAGCCCGGGGGTATTCTCAGCAAGAGTAACAGAGTTACTCCAAAATTTTGATGAAGAAGCATTGTCCTATGTGGATGATATTTATCTGACGGACGATGACTTAAAAAGGCACTTGACCAGGGTGAGCACCATCCTTATGGGATTCGCCTCTGAGGGCTACAAATTTAATTTTAGGAAATCTAAAATAGCCCACCTCAATGTCCTGTTTTTAGGATACGAGCTTTCAAGTGAAGGGAAAAGCCTGCCAGCTAACTTTTTAGAAAAGTGTGCGCTGCTCCAGCCTCCAAGATCATTAAAAAATCTACAATCGATACTGGGATTCCTAAATTTCGGCAGAACATACATTTTAGATTACGCAGAAAAAGTAAAACCTGTCTATGACTTAATCAAACCTGACTTTTCAGTCAGACACTGGACACAGGAACACACAAACATCCTACGTTCACTACAAGAAGACATGATAGCTTCAAAACACTTACAGACACGCGTAAATGTACGCAACTTAGTGATCCGAGTAATAGCGGATCAATGTGGGTACAGTTACTTGACCTTCAATGAAGGCGAAACGGTACCAATCGCATACAAATCACACCTGTACACAAACGCAGAAATGCGTTTCACTTCAACAGGAAAAATCCTGACAGCAGTTCAGACCGCTATAGCAAGAGAAAGAGCCCTGGCCCAGGGAAAACGCATAATAGTCGTGACCCCAGTACCAGCTTTAGAAGCTGTTACAAGAGCTAGCATTCCAAATGCTAAAGCCTTACATCAGAGATGGATACAATGGGCTAATTCCCTTACTGCAACGGATGTTGAATACAGATTTGATCCAAGTCTAAAAACACAGGCATTACTGCAATACGAACAAGAATATCCTCTACCAAACAAAATTTTGCCTCTAGATCAGTGTGAATATATTATTTACACTGACGGATCTGCTCAACCGGCCATAGGGCGTAAGCAACAATACAGTGCAGCATGTGCAATCGTTAAAGGTCGCATGCGGGATGGAAAATTCCATCCAAGTTGCACCAAAACACAATCCCTAGGAGACTGCATGGCTCAGTTGGCAGAGTTAAAAGCACTAATACTAGCACTGGTGAATACGGATCACGAATTCCCCACACTTATAGTGTGTGATTCCTTTTACTGTGTATAATCATACAATGAATATTTACATCATTGGGAACAAAACAGGTTCAAAGATGCAAAAGGTGGCACAATTAAGCATAAAATGCTATGGAAACAGGTAGTTGAGTTGAAGAACGAACTACCAAGGGCTCACGTGATACATACACTGAGTCATCAGCGTGATGGCGTTCACATTGAAGGGAATTCATTGGCTGACGAAACCACAAAGGGGGCTGTACGAACGGCTTCCGTAGCTGCAATTACTCGTTCAAAAACAAGACTAGACGGTGAGATTATGGTTGCTGTCATTGCTTCAAACAAAAAAAGCAAAGCAGTACCAAAATAATTTCCACTCAAGTACTCCTACAAGTTAGATGCAAACAACATTCCATTTGCTCAGATTCCTGGAGTGGGGGATAGAGTAATACCAAATATGGATCGTAGGCAAGGTTTAATTCTAGCAGCACACGAGGGTTTGGGCTCCGCGCATACAGGCGTTACATCAACTATTTCATTGTTGAAACAGCGCTACTGGTGGCCAGGTCTAACAAAACAAACTAAAGACTATGTCTTGAAATGTGACATCTGCCAACAGATGAAAGGCTCCACCATAAAACGCCCGGCACAGACACCGTTACTAAAATCAGACAAACCTCTCGCTTGTGTGTATCTGGACCACTGCGGCCCCTTACAATCTGATGGGGCTTACAAGTATATCATGGTTGCAGTGGATTCCTGCTCAAGATTCCTATGGGTTTGGCCTCAGCGCTCGGCTGACGCTCGAACTGTTATAAAAGATTTGAAAGTCTTTATCGGGACATACGCAGTTGGCACGTTACATTCTGACCGTGGCCCGGCGTTTAGCTCTCGGGCTTACAAAGAGGCCATGGAAAGTATGGGCGTAGCATTGCGGTACTCCTCTCCGTACCATCCTGAGGGAAATTCGGTTGTGGAGAGGAAAAACCGGGACTTAAAGCAATCTTTAACAGCTAGGGTATTAGGCAAGGGTGGTAGTTGGGTCAATCATCTCTACATGGTACAGCGAGCACTCAATAACCAGCCAAGAAATTCTCTAGGGGGTTGTCACTCTATATGAGATCCTAATTGGGACAAGAATGTGGGTACCTGATCTTGATTGTGAAGGCGCAGTGGCGGATGAAAAACCATTTGATATCCATGATCGTTTGCCTGTTTTACAGGATCTAAATGAATCCAGGACACAACAAAGTAACGTGCTCCAGAAACAGACCGCCACTGGGGAAGTCAAGGCAGTTACGGCAAGACCTGTCTGGATCCCACAAGTCGGGGATCTGGTCAGAGAAAAAATAGCGGACAAAAAAGAATTTGGACCATCATACAGAAAACCTGTACCTGTCCTAGCAGTTCAAGGAACAAGAATTGTACTTTTGCCGCCTCTTGCCGGGAAAAAGGAGAAACAATTTGTCTCAATTGACTTAATCAAACCACACTATGTGGCCTATACTGAACAGTAGGCCTCGTAGACTCCACAGTAGCAGACACCCTCCTCTAGCTACCATCCAAGAAGTTCAAACAGAAAGACTCATCACGTTTGAAGAGCCTCCTGTACGGAATGAAGGACTATGCAACAATGCTATGAAACTCGTTCCCCTTGAACCAGAAGTTCATCTTCAAAATCCAATTCAAAATGACACACAAATTGCAATTAGACCAAATACAGACATCCAGGTCAACATGCCTCGACAAGAGCAAAATGCGATTTCAACAAATCCCGATGCAATTCCTACAATTGATCGAACTGCCTCTGACTACTTCATGAACTTTGATACGTTTTCTTTTGATCCAAGTGAACCTGAAACGATGCCAGCCCACAAATCACGTAAACAGCAAGCTAAAGACTTTGTGAACTTTCTCAAAAAGACTTACTTGGTGTCGCCTTGGGTAGAACTATGGGTAATTACCGGGATACTATTTTTTCTTTTCTGGCTAGGCTTAGTTACAACTTTTAGCATGCTTATTAATGGACGTTATCTACAACAAAGCTCCGCAACACGAAAAGTTGATTTAATTCTGAAGCCACATCAATTGTACCAACATGAACAAAGAGACTTGTCATCAGTGAACATTACAGCAGTTCCTATACCGGACGGTATAGTGTGGGACAAGGTTGATTTCGAAATATTCGGTCCAACTGAACTTTTAAAATTTCTCATGTATTTAAAATTTCATCAAGTGATATCATTACCTCTAGTACATTTTCTGATGATTGGGACTCTGAAACTGTTAATGATATGTTGTCTGACTTAGAGAAAACTGCCGCATTTCCGAACAATGAAATGTTAGAAGGCACTTCAGACTACGACACATTGTACTGTTACCAACATTACGGTCATCATTTCCTGCACAAATCTATATCACCTAGAAATGTTTTTGAGTACCACCAGTGGGAACATTGCCCTACACCACCTAAAAGTAGTTTGCATACATTTGCACAGAAATTTGCATATTTTTCAGGTTTTAACACCATTGACCTGACCTCATATTATTATAGGGTTACACTGACATCGGCACTGAAAATTATGTTAACAAACACCAAACAGATATACTCTGCGTCCTTTATTGCCCAATTGTCTGAACAAGGTTTTGACCTTTGGAAGGACACAATAGAGTTAAAATCAGTCTGGGGTTCTAGGGACTGGCAAGTCCAGGGAACAGAAGCGCTATTTAGAGCATGCCTCATACCACAGCAGATGATATTTCTAAATAACACTGTGCAACAGACATCCTGTCTTGGACTAGCCAAGAACAAGGACCTGAACACACTTCGGTTTCCAACACCATCACAGATGGAGGGGTGGCAAAATGTAACTACACAAGATGGGGCAACACTGGATGACATTTTACAGTATAATAGAACAGACCCTGATTGGAAGAGATGGGTGGTTTGGCCTTTAGACACGAACACTTGTCAGAGAAGATTCGGGGGTATAATGGAAGGGTTTAATATCCACAGGCCAGACCAGCACTATGTACAAAGAGAACATCCAGGGGTAGTGACATCCTACAGTGTTGGGAAGTTGTGCCTTCATTGGCTAGAGACCTCAACACTCACAGAAGTAAAACAACACTTATCCTTACTCTCACAAGACATGGATCTTAGGGATTTTTTATTAGGTCCAAGGAAACCCCATCAAAAACGTTTCATATATGCTGGTATTTATGCTGCCTACAATGAAAACTGGAAAATATCCCAACATGAGGCCGCAGAGAGGATACAGGAAATAGACCGTATTAACTTAGAAAAAGCATTAGCGGTAGTGGATAATGGATTAACAACCTTAACCTCCAGGATATATTTCTTGGGTAACATTGTATCTTCTGCAATAGACATACTGGAACAAGATTTGGCCATGTTACAACACAGGCAATCTCAGTTGCGTTCTATTATGTCATTAAGCTGGACACTGCAATCTTTGCATGAAGGCTATGTGCCTTGGCGTTTTATCAACAGTACATCTCTGTTTTCTGAATACAATCTAACAGATAAACAAATAGAAATGGCACAAAGGGGAGCTAAAAATACAATGTTGCACATTGAAAAGCTGGATAGGCTACCATTTATGGTAGCAGAATCACCATCAACGGAATGGTTAATCCATGGCCGTATAACTCTACCGGTCACTACCTTTCAGTTTCAGTATTGCCTTGAGCAGAGGCAGGCAGGCAAATATGAAAAATTGGGTAAGGAAAACATTAAGTAATCTTGGGAATTACCGTACAGATTTCGATGTCGGAGTGGGGATTGAGAAGTGTGTCTAAGCAGTACGAACTGCAAAAACGCTTTAAGTGGTTCTCTCATGTGCCAGGACATTTCACTGCACGGAGCTTGCAATGGTTCAATAGCAAACTTGTCCTGCCACATGAAAGGGACTCCAGCAGCCGTGAATACACCAGTATTCGAGCGGCTCTTGAATGTGAGTTACTTGATGCTGAACGATCAAGGTTGCTGCGGGATGCTTCCGGGCATTGCCTACCTGGTCACTGTGAACTGCAGGGTCACTTGCTGTATGCAAGTATTGTTTCCCCCAACAAGTACAGTCAGGGAGGCGCCATTATGGCCTTCATTGAATGTTTCCTTTATACAGTCTGATACTTTGAGCAGACTGAAAGCCATGCTTTTGCAGCAAACCGTACCCTTAACCTCCGCTCGAGAGACCTTTGATCTTCAAATTGCAAGGACCTCGACTGAGATACAGGCACTTATACGTACAAACTGCCCCTTTCATTTCACAGAAATGGTGGGTCGTATCTTTAACATGTCTGATACGAGTGGTATTGTACACCTATTTAAGACCATAGTGTCAGGATTTCTAAGCACCTTTCAGACAATCCTCGGAGTTATTCCAAATTTGATACACTCCGTATTGCTTTCTATCGCAGGGATCCTGATTGTCATTTTCCTGCTCCGCAATGGACGGCCCAATTACTGACGAGATGGTAAAAGCGCTCCTGGAGCGCAAATACCGTGAGCGCATGGTACAGCATCTGGGCACACCTCGCCTACGGGAACTAAATGCCTCTTGGTTCCTATCGTTTAGACCAGTCTGGATGGACTGCATCCTACCTGTTCTTCGATGCCTGTTTTGCGGTGAAGAATGCGTGTTGGATCTCTGTCTGACACTTGCAACGGACACGCCTGCGGACTTGAATACCCGGCTGGAACCCCTGGGGGCCCATGCTCGGCAATGTCCCCAGCATATTCCCATTTTGATGGCTGCATTCCTCGAGAATCCGCAGGTGCCTTTTACAACTGGGTTGAGCATCAGCTCCACCAGTAGCACCACTAGCACCCAGGTATCGACTACAGCACCGGCTGCCTCTACACTAGCTGTTGGCAGTGCTGAATATCATCTGTGCTCCATTGACGTACTTTGCGAGATGTTACAAGGACCGTCCCCTGCAGCAGCAAGCAACGATGATGTTGCGTCTCCCAGCCAGGACAATTAATCTAAAATTGGCTCATTGTGTGCTGGGAAAGAATTCAGTTTGTTCATTTTTTTTTCAAAACTCAACTAAATTTGGAACATTTCTTTTAAAAATTGACACTTTCGCTGAAAAGCATGGCCTCCTGATGCTTATAGTGGTTCGACCTATATAAACGAACTCATCTAGGAGTTCGGCTTAAATGACATTTCCAAAACAACTGACTTTCAGTAGCAATTTTCACCTCTTAGACTATTTTTAAATGTTTTTAATGTTTTAGAAATATGTTTTTACGTGGCTCATTGATATTTTATGCGCTGCTACCTAGTTGAAATAGTAGTTCGCTAGCATTTTTATCATTGTTGACTGTTCGGAAGAGGAGTGGGTGTTATGTTCCATATAGGTACCCTAATATAGGCCCGGGTAACAGCATACCCCTTCACCTACATTACCTCCCCTACACTACACTGTAACGAGCCTTTTAGGATTGAACCTTTACCTAGTTCTAGTCCTGAGTGCAGAAGGAGGGTTTCTCCTAAACAATAGAGTCCTATAACTCCATAAATAGACTCACACTGTATGAATGAATATTCATAAGGGTTCTTAGAAACCAGGCTGGGGCTACACCACCTTCCTCCCCATATCTACGTACACGGTTCATCCCATACGTCATCCTCAAATCCAACAATGGCTAACACAAGCAACAAGGGACAAAGGAACCCTAGATACTTTCTGTATAAATGCAGCACCTCTTGCTAGTGTTAGTTAGAGGGAACCGAGACACTGACCAGAGACGCTGAGGCTCCTGCACGCAGACGCTCCAGCTGACAGTGGTCTAACACATCCCTTGCGGGGTGTCCAACCTGAGACCAGGACGGGGTCCCACAATCTCTCTCTCTTCAGGTAATGGGGTTAGACTAAATCCTAGAGGGATTCTTGGCTTCACACCTACTCACATGCTAGGTACACTAGGTACATCTAGATAGGCATCGTAGGAGTACGCGCTTTCTTTTATCATGCATTTTATATTCATGTATGCATTTATGATTATTGCAAAATGGTAGAACTGTACTATCCATTTATTTTCACTATACTGCTGCTCATAATATATATCTGCTACTGTCTCACTATTATTGCAGCACATCTATTTTACACTAGAAGAACAACTGTACAATAAATACTTCTTGTATCACGCCCGACTGCTTCTTTTGTGTAACTCTCTGAGACCGAATAAGTGAGCACGAGTGACTGAGCGAAAAGTAATACATTGTTTCCATGATCCTGAGGGATCAGGGTTGTCATGTTCTAAGGTTGCCAGAAACTATTCTCTCCCCGATAAGAGGAGACACTAGTGGCACTGTGAGCTAGCTAATGCAAAAAGGCTAACATTTTCGGTGGGGGTGCACAGAGTCAGTCTGCCACCAAGCCCAAAGTTCATCTTATCCGAACGTGCAGATTCTGTATAGGTTATATATAGGAACTACACGACAGCATATGCCTGTAAATCAGACATCATTCTTTTAACAGTCTCAATGCCCCAATCATCTGAAATAGAACCTGGTATTACAGTATCAGTCATTGACATTTTTATCACACATGGCAATTGTAATGTCTCACTGAGACACTTAATCTGATATGGAACCTTTTCCCATGCTATACCCTCAGGCACAGTGTGAGAATTTGGGTTGTTGGTTGACTGGGGTGTGAGCCCTGGCCAAACTGCAACCACAATCCTTGTCGGGGTGAGACACAAGCCATCCCTAAATTAACCTGTGCTCAACCCTCTGGTAGCTTGACACAGAGTAGTCAACATTTCAAACAGTAATAAAGTGAAAACTCAACTCAAAAGGTTCCTATACCAAGTTAGAAAAATCAAACTTAATAAATAAGACAATACCAAAACAACAAAAAATCCGTCTGTAGGACCAGGGATATTTATTTTTAAAGACGTTGGTGAAAATTGCACCAAACAACACAAAGGGGCATATTTGCAAGGGCTTAACGCCTCCGTAGCGTCAATTTTTTCCTTACGGCAGCTTTTTTTTTTTGCCATATTTACGAGTTATTGCTAACTCCAGTTAGCTGCATTTTTGTAGCGTTAACATGAATTTTCCCTAGGGGCACTTCTGTTAGTTTGATTTACCGAAAATGAGGTGCAAGGTAGGCGTTCCCGCGTAAATACTCCCGCAAAACACACAATGCGATATTTACAAGAATTTCCTTGTATGTCACTCAAGAAAAAAAAAAAACTGCCGCTATGTTCAATTAGAGGCAGTTTTTAATGTCAGAAAATATCTGGTCTTAAAAATGGTGCAAACACTTTTGACCTCATTTAAGAGGTTTTGGTGCTGGACAGCGCTGCAAAGAACCTTGCTGCACTATTCTGCGACCAAACAAAAGGGCAGGAATGTGCACTATCAATAAGATAGGGCGCATTCCTGTCTTTTTCCCCTACTTTGGCGCACAAAGGCTTCCATGCCCCAACGCAGGCACCCTTGCGCCATGGTACAAGGGTCTCTGCTTTGCGGAGCTGTAGGAAAGTAGGATCTGCTTTCATGGTTACCCACACTTTTTGCTGGTGTAATTATGTTTTTCTGACTAGTCTGACTGGGATCCTGCTAATCAGGACTCCAGTCTCTGTGTTTCCTCCCTAAATTGGACCAAGGTGAGTACTTAGGTACCCCCCATATTGGCTACTGGTGTACCCTTATAAGTCCCTAGTATATGGTACAAGGGTACCCAAGGCATAGGTATCCCATGGGTCCCCCATGTGCTGAAGCATGTATTATGCCACCCATGGGAGACCACTCAAATTGTGACTACAAGCCTGTCATTGCAGCCTTTGTAAGCTGGTGCTAGCACTACTCACGACAGATATACGTTTTCTTATATCTGAGGTCACTACACTTAAAACCTATAAGTCACCCCTAAGGCAGGCCTTTTAATCCTGAAGGCAGGGTGCTTGATTATAAGTGTGAGGGTGCCCCTGCATGAGCAGAACACCTCTACAATTCCGGAGTCCATTCTCCAGGCACTGTAAGTGCATCAGCCATTGAAATACATTGAGTGGCCATGCAACATAATGCGATGGCTGACTCTAAACTGGCTGTAACAAACCTGCATGTTTTGTTTCAAACATGTTGGAATCATACTCCAACACCGTAAACGGTGTTGGAGGTATGATTCCATGCACTGTGGAGCTCCTCTGGGAAGCCCTCTGTGCTCCCGCTACCAGTCTTCCAGATCCGGTCAGCAAGCTATGGCTGCTGCCGACCAGAGACATGATTCTGCCCTCCTGCTGCTGAGCCAAGCTCAAGCAGTGGAAGTTAGGACAATAGGTTTCCTGTCACAGGGAGGTGTGAACACCTCCCAGACAGGACTTAGTGTATTGGGCCAGGGTGGGGTCGTTTGCCAGCGCCACTACACTGCTTTGAAGGGCACATTTGGTGCCCTCGTTGCATACTCCAGATGGAGCCAATTCAGGGAGCCGTTGGCTCCTGCTCTGGAGCGAAACTGAACAAAGGACTTGGGAGTGTCCTCCCCACTGTCCAGCCCCTCCTCTGGGAGGGAACCCTGAATCGTCCCAACCCTTTCTTTAGGGTACTTAAGGTATTACCTGTGGGTGGTTCTTTGGATTCATCGTGGGACAAGATTCAGATCCGAAACCACCTCATGTTCAACCGTCTGGGGACTTTGTTGGACTTTTTTATGGGAACCGATCTTTGTCCTCACCGCATCCTTTGCACTGTGGGCATGCATCATTGGTGAGCTGCTCAAGGTCCTCTTGCGACTCCTGTGCCTCCGGCCTTTGGGGCCTCTTAAGGGTCTTCTTTGGCTCCAGTGGTCTCCCATGCTTGCTCGGGCCTGCTCTGACTCTCCTGCATTTGGTGAGTCCCTTGGACCTTGCTGGTCCTGACATTGCACCACGTTTGTTGCAGCAGCCAAGGCTTGTTGGTGCTCCCGCTGGACACGACCCCTTGGCACTTGACATCCGGCATGGGACAGCTCATGAACGGCTCCTGGTCTTCCACAGCGTCGCCAGGTCTGCACAGCTGCAGCTCCGAGGTCACCTTCGAACCTTCTGCATCTTCAGACACTAGTGGGCATTCGTCTTCCATGCCTCCTGGTCACTCCTGAGTGGCATAGACTCTGTCCCCCCTGCTTGCAGGTACCTCTCTTCCTGAATCCGTTCTTGGGTTTCACAGGACTCTTTCACCTTCTTCGCCAGCGGCATTTTTACTGAAGTACTCCATTGTGGTCTACGTTGGTTTCCGACGTCACTTCACACCTATGCGTCCGGCTTCCCTGATGTAGGTATCCTGGTACCGAGGGTATTCAAGGGTGGGGTGACTCTCCAACCCTCCATCTTCCATGGGGTTTATTCAGGGTCTCTGGGAAGGGTCATTCTTCTTGAAAACTGCAACAGCGACTTCCCAATTGACTTTATTTTGAGCAAGCGGTTGTGTTTCAACTCTGGACATGGCCTTTATGGGGTTGGGGTTCCTGGGTACTTACCTTGGATGGGTCCTTGGGTACCGGCTCTTCTAAGTCTCCTGGGTCCAGTCTCGACTTCGGTCATGGTTCGCATTCCACTATTAGTATATGGTTTGGTCTCCCCCTGGAGACCACTGTGCAATTGTGCTACTTACCTGTTCTATTGTTGAAATATTGTGTGTATTGTGATTACATCTCCGGGTAGGAGATATTGCAATGTGTTAGTGAGTGTTTATAATAAATACATATTTTTATAACTACACTGTGTAGTTATTTTTTACTTAACCAACACTATATGATTAGTACTGGTAAAACAAGCTGCTTTACACTCCTTCTGGACTAAGCCTGAAGGCTTCTCTCCACAGCTTTCACTTAGAGAGCATTCTATGATTGTCTCAGACCATTAAAATTACCATAAGGATTGTCTGGATTAGTGTAGGGTGCTTCACTTAAATAAGTGTGGACCATATACTAAGCAATCCTCCTACAGGAGCTGATTGATGTTGTGCAGGAAGGGACACCTTCCTGCACAAAATCAATCAATCCAGGCGATTTCCTCTTTCTATGTGTGATGCAGAAGGCTACACACATAGAAACATGAAAAGAAGAGGAGAAATGAACACATTTATCCTCGTTGCGCCTCCCAAACACCACCCCAAAGATTCTGATGCATTCCCAAGTTTCTGGTTTCTCAAAAATCTCGGAATGCTTCAGATTACATGGGTTTTGCATGGGAACGCCCACAGCAACCCCCATGGAACACCCCATTCAGGCAGTTTCATGCGTAAAAGGGGCACATATTTACGGGGCGATGAAAAGCCATGTAAAGTGTCTTTACGTGGTCTTGTAAACATGCTGTGGCTCCTTGTACCCACCGGAACGTCAAAAAAGTGACATTTCAGCTGTGCCAAAGTGCAGCTTAGGGCCTCATAAATTAGGGCCTTGGACAATAGAAGAACTCCCACAAATCATCTTTGGCAAGGTCAACAACACCATGGACCTCCTGCCATTGCAGCTAGGAGCACCAAGGAGACCACCACCACCACCCCTGTCTGCAGCATCTGGCGACCAGTAGACTCCAGCCAGGTCCAGACCTGTTCAGCGGCATCACAGAATTGCATGTTACCATCTGAGACCACTCGCAGCCTTTTGCTGCGGAGAGGAGGGAGTATTTGATGCCCAACTCTCTGAGGTGTTGCTTGACCACTAGAAATGACCCCCTCTGCCTCTGCACACCCGTGGCATAGTAAGGGAAGAAAGGAACTGTGGTGTTATCCATATTCACCTCCCCCAACTTGCGTACCTCCATCAGGACAGCGTCATGATCCCTGTAGTAGGTGGAAGAGAAAGGGTCTAGGACCTGTCCCGGCGGCAGACGGCTAGCCGGCACTTGATGGTCCTGCTCCACAACAAAGAATGGGGAGAGTGCAACTGCTGGCAGTAGGTCACTCAACCATGTCTCAGTATATGCCTCTGCATAAGCTCCTTCTGCTCCCTTGGGCAGACCCACTACCTGCATGTTGTTCTGCTGGGAACGGCGGTCCGCATCCTCCGCTCTTCTTTCGTGGCATTAGCTGCTGTACCTCCAATGCTGCGTTCCAGGTAATAGGGTGGACTTTGGCCAGTTCTTGCTCAATGTCATGTACCTTGTCAGTCAGCTTGAGATGATCTGCGCACTCCAGGGTGAACTCAACTGTCATTTTGTCGATGTGACCCTCAAGGGAAGCGTGTGTTTGTTCGAGGGAGGTACCTACTTTCTCCATAGCCGAGTGTACAGAGTCTTGTTTGGAGTCCAGGGTGTCCACTGTCACCTGCCCCAGTGGCCAGTGACCCCCAGCCGCTTGGTCCACCAACACGGAGGAGCGGCCAGGTGTTGACGCCACCCCTATGTGCAGGGGGCCCATCGTCGCGCCAGATGCCCAGGCACTATGTATGACATGTGGTGCAGTGCAGTGTGGCCAGCTGGCCCCTCTCCTCCAGTCAGGTGTATGCTAGCCAGGAATTTTCATTCAGGTGGCAACGAGGGAGATCAATCAATCAATCAATCAATCAATCAATCAGGGACATGTAGCGTGACTACTCACCCATGAGGGTCTCAAGGAGTTGGGGAGGGGGGCTGCTGATTGGACTGGTTGGAGGATCATTTAAAGAGCCAGGCCTTGAAGTCCTTCCTGAATTGGATCAGTGTTGCGGATTGCCTGAGGTGCAGGGGCAGGGTGTTCCAGGTCTTGGCAGCAAGGTAGGAGAAAGACCTTCCACCTGTTCTGGTCTTGTGGATCCTGGGGACGGAGGCGAGGATTAGTTGGGAGGATTGGAATTCTCTAGTGATGATGTGGAATGTGAGGCAGTGGTTCAGGTATGCTGGTCCTTCGTCATGTAGAGCTTTGTAGGTGTGAGTGAGGAGTTTAAAAGTGACTCTCTTGTTGATGGGAGCCAGTGGAGTTGTCAGAGGTGTTCCATGATGTGGCTGTGGCAGGGGATGTCTAGGACCAGTCTGGCTGCAGCCTTTTGGACGTTCTGTAGTTTCTTGAGCTGTTTCTGGGTGAAGCCAGCGTAGAGTGCGTTGATGTAGTTGAGTCTGCTGGTGATGAGTGTGTGAGTGACCATCTTTCTGGATTCTGTCGGGATCCATCCGAAGCAGGTGGAGCGTGTGGAAGCAAGCTGTTGAAACTGCATTGATTTGGTGGTTGATAGTGAGTGATGAGTCCAGTATGATGCCGAGGTTGCATGCGTGGTCCGTCGGGGTGGGGGTAGATCCCAAAGCGGCCAGCCACCAGGAGTCATACCAGGCTGAAGGGGTGGGTCCCACGATGAGTAATTCTGTCTTGTCCGAGTTGAGCTTGAGGCAGGTGTCTTATATCCAGGTAGCAACGGCCTTCATTCCACTGTGGAAATTGGTTCTGGTGGTTGTGGGTTCATTGGTGAGGGAGAGGATCTGCTGGGTGTAGGAGACAATGTCATGTCCGTGGCTTCTGAAGATGGCCGCGAGGGGGGCCATGTAGATATTGAAGAGGGTGGGGCTCAGGGAGGAACCCTGGGGTACTCCACAGCTGAGCTCCGTGGGTTCTGAGAGGAACGGCGGTAGTCTGACTTGCTGGGTCTGACCGGTAACAAAAAGAGTGGATACAGTCCAAAGCATTGTCGTGGATGCCGGTGTCAAGGAGTCTTGCGATTAGGATGGGGTGGGAGATGGTGTTGAAGGAGGCTGAAAGGTCTAGTAGGATGAAGGCTGCAGTCTCGCCCCAGTCGAGGAGAGAGCGGATGTCGTCTGTGGCGGCGAAGAGTGCAGTCTCTGTGCTGTGGTTGCTTCGGAAGCCGGATTGGGAGGTGTCCAGGACGTGTTTCACTTTGATGAACTCAAAGAGCTGGGCATTGATGGCCTTCTCTAGGACCTTGGCTGGGAAGGGGAGGAGTGAGATCGGTCCGAAGTTCTTGTGGTCCAGAAGCTGCAGGATGGGCCACATCAATGTCCAGTCAGAGGGGGAGGTGGCGGCAGCAGTTCCTGTCAGGACCCCTGAAATCTGGAGCGATGGAATGGCTGGGAGGCTGGAGGCTGTGGCTGACTGGCTACACTGGGGCCCAGCTGAGAGGCAGCTATTTCTTTATCCTCCTGGGCCACCAGCCGCTGCTATTCCAGCTGGATAGTGTCCAGCCTCTATTGCTGCAGCTGGGCCTCTACTCCTGCCTGTTGGGTGCTACGGGTAGACCAGCAGGAGTAGCTATATCAAAAAGACTAAAAGAAAAAAGACAAATTGTAAATAATACTCTGTGCAAACAATTGTTTAAAATTAGTGGATGTCTCAGTAGCAGTACATTGCTGGTACCCTAGTGCCATTGGAATTTGATGTGATTATGATTAGGAGTGTCACCAGCCCAATTTTCTATTTTACCCACACATGCCTCATATAAAAAGCACTGACTGTTTGGTAGAAACGTATTAAGGCAGAAAAACACCAGATTTAAAAAAACAGTGATTTTCTTTTCTTTTAAAGGCTTTTCTAGTAACTTAACAGACACTTTGAGTGGAAAAATAAATTACCTCTCATTATTGAGTAAAGCATTATGCACTATGGAGTACAAGTTGTGTTGTGTTAAATCAATGGAGGCATGCAAGCCAGCACGTTGGATACTTTGCTAATGTCTGCAGCTGGGGAAGCTGTAGTTGACAATTATCGATCTGTAATTCCAATGGCCCTTCTCTCCAAATGCCTTTCACTTTCTACCCTGACTCCAAAGAGGCAGATGAATAATAAATAAGATACTGCATTGAACACTTTGTGTATAAAATGCGGATATTATCCTGCCTGCCGTAAGTAGACATTGGCGAAAACGATGCACTGCACTACAGGGAAAGGAATGGGCTATATACATTGTATTTGTCATGTTCATCACAGTGTATCCCATATGCAAATCATGCACTTAGTTCCACTTTACTCACTAGCCTCACCCACCACCACAAATTATTTCCAACAAATTCATTTGCTGGGCAGTAAGGAAAGGAAGCTTGACTTACTCTACCGCAGGGTAAGGTAAAGGGATTAGCGGGAAGGTAGAACTTTTGATATAGAATAGAGGGATGCCACTTGATTTGTCATGTGACTATAAAGCTTTGATTTATTCATTCACTGTATGTGATGAAAGTCGAAAGATCTGAGCAAGCACAAAATAAATCTGTTATGGAAAACCATGAAAAAAATGGCACATGGAAATTTTTTGGTAGGTTGGGGCAGAAGAACTTAGGAAAGAACAAAGGAGTGAAGTACTCAGAGGTGACTAAGTGGTCGAAATTGGAAGCACACAGTGGGGCATATTTACAAGAAAGCTAACAGCATGTGTCTTTACTTTAGAAATGCAGGGCTGCACCTTATTAACTAGAATATGCTGCAGCTCTGCGTATCCCCCCGCGCTGGCCCTACATTTAGCTGCCTAGCGTCAATGCAGGCACCCTTGCACCATAGTGCAGGGGTGCCTGCATTGTAGGGGAAGATTGTTTATGTGCAGGAAGGTGTCCCTTCCTTGACATAAACAATCTTTGAATGCCATTTTGTAACTTCCGTGTGTGCTGCTTAATGCAGCACACATAGAAGTTGCAAAACAGCATTTTTTTTAAATGATTGTTTAGGTGCAGGAAGGGGGACCTTCTTGCACATAAACAATCATTGGTGTTTTGCTGTTTCTGTCTGTGCTGCCCAAGGCAGCACAGACAGAAACAGCAACAACTAGAGAAATAAAGCATTTCCCCTCGTTTCGACTGTTTAAGACCAGGTTTTCTCTGGTCTTAATTTTGGTGCTCCCTCCTATTTACGCTGCTCTTGTAAATAGGGGGCAGCATCAAAATCAATGGGTGTTGAGGTGAAACGCCCACCACAATACCCATTGCCCACCCCTTTCACGCTAAGTGCCTTATTTACAAGGCAGCGTTAAGCCGTGTTAAGTGGCTTAACGCTGCCTTGTAAATAAGGCAAAGCTCCTATCACCATCACAACGTCACTAAATGTGACGTTGTGGTGGCGATATGGGCTTGTAAATATGTCCTCTTGTGTATTCAGTTTGCAATGCATTGAAAACTTTGTAAATGCTGCATTAACTGAAGCAGACACACATTGCACAGTCAACACTGCAGTCCCGAAATTAAACCATACTGCACTTTGGTCATGGGTGGCGAAATGCCAAGGGCAGGGAGGGGGGTGATGAATGTTGATGGGTGGAATACATATCTACCTCATTTAACAGATACAGTGAGTCAAATTAGTAGAACACAAAATTAAAAAATGCCCCACACTTTGAACCATAGCTTTAATAACCATCTAACAAAGTAACGAAGTAGATGAGCAGCATGCCCCTCCCCAGAAGAGCTGCCTTGCTCATTTATCCAAGCAATCCAATTATTCATTCATCCTTTTATTCACCCATAGCCACCTTGATTTAATGGTTACTCTCTCTCATCCAGTCTGTCACAAAAAATTCCAATCGATTATCCATCCATTCAGTATCCATCCTTTCCTTTAACCATCCTTTCACCCATCCATTCCTTTACCCAATACCCATCCACACACCTTTCACTCATATACCATTTTACCCATCCTTTCTTTTTACCTTCCATTCTTTCCCATTTCACTCAAGCCATTATTTTTAGCGTTCATTATGTGAGCTTTTGCTGAGTTGCAAATAGAAGAGGCCATAACTGAAACACCACTGCAGCTGGTAAAGTGGGGGGTTCACCATCACAAGTCACGCGATGCCCTTGTAGGTAGTGAGTATAATAGTAATTGTCAATAAGCAAGCAATGTGACTTACCACCTTTAGGCCCTCCCCTGCTTCTCCCCCACCAACTGAATCTCCTCCTCTTGCAGTGGCACTTGAGCCAGTGGCCACATCACTCAACACCTCCATGACCTCCACTGGCTCCCAGTTGACAGAAGAATAATCTTCAAACTCCTCAACCACCCATACAAGGCCCTGGTCCATGTATCCAACAGACACCTTCGCTCCGCCCAGCTTTCCCTGGCTGCCGTCCCCTGAATCCGCAAGACCAGAACCGGAGGAATGTCCTTTGATTGCTATTCTGGATGATGGGAGGGAAGATGGCGGGCTGATCCCGTGCTGAGAAGCACACGCTGAGGCCGACCCCGCAATGTCCCTCATCACCTCTCGCAACCACCTCCAAGCGTTACTGGATGGATTCTACTATCCCCGTAGTAATACCTGCGTACAATGGTGATCCTAGTGCCGTGCTGTAGGTCGTAACAGTTCCCCATGCAGTGGTTGTTGTTCGGACCAGAACGGGGCCGATCGCTGCTGGCCCAGCCTTGCCGGCTGTACCGCTATACTCTCTACCGCGTCTGCCCCCGCAGTGCTAACACCTGCATCTCGTTAGAGCAGGGAAAGCTGAATCCAGTCATTGCTCCCCCGCGGGTGAATGCACAGCATGGCGGTTGAGGAGGCAGCGGGGCTCTAAATTCTACTACTGTCGAGGCACATCATACAGCCGACAGTGCAGAGGAAGAGGAATCAAGGATCCGTTTGATACAGAAAGCCGCTAGCACAAGGGTCTCAGAGTGCTTTAGTCAAGCGGTGCGAGTGATCTACTACAGTCCGGTAACCCGGGAGCCATCGATTCCTCACTGGTGGACGTACTTCTGAGCGTTGTGTCAGTGGACAAGGGGGCAGCAGGTACGGAGCATCACTCTTTGCTAGGTAAAAACTTGTAACATGGCACTGGTGTAAAGTCTAATATTGGCCTGGAATTGGAACTGGGTGTTTTGAGTAATAAAGAGAAGGATTTTACTTTTCTAATGGGAGTTACTCTGCCTGAGAATGAGTTAAATCTTTCACCCTTGGTAGACTCTGGGCTAAAAAAAATCCCGGAACCTATGGAACCGGCAGAGGGGGTCGGACTGAGCGATCTACAAAATTTAGGCGGAGAGGCAGCAATGTGCTTGAAACCTGAGAACCCACAGTCATGTACTGAAGTCATAGTAAGCCCAGGCTCTGTCACGGCAGCCTGCGGTAGGGGGGCAGGAGCTGAGGAGGGGGCACAGTCCTACAACAAGAACCCAGATGTAAGAGCAGTGGCTACGATTATTGAGTTAACTGAACCAAAGCTGCTACAGGGCCCTCCCGAGGTGACACCCATTATTGAGAAAGATGGGCTCCCCGAGAAGAGGCAGGTCAAGACAAAGACTGGGAAATCTCATCATGGCGTTTGGAAAACCCAAGGAGCTCCCTGCCCTGAACTCAGCTCCTTATGATCTGCATGGGGGTCTAAGGAGAGTCCCTTTCAGAAGTGGGTCACCTCTACAGGAGAGGTGAAGGCTTTGATTTCAAGACTATCTAAAAGCGGCTCTGCCCTTCAACCCCACCTGTCCCCATTAAGGGACATAGTACAATCGGCAACTGACACTAGCTCTAATGCTAGTGAGACTCTGAGCCCTGCAATCACACTTGGATATGTGACTGATGGTCCCCTGGATTTTTAAGCTGCTCAGTACATAGTGGTACCTCTCCTGTTAATTCTGAGGTGGTTGGGAATGAGCAGACAACTAGGGGGGCCAAATGGAGGCAATGGAGTACTTTGTATCAATCATCCTCCAGCTCCTACAGACGCAAAGAGCTGAGGCTTTGGAGCACTACGCTCAAGTTAAAGAGGATAATACAATTATGCAGCAGGCTCTAACAGAAATCACCAGTAAAATGGCTAGCTTAACTTTGGATGTGGCTGAGCTCCAGCACTGTGTAGCAGGTGCAGAGGAAGTGGGTACAGCAACAACTAGAGCAATCACAGAGCATAAATAAAGTCAAGGATCTGGAGAAAAGGCAACGTCGGAACAACCTTAAGCTGTTCGGAATACCAGAGGGAAAAGAAGGCAACAAGGCCCTGGCCTTTGTCATTAGTCTATTACAGAAAGCTCTCCTAGATTTGGCCTACTGGGATATGGACTTCCAAATCCAGCGAGCTCATAGGTTACCCCTTTAGACCTAGAAAGAAGCGAACTCTAAGAGCCCTTACTCTCGCCCCACCCTCATCTATGTTGGGAATTTTCTTTTGCAGCAGGTGATCTATTTTAAAGCTCATCCAACAGCCCCATTGTCTGTTGACTATTTGTCTATCTAAGTTCCCTCGGATCTCTGCAAGATGACAATGGATAAACATTGGAAGCTGCGCCAGTTAATAGATCCATTAAAAGCTATTGGGGCACAGCTCTTTTTGCAGGAGCCAGCACGATTGAAGGTCATCAGGAATGGTCGCCCACCGGTTTTTCATACAGAATTTGAAGCTTCACAAGCTCTCATTCAATGGCGACAAGGGACTTTATAGTCTTTCTATTAAAGTTACTCTTAATGTCTAAACTAGAGCTGGGCACCACAGGGATCAGGGATATGACTAGTCTTACTGATGTGGGGTAGCTTATATATTTAATTTAAAAAAAGAGAGAGCAATTTATTATACAGTGAGTGGTAGGTGTGGGGGGCATGGGGGCGGTCCACACAGCGCTTCTTGAGGGCTGTCAAAACAACTGACAGCACAAGGTGGGTGGTTGATTCCCTTTCATAGTTACAGGGTGGGTCGGTTTGGGCGGGGTGGTTATGTTAAATGGCAGTGAGGGGAGGTGGGGGGTAGTTATAGGAGGCAGAATATTTTGAAACTGTATCCAGCATGTAATGCAGAGAGTAGGGTGGTTGGCAGACTGAAGTGGTGGCTAGGCTGCAAGGTCGGATAGTTTGGCCAGTTAAGGACTAGTTTAGGATTAATGTGTTGGAATGTGGCAGGCTTAAATCAGAGGAGAAAGCGACAATTAATCTGCGAGGAATTATTAGTATACAAGCCACAAATTGTAGGGGTAACTGAAACTCACTGGCATTCAAAGATCAAGGAGCTTTGAAGCAGCTAGGTTATGAACCTCTTTTATGCACCTCTCAAGCAGTGTCTATACGGGGGGTTGCTATAATGAAATCTAAGAAACTAGCTTCTAGGATTTTGAGAACTGCGTCTGGAGCAGGAGCAGATGGGCTATAGTGCAGCTTGTCATGAATGGGCACGCTTATACTATTTGTGTAGTCTATGGCCCTAATTCTGACGATCCAGCAGTTTTTGACTATTTAATTCTGGAACTATTGGATTGGGGTGGGAAATTATTCTTAATAGGGGAAATAAACTGTGTGATTGATTATCGTATAGATACTACTAATCAGCAAGCTAGGGTCCAGATGCCCAAAACATGTGCATCTATCATGGAAATAATTAGACGGCACTGTCTTGTCGATGCATGGAGAGTTCTGTTCCCCTGGTACCTGGTTATACTTACTATTCAGCACCCCATAGACAATATTCTCATATTGATCTGATTTTGGTACAAAGACAGCTGTTGGAAGGGGCATCTATTAAGAGCTGTCCTAAAGTCACATCAGACAACAACCCTATTATATTCAATATGCAGTCTGGGTCAGCGGAGGGAAGGGATGGTCGACGACTATTTACATTTCCTCAAAAACTGCTTGCCAGTATGGATTATCGGGCTTATATGAAGCGCTTACTTTTAGAGTATCTATTAAATAATAAAGGCAATGCCTCAATCGCAACAGTCTGGGACTGCATGAAAGCATATATACGGGGGTGATGCTCTGGTATATTCTGGCTCAAAACAGGAGCAAACAGTTAGAGGAAGCCCAAATCCGGCAGGAGTGCTTGGATCTGGAAAAGGACCATGCACAGGCAATTCTTCTAAGGGACTCGCAAGAGCAGTAACTATTGTTGAAGTTGATTGAGAGATGACAAATGCTTAGTAGGGGTTAAAGGAGAGAGTTGCTGCCATTTATCAGAAAAACAAAGCTTTCCAATATGAGTATGGGTAAAAGGTGGGGCATCTGTTGGCATATCAGATTTTTTATAAAGAAGCAAATAATACCATACGTCGGATTATAGGGGAAAGAGGTGTAGTACACACGAACACTCAATAAATCATTGAACAATTTGCTATATTCTATCGAAATTTGTATCTCAGGTCTGATAGCAACAACTATCAGGCTGCAGGCAAGTACCTGCAGGAGTCTGCTATGTCCCAACTTGTTCTCCAACAGCAACAGGTTCTGGGGGGGGGGAAATTAGCCTAGGGGAGTTTGAGATAGATATAAACGCACTACCCGCAGGGAAAGCAGCCGGGGAGGATTCAATACCGTTGGAATTCTATAAAATCTTTATAGATATTTTAGCACCAGAGCTATTTGGACCTGGCAATCGCTATCAGTAATGGAGAGGCGGCTTCGCTATCATGGGGAAACACCAACATTGTTGTTTTTCTTAAAAAAGACAAACCTCCGGAGGAACGGAGTTCTTATCTGCCTATTTCCCTGATAAACGTGGACGCAAAGGTCTCCTCTAAAATTCTAGGTTTGCGTCTTGCTCCATTATGCATAATGTGGTCTCAGAACAACAACATGGGTTTATCCCTGGTAGATACACCACGGTACATATCAATACCATGATTGTGGCGTTTGATGTGGCCGCTAAAACTAAGAACAACATAGGTATGATTATGCTGGACGCAGAGAAGGCTTTCCATCGGGTTAATTGGGAAGCACTCTGGCTGATTATGGATATATGTGGGATAGGCAATCGGTTTATTACACTGGTTCAAAAGAACCCGGTCGCTAAAGTAATGATTGGCGGCCACTCGTCTCCTTCCTTTCCAATAGGACGGGGCACATGGCATGGTTGCCCACTTTCTCCCCTGCTGCTTGCCCTATATATCGAACCCTATATAAGACATTTCAGTCAGAGTAAGGGCATTCAACCTGCCTGGTTGAATGTTATCGATCTGAAAAAAGGGCCTACGTCGATGATATCGCAGTCTTTGCTAGTAATCCGAATGAAGCTGTTAGTATAATATCTAAAGAGGCCAAACAACTAGGCTCCTTCTCCGGATACAAGTTGAACCTCTCAAAAACACCCCTGTGATAGGGGTCGCAGACACTGCCATGTATCTTGGTATACGTTTGTGTAGTTGCGTGGAGAAGATTATTCCACTTAATTACTTAATTATGAATCTCTTCTGAAAAGAGTCGCAGTGAAATTGCGACAATGGATCAAACTTTCGCTGAGCATCTTAGGCAGATGTAATATTGTCAAAATGAATACACTTCCAAAGTTTCTGTATTTGTTTAGTTCAATACCTCATTGAGTCCCAGATTCTTTTTTTAAACATTTGGATGGGGTAATTAGCAGTTTTACAAGTTGCTATAGGAGACCCAGGCGTGCCATCCGCTTCCTGAAGCTACCCTATATACAGGGCGGATTTAGACTACCAAATTTCAAGCTATTGTTTTGGGCATCATTTACTGGCCGTATTCAAAGCTTATTGCTTGGAAACCAGGCTGGGCCAATCGGATATAGGTACCAATTAGCACTAGGTAGAGATTTCCGATTCTCTCTGCATAAATTGATGGGTCCCTACTACTTCAAGCAGGTAAGGTTTAAAGTAGTAAAGGATATAGTGCGTATTTGGCGAGAAATCTGTACAATATTTTCTTTACCAACTGTACATCCATTGATTCCGCTTAGGGGCAACCCTTTATTCCCCGACATATTCCACAATAATGCAGTATGATTTTGGGGTCAGGCGGGCATAGACAACTTGGGAGAGTTGTTTGATAGGAATGGCTTCCGAGCATTTACTCCCCTACAGGCTGCATTTGGGCTCTCGCAGCACCGCTTTTTAAAATATCTGCAGGTGAGGGACTATACTGTTAATGACCTTAAGTATAGCAATGATGTAGTAACTTCTGACTTTCTCTCTTGTTATTTTTCTTGACAAGAAGCAAAGATGGTCAGTATAAGTATAATCTATCAGAAGTACATGGCCTGTGCTCCTGACGATAATACTCATCTTGCTTTAAAGTGGAGCCAGCGCCTGATGACTTCAGCAGTGGCGACTCGCAGAGGGAGTGCTGCGGTGCGGTGGGCGGGGCAGGGGAGGGTCTGGGTGGGGGGTAGTGGAGTCGGACATACGACGGGCAGGAATAAAGTAAATAAATGAATAAATAAAACTATTTACCTTGTGCTCGCTGCATCGCCGACAAACACAAGAAATAATAAGACTGATGTTATAGACTCGGAATGTGATCGATATATTAAATATCATATATTGTGTAGAACACTACATATACAAATATGTAAAAACACAAGACAGTTCGACAACATATACCATTACATACTTAAATATGTGCCATATATTTACAGTAAACACAATCTAAACGTTTAACATTCACAATATACATAGAAGTAAAACACTTAATTAGGCATACGTAGTCACTTAGCATATATATTGACACATATAGCCTTATTATTAAGCACCGATATCTGCAGTACTAGTACGGAATGCCTGATCTGTACGTCAACATTGTGACCCTATTCAAAGAGTGCAAATGTAACACATTGCCCAGGGTCTTCTTCAGGCCTATGAATATATTTAGCGTAGCCTGTATGGTAAAAAAACAAGGTATCAATAGAGAGTATCAATAGAATATACCTAGACTTAACAAGGGGAAAAAGGGAGGGATTCTCCTACACCTCACACTGGTATATGGGCCTCGTGGTTGTTAAAAGTAGTAGACTCTTCCAAATGTACCTATATGGGAAATAGTGCTGACCAGATGTAAGATCATCTAGACCTGTGAGTCTGTATATTGCTCCCAATAATTATATAGTCCCTACCTTGAAAATCCAAAACAGGTAAACTTTCCTGCGTGGCCTCATCCGAGGGTAACTGGAAAAACAGAAAAATATATATAAAGGGCCCAGCATTAGATCTACATACCCAACACAATGTGTGGTTATGTAAGTTAATATATCTTGAGCATTAGTACCTTATTTTAGTAATCCGTGACTCGGGATCACCACCCCTTGAATTCCTGTCTATCTGGAGATGATCGGAAAAAATGCACCTGAAGTGCTTCAAACGTCCCTGCAATATTTTTACGGAGGACACAAAAGAGGAAATTCCCTGTGGTTAGGCCAAAATAATGATACATCGTGAGCATGAATAATGGTTTGAAAAAGTGGCACCTAAATTACCTTCAAAGGTCCGCATCCGTTTGTCCCCACTGCCCGACTAGTCTACTGGGAAGACGCGGGTCAGTGGAGAACAGGGTTAAGGGCGGCCGCCGCGTAGGTGTGCACGTCCAACCCGGCGTGTAGCCAGCCAGCTGGTTGATGATGTGGAACCCGTCAGCCCCCATGTCAGCGGTTGACATGACAACCTGGCTGAGGAATGTCCGATGTGGCAGCGCACAAGTAGAAACGCTGTGTGTGAGCAGCTCACCATCTCATATAGTCGTGTGCTGCATTACAATGTTGCGCAATGGCTAGATTACGTCACGTAAAATTGTGGAGGTATTATGCATATAAAGACACTCTTTGAATACTAAATTATTGCAAAAAAATATATATAGCTACATCCCATGGTGGTACCACTCCACCTCTCTTTTACTCAGTGTCGGTGGTGATGAGCCAGAGGTAACCAAGCATAGACATGATATGTGTATACTTTTGTATGTAATAACCTAATCACCAATCACCATAGTAGTGGAGTCGTAGGCTAAGCTAGAGTGTCAAATGGATATGGTGATAGCTGTAATCCTGGAACGTGTCCTAGGGCATACTGACCATGTATGCATTGTAGAATAATGTAGTGGCGCTCAATCTTGCATATTGAATATTATCAATCTAGTTCATTGGCCATCATTAACCAACTTCTGTATGGAATAACCTAATCACCAACTAACATGGTAGTGGAGTAGTAGGCTAGGCTATAGTGTGAAATTGATATGGTGATAGTTGTAAATCCTGGAAAGTATCCTAGGTCATACCGACCATGTATGAACCGTGTAGTAGCACTCAATCTTGAATAGTGAATATTATCAATCCAGTGACTGTACATGATCATATCAATAATCATACTGTGAATATACACTTATGTACAATGGATCACATTTAATCGATTTACATCTAATAGGATACGATGGTACATGGTAACATCATTGGTGAAGACTAAACACATTAGTGAAGAATAAAAAAAGAATGTGTGAAGAATAAAAAAACTGTGATTCAATGAGACATGCATGGCAGCGTTGGATATATGTTAGAATAGTTACTCCTCATTGGATTGGAAGTTTAACCCATACAGAGTAGGGCGGCCTGCTTTGATATTTCCTGAGATTCATTCAGATCCTTTTCAACTGTGACTAACAAGTGATCCATTTGCATTCATGCAAGTTGAGAATAGCTGACAAATCACCCCTCTAGGGTTACGAGTCAACTTTTTCAATGTCCACCATCTTAAACTCTCTACAGTGTGCTGCAACATGATGCAGTGCTCCACAAGTGGTGCACCCTGTGTCTTGCACCGGATCCTTGAACAATGCTGGAAAACTCTGGTCTTAACTTTTTGTCTAGTCTGGCCTAAATATAACATATTGCAGGGTCATGCTATTGCATAGATGACGTACGTAGAGTTACAATTTGTGTGTTGTTTCAATATGTATGTACAATCAGAGTAGGTGAACACTTTTCTTTCAACAGTAAGGTTACACGCCTTGCATCGTCCACACTTGAAATTGCATATCAGTGGTGGTAAGGACAGTTGAGACCTGAGATCAGGGGCTGGTTGAGTCCTCAGGTAAGAACTGACCACAAAGTCACATATGTTGCGTCCTCTTTTGAAAGCAAAGAGTGGTTTCTCCTTGGTGTCAATCTTATCTGAGATAAATGTCCAATGTTGATTAAGGATCTTTTTGAACTCATTGCTCCTATTGTTGCATGTAGATACACAGACTACTCTCTCTTTGGCAACTCCACACAGGTCTTTAACTTCTAATAGGGTTCCCTGTGGCAGTACTATGCTCTTTTTCTAGCTTTGACGATGTTCTCGTGATCTGGATAGGGGAGGAGTAGGCACCACAGAAATGTTTTACATGTTTGAACGGTAGATCTTCAGACATACAAATCACCATGACGCAGAGCCAAGTCGAGATTAGTTTCCTATATCTAAGTATTAAAATTATGGATGATGTATTATACACCACATTTTTTAGAAAACGAATGGAATGCAACACATTAGTCAGATATTCTAGTCGCCATCCAAGGAACCTCAGAGATAATTTGCCATATGGGTGGTTCCTGAGACTCCATAGAAACTGTACACACAGGGATGATTTCTTCAAAGAAACTTATGATCTCTCGACTCAGCTGAAAGATCTGGGGCACCCCAAGGGCTTATTGAAAAAAGCTAGAAAAAGAGCATGGTACTGCCACAGGGGAACCCTATCAGAAGATAAAGTCTGCGGCAACTGGCAGACATGACAATGAATCTGCATAAATCAGGAATGATGGCGGCTTCCATGATCTAAGAATGAGAAGATGGCGATCTCCTTTATCTAAGATGGAGTCAGGGCCTTCATAAAATGGAGTCGGACCTTAGGGTCTTTATGTCACCAGGGAAATAGGTTGAGGGGACTGGGAGAAGCACCCCAAGTCTGCTGGGGCCTTTAGGTGTTCTTTCGAGGTCAGGGGGGAGCACTCTGCCCTGCAGCTCATTCCAGCACTCCCTAATTTCCTCTCATAAGTGCCTGGTGGTAGATACTACATTCACTTTGGTGACAATTCTATTCCATATTTGCCTTTTCTGTCTCATGGAGGTATTCGGAAAAAGGTCACCAAACAAATGTGGCTCTACCCTAATAATCTCATCTACCATTACTGTTAATTCTGTCTCTGATATTCTAGGGTTCCTTTGACCTACTATTTTATAGGAAACAAAAATACACAACACTAGAAATATAAGTAAAATAACTAAAGATTTCTAAGTATAAGAATATAAGAGTGTGTAGCCCTTTCAGCCTTCGAAATCGTAGGGCAAATGAATTTTTGCTAGGATGGGGTGGGTTTCATAGCATGGATTGCAGTTGTGGACATAAAGCTCTGGTGTACTTGACATATGTGTCTGTCATTAAGAGAGAAGTATACGTCAACAACAATAACATGAAATTACTCAGTCACAAGACTCCTGCAACACTGCTGTGATGACAGCACATTTAAATTTGGCAGGCGGTTAACTGCCACTCTAGCGCTGATGGAGTACTGTCCGATGACAGATGAGTATTCCACAGCGATAGGACAAAGGTTTCTCCGGCTGATAAACCTCCGTCAAGGTTGATCAAGGTGCTTCCGCCAAATATATAAATCGGGGGGAAAAACCTCCATCGACATGACAAACGGATTGAAACCTTCATCGCTGAGGATGGAGGACCAGACCATCAAGACTTAAAGAAGGCCTCTAATTGTTTCAATTGGTGAAAATGAGAAGAAATGTACTGAATTCTTGTGCAATAACTCCAATCTCACAAAATCCCTCATTTTGGCTTGGGAAACTCATAATGGGTGATTAATTTCCATAGATTAAAAGCATAAAGCACATTCAAAATTTTCATCAGAGCAGTATACCCACTGCCTTAATTAATAAGACTTAGAGTTAGCCCCCAAAAAGGAACTTATTTCATACCTTCCCAGATTAAGCCAACCACCATCACTATTGCCAACCTACTCCGTTGGCTTTTTTGAGACGAAATATAAACCTCTGTGTTTTTACATCATTGAACTGTATGGAAAGTGGACAACATGTTCCATGTTTAGTTTCACTATATATGTGTAGCTATGTGCCAATTTCAGCAAACATTGTATGCAAAGTATTCACTGATTTTACAGTGAGAAGACAAAAAAAGCAGAAATTGCAGGCTATATAATCTGATTGTGCGTTATTGTGATAATAATTTCTTATACATTATTGATAACCATGTACATAATTTTATGTAATGGAAAAAATAAAATACACCTAATAAACACAAAAACATTAAAGCTATATTTCAGGGAACAGAAACCACAATGCCTTTTGGACATCTACTGTGAACAGTCACAGCATGATTTAATAAATTTTCAGTTCATGAACACACAAACTAGTCCAAGAGTCATTACTTTCATTAAAAATATTGTAGTGAATAAATTAAAACAAAACAATAAAACCAAAGAGGCAAATATATGTAAGTCATTTACATCTTGTTGTAAACTCATTTGGTGGAGGGAAGAATGAATGTATTATGGCGGGGAGTTTCATTAGCACTTGCATTTGAATTGAGTTAGACACACACCATAAGAATACAGAGCCATAAATATCATCTATAAACAAGTACACTGTACTGTGTTTCTTTTTTTTATAACAAGATGTTCTGTGCCATTACACTTTAATAGGCATCTTGCATTCGTAATATAACAAAATGCTAAAATGTTCTGCAACGGTGTCATCGCTGAAATCTGCAGTCATATTTTACGATAGTTTATAGCATAACTTTATATTCAAAGGCATGCATTGAAATCAATCTCGTGGGACACAGGACGTGGAAAAAGTAGTTTCAACTGAGCAGTGCACGTTTCTGGGCGATGATGGGCATTGACTTTCTAAACATTTGTATGTGCCAAGGTGAGCACAGGAAGCAGAATGCACAGAGTGAATCAGGGCAAGCAAATGTGAAAGATGCTGATTATTTTAGAGATATTGTGCCTCCACCTTTTGTTATTACTTGGTGTGTTATATGCGTCTCCCTAAGCTGCTTACCCGGGTCTCTGAGGCGGAAACAGACTAATAGGATTTGCATTTACATCAGGGCAGTGGGCTGAATAGGTCATGCTCAAGTTGAGAAGAGGCAATGTTTTTCTACCCGTAGTAGAAATACATCGACTTGTCCTCATGATGCACATTTAGATGAAGTTACAGGGGATTAATAAATGATTACCATGCATTTCATTTCACAGTCTATCTGTTTATATTTAGCTATAAGGAAAACATCACGTTAAGTGTTCCTGAACTCATTAATTTAGATATTTAACTTCTTAATCAGTGAATGCTGAAGGTCACTGATAACTTTATGTGGCATAAAAAATTAACACACCTATAGAAAAGTTGAATCTATTTGTATGCACCACTTGTACTGATAGAATCCATATGTTGGTCTGGAAAGTAGCCTACGAGGCAGCCTATTGTCTCTTTTAGAGTGGCAGACCAGTTGATCCTATTGAGTACATTAAGGTATAATAACAACCGGCATATCTGTGTATGGATTCTATTGACAATTAATAGGCGCTTTGCACGCCCCCATGGCACTTTGGTATTACACCACTTAAAAGGTTGCGCACTGTCAGTACGCTCCTTGATGACAGTTCTCTGGAGGGGGGGAAAGGGGGCCTATGGACCCCCTAGACATCCCCTTGCAGGCAGGTGCAGTCACTCACTGCACCCTATGCAAGGTGACCTCTCTCCCCTCTTAAAAATGTAGGGGCATATTAACAAGGCGGCGTTAATGAATTATCGCCGATTTAGCGTCCGTTTTCGGACGAAAAGCGGCGATAATTTTATCGCCGAATTAACAAGGACACGCTAGCGCGTGATTCCTGACCTAGCGTCCGTTTCCTGCACGCCTCCCATCGCATCGCTAATGAGATGCAAAGGGGGCGTGCCTGTGAATACAACAGGGGAAATATCGCTAACCCAGGTATCGCCATATTAGCAACGTGGGTTAGCGATATATTAAATTGCGTTAAGTATGCCTTAACGCAGGAATTTAACGTCTGCTAAATTCCTGACTAAGGCATACCTAACATGGGGGGTGGATTGTGTGGCTAAGACCACAGGCCCTATCGCCAAGTATATCGCCGTTTTCCATGGGACATCGCTGGAAAACCAGCGATGTTCCATGGAAAACATCGCTATCACTGGGAAATTATCACCTTTGCGCTAAGCGTTGTTAATACAGCGCTAGCATGGCGATAATTTCCAGCGATAGCCGGCGATAGGATTCCTCACGCTAAGCACGGCCAGCGATAATTATCGCTGGCCGTTGTTAATATGCCCCGTAGGCGGGTTGCCGCCTGCACAGTGAAACACGGAGCGGCTGATTCAAAGCTGCTCCTTTTTTCACTTGAATGCGCTGCCCCTAGGGCATCAAGAAATTGCGCTGCCCTGGTGGCAGTGCATTCAATGTAATAAGGTGCACTTTCCCTGTTTGCGCCCACTGCTCCTGTTTTAAGGTGTGCCGTGGCAGAAACAGGGAAAGTGTGCCTTATGTGTAATAGGATCCCAGATGTTTATTGTTGTCTAATTTGTTGCACTTATTGTAGCAACCTCTGAAGCATAAAAAGCTTAAAGAACTTACCAGGGAATGAACCTGTGTCTATACACACAAACCAGGGGCAGTATTATGGAAGATGCCCCAGGGGTGCAGAAGGCATGTGCACCCCCTTTGCCTGCCTCCGGGGCACTTTGGTATTACAGAAAGGGCCGCAGATGCTTGTGCGGCCCTTTCCATAATACAGATTGTGCTGGTGCACATATAGCGCCAGCACTATCACCAGAGAGTGTTCCCTCATTTGCATGGGGGCGTGGCCCCATGCAAATGAGGGAATCCCTTTGCCTCTACACCCGCGCTGTAACATAGAAGTGAGCACAGAGGCAAAGAAGATGTCAGGAGGTGCGCTGACAGTGCACCAGCTAAAAGGTGGTGCACTGTCAGTGCGCCCCTTGATGGCAGTCCTCTGGAGTGGAGATTGGGGGGTCCTATGAACCCCCAGACATCCCCTTGCAGGCAGGTGCAGTCACTCACTGCACCCACCTGCAAGTAAATCTCTCTCCCCTCTTAAAAGTGCAGGTGGGTTGCTACCTGTACAGTGAAACACGGAATGGCTGCTTCATACTCGTTCCATTTTTCACTTGAATGTGCTGCCCTGGGGGCAGCACAAATTTGCGGCTGTCCTGAGGGCAGCGCATTCAATATAACAGAGTGCACTTTCCTTGTTTGCGCCAGGCGCACCTGTTTTAAGGTGTGCTGTGGCGCAAACAGGGGAAAGTGCGCCCAATGTGTAAAAGGGCTTCAGGTCTCTCAGGTGGATGCAATAGTCCACAGAACCAAAAGGGAATCACTGAGTCACACACACTTGCAATGGCAGAAATAGGTCGGGTCTGATGTACAAAGATTTTTCAGAGTAGGTATCACTAACACTTGACAAATATCTGACTTAATCCAGAATTTCCAGCCATTTATCACACCTACTGACTGAGGAAACCATTTTAAAGCAGGCATTTAGGGGCAGATTTACAATGCCTGGCACATCCCTGCAAATCAGCAGAGATGCGCCAGGAAAGATGCGTCACGCACGTTTACCCTTGCGCCACCACAGATGCGCCGCATTTACTATGCGGCGCACCGTGGCGCAAAGATATACAGATGCGTGTCACATCTCCTGTCGGAAGGGTGGCGCATTGCTGGAGTTGTGTCGCAAGTGCGACGCAACTCCAACAATGCTCGTGGGCCGCCCATCCCTGACGTGGTGCGCCACTCCTTACGCCTGCTTGTGGTTGGCAGTGTTAAATGCTGCCTAACGGGTCTAGTTGAACCAGCAAACAGGATTCGCCTTTGTCTAGTACGGTTAGGGCATCATCTATTACATGCAGCATAGTTTATTCTGTGGTACAGCTAGATCTGAATCTGAGTTGGTGGGTGTTGAGCAGATTGTTTTCTTTAATGAAGATGTTCTGTTATTTCTCTAGCTTTCTGTGACTTTCACCATGAATGGATGATTAGACATTGGGCTCAAGATGTTCATGTCTTCTGGAGTGGCGTTGGTTTTCTTTAGGAGAGAAGTGATATGGACTACTGTGAGATCATCAGGAACAATCCCTTGAGTTATGGAGTCAATTATCATTCTAGTTAGCAAAGGCTTGTAGGCGGACGCCTTTTTTGGAGGATTTTGGCAAGTATTGGATCTGAAGAGTGATTGCTAGGGTTTAGGTTGTCTGTGGTTGAGATGTTTTATTATATGAACTTGGAGAGCGGGTATCCAGGCGCTGGACAGGTGTGTCGCTCGTCTACAAGGACTTAGTTGAAGACCCAGGTTTTCAGCTTCCTGTGGAATTCCACAATCAAGGAGAAGGCCCTCAGGTGTAGCGGGAGGTTCTTCCATGTTTTGGGTGCAAGATATGAGAAGGCTAGCCCTCCTGCCCTGTTTCTGCAGATGCGGGATATGTGTGCGAGAGAGAGAATTCATAGCGTAGGTGTCTAGTGGGCTGGTGGAAGGGGAGTCAGAAGTTGAGGTATGCGCGTCCAATGTTGTGCAGTGCCTTGTATGCATGTGTGAGGAGTTTGTATTGGCAGTGTTTGCATATCGGCAGCCAGTGTAGATCTCTGAGGTGGGGCATGATGTGGGTGTCCTGGGGAGATCCAGAACAAGTCTGGCAGCAGCGTTTTGGATGGTCTGAACACCAACGAGGAGGTGGTTGGGGATCCTTCCATAGAGTGCGTTGCCATAGTCAAGTCTGCAGGTGAATTTGTCCCGGTCCAGCTTGCCCAGATACCCCCAAATAAGCGCTTATTGCTTCTAAGCACTATTTTACAGTTTATTCTTTTAAAATTCATATATCAAGTTTCACTCTTTGGATTTTTGCTGTTTTGGTCTTGTTTTATTTATTAAATTAAAAGCTATTTTTCTAACCTAGTGTGGAATCTTTTGTGTGATGTTTTCACTGTTTGAAGTGTTGCACAAATACTTTACACATTGCCTCATAAGTTAAGCCTGACTACTCTGTTCCAAGCTGCCAGAGGGTGTGCACAGGTTAATTTAGGGTGTTTGTGACATTCCCTGACTAGGATTGTGGTTACTGTTTGAACACGGCTTCCACCCCTGTCAACTAGGAACCCAAAACATTGGTGATCAGTGGTGAGGATAGAACTTGTTTTGTGCAGTGCCATACAGTGATTTTGTGTACACTACTATTCCGCATCCAAGACCACCACGAGTTTAAATTTTCCCATAGTCTTTAAATTGCCTTTTTACCCCTTTTATACATTTAAATACCCTAAACTCCTTTTGTTGTACTATGAATGCCTGCAACTTTGACATCCTCAGCAGGCCCTAGCTGCTGAAACTCTGCAAGCAAAAAGGATTGAAAGCAAATAAAAAGGCTACCAAGCTGGATCTCCAGGTAGCCTTAGGTGATTTTGAGGCAGTGCAGAGATGGCAGGCCACCACATAAGAGGTGAAGTAGATGACAATTAGGAGGAGGGAGCACTTTCAGAGGATGAGGAGTGCCCAGATCAGTGTCCTGAGCTCCCAGGAGAGTCCAACATGACCCCAGCAGATGACTTGAAAGCCCCGGATGCTCATGATGGAGCAGGGAGCATAATTCCTGCTAGTAGACTGTCCCCACAGAAGCTGTAGAACAAGAAAGAGAAGAGGAAACTCAAACTGGAGTTGGCCAAACTAAAGATGGAGGAGAAAAAGTTGGCTCATGAACTGAGCTAGATTTCAGCAGTAATGGTGGCAGCATGCCTGCAGTGTCCACTGGAGAAGAAAGGGTCCACATACCCAAGGACTTAGTGCTCAGCTATGTGGTGGGAGATGACATTGACAAATGGTTCTAAGCATATGAAGTGGCTCTAAGGGTGCACAAGGTTCCTGAGAAGTCCTGGGGGGTAGCTTGTGGAGATACATGCCCACATTGTGAAGGGATATACTCCTAACACGAAAGGTAGAAGACCAGACACAATACACTCCTATTAAGGCCATACTTGTTAGTAAATTTGAGTTGACCCTTGAGAGGTGCAGAAAGAAGATCAGGAGCAGCCATAAACTTCCTACACAAACCTGGGGGACATTCTAGACTATTCCTGCAAAGCACTGAAAGGCTGTGTGAGGGGCAGCAGGGTAGAAGATTATACTGCACTGTAAAACCTAATTCTGAGGGAGCACATGCTTGATAGTTGTTTTACAGAGCTGCTCCAACACCTGGTCACTAGCAAGCTGACTGACCCCAGGGAGCTTGCTGATGAGACGGGCATCTGGGTCAGCACCAGAGTATCCAAGAAGGAATCTGGGAGGGATTACCAAAAGGGTGGTCAGGGTTCCCACCAGAAGAAGGAGGGGGAAGATTAAAAGAAGACATTCTCTCAAGACTCCCACAATAGTTCTTATGGGTAAGGGAACCATTCCCATTATGGCCACAGGAAGAAAGGCTTCTCTGATAAGAATCAGAGCTAGACCCCCAAGTGCGCTGAGTGCTATGAGTATGGGCACTACAAGGGTGATCCCAAGTGTCCTAAGAGGGCACAGCCTCCGACTGGAAGGAAGACACCAGGGTTGGCTAGTGTCGTGCTTGGGGAGGGGTTTGTCCCAGTCTGTGGGGGGAGTCAGTGAGGTTACCCTAGTGTCCCTGAGTGACGTGGAGATGGTATTTAAAACGCATATACCTTCCAATACTGCAAAGTATAGGCAGTGGGTCGCCATCAATGGGCAAGGAGTTGAGGCTCTGAGGGACACAGGAGCCAGTATGACTATGGTAAGGAGTCAGCTGGTGGCCTCAGAGCAGATCATACCCAATGTATTCCACCAGGTTGTAGTTGTAGTAGTAGAAAATACACTGTGGGGCAGATTTACAAGGCCCTTGCACCACTTTTGCGTCATTTTTAACATGGGAAAAGTGACGCAAAAGTGGCGCAAGGGGCTTGTAAATAAGCCCCTGTGTCTCTTGTTGTTGTCAATTCCATTGAGTGAAACTCCATGGGTTCCTCATACCCCTAATAAGAATCTAAAATTGTTAAGGTGGTCCATCTTCCTACAGGGAATGGACTTTACGGTGGAACACTGACATGGGATAGACCATGCCATTGCTGATGGTCTCTCCAGGTTCGTTCACCTTGGTGAAGAAAACTCCCATGTCTGGTTTGGGTGACAGCTGGGCTTTGTTTAATCCTTCTAGACAGCCACACACAATCGGAGCTTAGGTGTGACTTGATGGGCCATCCTGGAAGGATGTGAAGGAGGAGCTTGACAGAATCTCAAACTTACACATGAATAGGCTGTGTCCTGTCCCCACACAAATAGTGCTGCATATACCCCTGCAGTGAATCTGGAGCCAGGGCAGGAAGGGAGGATCTCTGGGAACTTCAAATACCCTTCTGTGAGGTCTCCCCCTCTTCAAAGGCACCACTGAGTATAAGAACCGGACCTCAGACCCTACCACTTCAGCCCACTTCAGGACCTATTACCACTCTCCCAGGAAGAAGAACTGCTGTGTTGGAGGACTGCCACTCTTGTGGACTGCTGCTCTGGAAGAACTGCTGCCTTGCTGTGTTGCCCTGCTGCCTGCTGCTCTCTCTTGCTTGGGTAATAAAGACTGGACTTCACTTGATCCCAGAGTGACTCCAAGGGCTAGCTGACTGACCTCCTGATCTGAAGTCTCAGGGACATAAAAGGCTTCCAACCATCCTGCTCCTGCACCTGGACCATTGGAAGTGGGCTGAAGGTGCTTGCTCCAGCGGAACCCATGCATACTTTGCTGCAAGAGCAGAATCCATGCATTGCTTCTGTTGGGGGAACAGGACTGGCACATTGCCCTCGGTACCAGTGCATCACCTTCAGAACCGCCACTTCAGAACCAATGCATTGCCACCACTGCATGGAGAAGAATGATGCATCACCTCTACTGCTTGGAGAAACCTGGTGCATCACCTTTGGATCCGCCCCATTTTGGAACTGGCACATCGCCTTCTGAACCAATGCATTGCTGCTGTTTTGTGGAGAAAATCGATTCATCACCTTGGCTGCGGGATCGACACTGACGCATCGCTGGGCTGCACCCATCAACCAGGATTAATGTACTTTTGTTCAGTGGGACTCATTGGGTCTCTGTATCCAGCCCACGCTCTTGCGGCTGGCTTATTGCTTCTAAGCGCTATTTTACAGTTTATTCTTTTAAAATTCATATCTCAAATTGTACTTACTGGATTTTTGTCATTTTGGTCTTGTTTCGTTTATTAAAGTAAGAGCTATTTTTCTAACCTAGTGTGGAATCTTTTTGTGTGGTCTTTGAAGTGTTGCACAAATACTTTACACATTGCCTCTTAATTTAAGCCTGACTGCTCTGTGCCAAGCCAAACTACCAGCGGGTTAGCACAGGTTAATTTAGGGCATGTTTGTGACTTAGCCTGACTAGGATTGTGGTTACTGCTTGACCAAGGCTTCCACCCCAGTCTACCAAGATCCCAATTACTAACAGCCTCAAATAACAGAAGAGTGGGGATATGAAAAGGATGATCAAGTTGATAGAAAAGCATTCATGAATGGTTGCCTGAAGTGATCCTGTGCGTTTGTCACAGTGTCCTCTCCAGCAGAATGGGGATGCCTTACCAATAGAACTTGAAAGGTCTTAATTAAAACGATTAACATACACTGTCATTCTGTCCACTGGAACTCCAGGTAATACTGGAAATTCAGGTGAGTAGCCCTTGGTATGACAGTCAGTAGGGTTCAGCTTGAGCTCTATGGTTTAGTAAGCACACAATTCACATCTGGGCATATTCTTCACACTTAGGCAATTGCACTAAGGAAAGCAAAAGGTGGTGAGTGGATTACTTCAATTAATCTCAGCCACTTTAAACTATTTTGGGCCAGGATCTAGTCTATAATTAATTTTGCTTCCAGGCAGTCATATGCAAATCAGCCTTGGCCCTGCTTCAATGTGAACATTAGAGCCTGAACTGTCAGGCCAGGTCCACTGAATGGGAACATAAGCAATTCCAGACAGATTCTGATCTTTTTATGCCTCGTCAGTATGGTGCAGCTTCAGTCATATATAGCACAGTGAACATGGGACCACATCAGGGCATACCTGATGCACTAAGGGCATCGCACCGAGGAAAATAAAAAAGTGATGGAATGAATACCCATCAGCTTTATGTCCTTGACCAAGACCAGCTAACATACTGCCATCTCACCTTCAGCTTTCTCTTCCTCATCCGGTCAATTAATGAGATGTCAACTCTGGCCTCCCTCCAACAGAGAGTCTATACTGATGACCTTACATCTCAGTCTGTCCAAGACAATTGCCTTGAAGATGCCCTTCTAAATGCTTTATCGGCAGTTAAAACATTTCACACTGTAACTTACACCTTCTGCCAATTACAATATCCTCAATGAAAAAAGACAATTGTACAGAGACAGTAGATTTTCCATCAAATACTCCAAAATGATCTCTTAAAGAAACTTCATGGACGTCCTTGACTGCTCTGACCATATTATAGCCAAATCCAGAACTAGCCCTTCCACTTCTTTAGGTCATGCCTTAGATTATAACCTGGCTTCCAAAGATCTCATCAATCTAACACATCATATCCAGTCTTTCTCAAATGATGCCCTCACTCTTGGTGATCTGAACATCTGGGTGGATGACACATACAATTTCTCTGCTCAATTGTTAGTTTCTCTCAACAGGTTGATGAGTTTACTCACTTATGAGACCCCCATATGGAAATGCTATTTTCCTTGATACCAGAACTCTTGAATGGCCTACATCACTTTTCCTGGTCAGAACAAACCTTAGTATATTTCAACATTGAAGGTGAAATTGGAAGAATACTTAAATAGGGAAATATCACACCTAGTAAGAAATAAAACAAAATCACACCTGACACCTTCTTCTAAGCCATTTGGCAACAGTAATACACATCTATCAAACTTATCTGATACATTTGCTAACTTGTTATAAATTAAGGTGTTTTAATAACCCTTGATACCTGGGCCCTTATCACCATTTGCAATCCCAGCCCCCCGATGTGCAACACAAGTTACAAGGATAACATCTGGCCTGAGACACTGAAAAAAGGAAACTACAATTAGAACACATCACTTGTCCCATGTTGTATATGATACTAAAATACCAGCAGTAGAGCAAAAAAGAACAGTTCTAAGTTTGCATTGTAGTGTCCAAAATTCAACTTGAAAACCCCTCTCAATCTACAAGGAGAAATGCATCTATGCTCCTCATGCAACTAACCACCACCTTGAAGAGATGTTTGTAAAAATCTCATGTTATTTTTCGTTAACAAAATTGATTTTGTCAGAACCAAGATGATTGTCAATGCATCTATGATAGATAAACATACTACACGCTTGCCCTTCTTCTCTGCTCCTTGGCAAGTTGGAGCTTTGTTGCCTGTCAATTCTGATACATTTCACTGCTCCTGGAGTAAAACAACCTTCCAGAAAAATTCCAGTCAGGCTTCAAACATCAAAAAAGAAATAAAACAACATTGCTATGCTTCAGCAAGCACTTGCACAACTCGTTCAACCCAGCCAAATCTTGTGATCTTATTTGGTTATATGCCTCAGCTGCTTTTGATACCATTGACAACAATGTCCTCCTCTAAAAACTGACAAGAGTAGCAGGTATTGATGTCACAGCTTTAAAGAAGTTTAGTTCCTTTCTTCTAAACCACACCATGCTTTCAAATTAGATGCATTTTTTCCTGAATAGTTCACTTCAAATATTGACTAACTCAGCAACTAGCCTTGTCATCTATGGGATAGTCAGTAAGTTAAGTGATTGCTCTTGGGACACCATAAGTTGTTCTTTCTCAATGCCAGGAGGAGACCCAATATCTTCTTTCTCCTGGTTGGTGGTGGCCACATCCCCTACTTCCCCAGTTGGCTCTTTAGCCTCCATCCCTGCTTGCTGTTGCATCCTCCTTCTCACTGGTGGTAGAATGTCTTTGTGCCAACCTCCAAGTTGTGAATCTTGTTTTTTGCCTTGGATCTTGCTGGGATGTTCTTTGGTCAGTCCATTCCGCTGAATATTAATATGAAAAAAGAGAGCCATTTGAATGGATTGGGGCATTATTGGATATCTACTAGGGGTGGCCGATAAATTCCTCTTCACCAGAGGAGTTGGCAGTGTTTTGGCCACTAAGCGTAACACATGTAGCGCAGTGTTCTGGCCAAATTCGGCCAATGTTTTTTTTCATTTAAGGCTCACAAACAGTACGTTAGTGAATAAGAGTGAGATTTGGCACCCCTAGCATGATTTTCGGTCGCTAGGAGAGCACCTGGTGAGATCTACCCAAATCCAAAATTGGGTGGCTGCAGGCGGCCATGACAGTTCACAGAAAGAAAGCTGCCACTCATGTAGAAAACTTAGTTGAGCAGCAGCAAAATCAGCTTGAGAAGAAGCGCCCTCTGGTGTGCAGCATGGTGCAGTTCGGGCTGATTTTTCAGTGTGGAATGATATCCCGGCACTAAAGTCCATCATGACATGCCTAATTATTTTTGTAACTCCGCGGAATTCTATGTAGCGAAACTCCGCAAGTTCCGCCCACCCCTAAAAGCTACATAACTTTGGCCAAAACTATTTTTTTCCCATAATTGAGGAGCTGTAATTGTATAGTTTTTAATACATACCTCACTATCCTCCTCTTTCATATTCAAATTTCGGTAATTGCAAATAGTTAAACAAGAAAAATTGCAGAATATCTTTGAAATCAGCCATTCAAGGCAGAGCAAATGGTTGTATTAAGAGCTGATTTATATGAACAATCTACTTTAATGGCCAGATGTACGAACGGGTTTTTGCATGTGCAAACGGGTCTGCGACCCGTTTGCGCATGCATAAACCCTACAGGGCCATGTACAAACGCTATTTAGCGAGTCACAATTTATTTACGACTCGCTAAATAGCGTTTGCGACTCGCAATTAGGAAGGGGCTTTTCAAGGGCGTCCCTTCCTAATTGCAACTCTGAGCCCTATGTATGACTGTTTTGCAACCGCAATTGCAGTCGCAAAACAGTCGCAATTTACCATGCAGTCGCAAATGGGAAGGGGTCCCCAGGGGACCCCTTCCCCTTTGCAAATGCATGCAAAAATATTTTTTAAGGGCAGGCAGTGGTCCCAGGGACCACTGCCTACCTTTAAAAAATGAAACGAAAATGTTTCATTTTTTTTTTTTTTTAAATGCATCCCGTTTTTCTTTAAGGAAAATGGTCTGCATTTAAAAAAAAAAGCTGTTTTATTTAAAAGCAGTCCCAGACATGGTGGTCTGCTGAGCCCAGCAGGCCACCATCCCTGGGAGGGCCAGCCATTCTCAATGGGGTCGCAAAATGCGAGTGCATCATGAATATTGATGAGCCTCGCATTTTGCGACCCCCATTGGGAATCGCTAACAGTGTCTCTGACACTGTTGTACATTTGGCAATGTGACTCGCAAATTGCGCCTCGCTATTTTTCGCAATTTGCGAGTCGCAATTTCAAATGGACGTACATCTGGCCCTAATTTTTTAAAATATTGCTTTCCAGCATGTTTCACACATTGCTAGTCTGAAAGAAAAGAGTTTTTAAAAATGTCAAAAACGCATTTTATAGGTTTTGAACTGGTCTATATGATCTAAAGCAAAAATTCCCACATTAATAATTAATTGTGTGAAATATTAAGATAAAAAAAGTTATATATGTTTAAGAAGTAAAATAAAGGTACACAATGTCAGCATTACATAAATAAAAACTGGAAACATTTAAAAGGTGCTAAATTGCAAGTCAGGGTTTTTAAAGTGCATTTCTATTGTGCCAAAATCAGCTGCTTAGTCAATCAAACATAACAAACAGTAGACATGCATCTTAGCATAGTTTAACTTTCTGAACTTTCATAAAACACAAAAGCAACTTGTTAAGTATAAGCATAACATGGAAGGTTATACCAAAGCTGCCAGCAAACACATGACGGGACATCATTGTCAAAATGTGTATGTGCACTTATGTGGATAATCCTAACATACACTTACTATCTATCTGCAGATCAGACTCTTCCAGCTGAATGTGGAGTGTCAGCCAGGCAACTCTCAGGATCTTCATCTACAGCAGTGTAATACAGGGTGCTAAGAATGTGGCTGTGAGGGCAAGATAATAATTGTCCTTTACCTACATTTTGGCCCAGAGACGAATGTCCTCCAAGCGCTTACGGCAGACTTTCCTCCACTGGGTGTAGACATCCACTGCACTGCAACGCATGAGAAGTCCTTCCAGATTCAGGGCAGCGCTGCATTTCTCAGCTTGGTATCTGAATTGCAATGAGGGTGATTGTCGACCAACCGTTGGCTGATGATGTGTAATTTAGCCTCCGAGAAGGGAGAGGCCTTCCCATTAAGGGGCATATTAACAAGGCGGCGATAAACAATTATCGCCGCTTTTGCGGCCGTTTTCGGCCGAAAAGCGGCGATAATTATATCGCCTTATCAGCAAAGACACGCTATCGCGTGTTTTGCTGATTTTGCTCCCGTTTCAGCACGCCTGACTTCGCATCGATAATGAGATGCAAAGTAGGCGTGTCTGTGGAAACAACATGGGTAAATATCGCGAAGGCAGCTTCGCGATATTTACATGCGGGAAGCGATTATTTTAATCGCGTTAAGTATGCTCTAACGCAGGAATTTAACGTCTGTTAAATTCCTGACTAAGGCATACTTAACATGGGGGTGGATTCTGTGGCTAAGACCACAGGCCCTATCATCTAGGATATCGCCGTTTTCCACATGGAAAACGGCGATATCCACGCTATCTCTGAAATTTTTATCGCCTCGGCGATGCGCGTTGTTAATAACGCGCTAACCGGGCGATAAATTACAGAGATAGCCGGCGATAAATATGCAAGCGCTAAGCGCGCTTTGCGATATTTATCGCCGGCCCTTGATAATATGCCCCTAAGTCCCTCAGACATTTTGGGGGCAATGGTAACCCAAGTAGCATTAGGATGGAGAAGGATGCTGTTGTAGCAAAGAAAGGATGGCTCAAAAGGATTTTAAAATGGACAACTTTCTCTTCCTGTTTTCATTTCCTGTTTGTTGTGGTTGGTAGAGACTCCATTCTCAGGGAAGAGAGCTCCACACATGGGGATGGGCAGTCTGCAATCATCAGCGAGAAGGGTCCACAGAGTGAAGGGAAGTATCCTCAAGTGGAGGAAATACCGCCATACACAGGAGGGAGAGCCCCCCCAAAGATATTGCCACCTTGCCTGTAAACCCTCTCTCTACACCTCCTCAACCTCACCTCCTCAACCTGGGTGGAGGTCTCCATATGGTAAAGTTTAGGGAACTTTTTTTCATACTTTATCATATGGACATGTCCACACTGACTGCTGAGGCTTCCTTTGGTAAAGCACAGTGAAAAGTAAAAATGCTAATTAAACTAGAATATGTTAAATATTATTGTAAATTATTTGTATGTATTTATTTAAAATCTAGAACTAAAGGTATTTAGCATAATTATTTTTAATATACATGAAATTATATCTCAGAAGTTAAAAATAAAAACAAATTCTCACTTAAAATACAAAAATAAAATTAAATATATTCATTATACAGTAATAATTACTAAAACTAATAAATAGATCTAATTAAAACAAATTTAATATATTGTAATAAAAACCTGTTACATTAATTTTAAATTAAAAAAAAAGCTTACTGAAAAATGTAAAACTAATTTTAAAATTATGTTTTCATTTTAGATAATTTTAAACATGAAATTAATGCCAATACCACAGTTATTTTTTATGGGAAGGTGCATATCCCTCCCAATACCCCTGTCTAGCCTTCTGTAGCCACTCCCCATTTTCCAGCAACTACCCCCTTTTCCTCCCACATTTCCTACAAAAACATATACTTGAATAGGGACAAGATAGAGATACTGCTTTTTGCTCTCGTAAAAGACTCCAGACTCCCAATCTCCTGGACAGAATCACTGGGTACCGCACCACTACCTGCAGAACAAACCTGAAATTTAGGTGTGTGGTTGAGCTCACTCAAATACTGTAATTAAATTGACTTTGCAGCACCTATATCTTATCAGGATAATTCTGATTCTCTATTCCCATAGAAAATCTGTCCAGTCCTTGTAGTGATTTACTACAGCAGATGTCTTAAGAAATCTCTTAATAAACTGTAATGAATACAGAATCAGCTCAACTGATATTTGGCCTCACATGACATAGCCACTTCCTGGCCCTGAAGTCCCTCCACTGATTACTATTGAAAGAAAGATCCTGATTCAAAACTCTCTGTCTGATTAACAAAGGCTGCATGGCTGCTGGCCAAGCTATCTTTCCAAGCTCTTTACTCCCTATTGACCAACAAGAAGACTTAGATCTGCCAACTACAACCTACTCATCATCTGTTAATCATGTAGACGAAATTTGATTAACGCTCTCTCCTTGTGCAAGGCTCCTCCTTATGGCACACCCGTCTACCATATCTAAGACATAAAATGCAATTCCTCAAATTCATGACATTCATGAAAACTCACCTTTTCAGGGGCATGGCCGAACCGCGGACCAAGATGGCCGTGTAGCTTCGGAGCTCCGCCGAACTCCCCGGTACAACCGGCCATTCCAGCGGCTACAATCAATGAAGACAGGCTGCTGCGGAACGAACATGCTCCCCATATACCCTGGAGGCCAGCGACCCCCTTCAGGCTGATTCCCGACTCCGGGAGTCGCCGCAACTCCGAAGTGCGTGGAGGGCCTGGGACGCGAGGCTGAGCCGGGGGCTCGAGTTTCGCACTGACGACTTCGGGAGCAGGGACCTGACCTCTTCCGAGCAGGGATCCTGGCGGCCCACGCGTGGAGAACAAGAAGTCGCGGTGGAATCCTGAGGCAGCACAAAAGACCACACCAGCACGGGAGCGAGGGAGAGGCTGGAAGACCGGAGGACGGCCGCACAACCTGGAGGTAGGCCCGCTCGGTGCCCCTGGAGGCCGCGTGGAGATAGGGTCCACGGGAGAGCCTGGGGACCGGCCACCCGGCTGGACTGAGACGGTGATCTTTTACGTTTAGGCCGGCACCCCTGCCTCCGCGCTGGCTGCACCATTACCGTGGCTCTCGCGGCAGCACCCGATGCATAATGGCGGACACTAGGCACACCATGAGGCCTAATCTGAGCTGGCTCCTCTGCACATTTACTGGGCAGTTAAAGTGCTGAGACCACAGGAGAGACGTATACCCTGTACACAGCGGCAGCAACACGAGGAGTGCACTACAGGCACACATGGCAGCACCACTGGTTGTGGCCCCAAATAGGTGCAGAGAACCAGGGGACCGACTCTACTTACCGCACTTGCCCCTTGAGGGATAAAAACACTGGACGATTGGGCATAACTGGCCTTGGGCAACAACGCCAACACAGGTCAAGTGGCATACCGCCTCCCTATCGGACATGGGCAAAGGGGACCCAAGGCAGAGAAAGTTACCCTTCGAAAAGGTAGGTGGTGGGACAGACTCAACAAGCAGCAACATGGCGGAGGGTGGAGACGCCGGCGCCCCACCCCAGCTCCCTTTGCAAGGTAATGAGACACTCATGACTGAACTCAGGGCTGGTTTCAAGGCCCTGGACACCCGCTTCGATGCACTGGACAAAAGGCTGGATAAGATGGGGGCCAGGTTAGACCAACGCGACAAGAGGCTGGACACTGCTGAGGGCAGGATCTCGGACCTCGAGGATGGCTTGGCTCAAGCTACCAAACGATTGGAAAAAATGGAAAAGGTGCTCAAAACCATTGCTATAAAGAACAAGGATTTGGAGGCCAGAGGGATACGCAATAAATTCATATCATGGGTGTCCCAGAATCAACGAACACAGGGCGACTAGATGGATTTGTAGAGGGCCTCTTGATTGATTTATTCAGACGGGACTCATTCACTGCCATCTTTGTTGTCGAATGAGCACATCAGACACTCGGACCCCGGCCCAACCATGGCTGTCCCCCCCAACCAATCATGGCACAGCTTCTGAACTTCAAAGATAGGGACACAGCCCTGCGGATGGCCCGGGAAAGGGGGACACTGGAATGGCAGGGTTCCTCCATCTCCCTGTACCCCGATTTCACTGCGATGGTGCAAGAGGCCCGATGAAAATTCGCAGCTATCAAGGCTACGCTGCGCAAGGCCGGCCTGAAATATGGGATGTTATACCCAGCGTGTCTGAATGTAGATGTCGATGGCAGATCGCGGATCTTTGACTCGCCAGCGGATGTACAGGATTTCCATAGAATTTGAGCAAACACTGGGTGGCCAAGAAACTCACCCACACCAGACCGGTCCCCTCGAATGCTGGACTCTGGCACCAGTGTTGAACTGTTCTCCGCCAGTTGATGGACTCACTGTATTGCAATATGTTGATAAGTATTGAACATGTTCCACGTCACTCCCTAATAGCTGACGTGTTGGCCGCCGGGATAATGGCCGTTCTTATTTTTTATTATTTATTATATATTTCAATTAACCGGGGACACGGCGTAGCGTTGCCTCCCCCCATGCCTAGGCACCTTTCTTTGGTTTGATCATCTAGAATAACCGTAATGACTGTTTATGAATCTATCTGGGATTTGGGATTTCCCCTATGTTGAGGACAAGGGGATGTGTGGGGGATGGGGGGTTTGGTTGATATCACTGTTTTCCTTTCAAAGACTCATGGCCATGACATACAATTTTACCACTGGTCCACAAAGTAGAACAGTCTTTACTTTTTTTCATGGCACGTAGAGCTAACCTTCCGGAGAATATTACCCTGATGTTCTGGAATGTACGAGGGCTCAATGACACACGTAAACGCAAGCAGTTTCTACACTATCTACAGCACCACCAGGTAGACATTGCACTCCTCCAGGAGACGCATCTACCCCCACACACGTCCCCGGGCTTTGCTGCCAGTTGGGGTTCAAACTGACATTTTGCGGGCTATAGCACATATGCAAGGGGGGTTTCGATACTCATACATAAGCGACTACCATTCAAGACAGTAGAGGTATATACAGATCAGGCGGGTAGATACTTACTGGTGAAGGGCTGGCTCCTTGGGAATGCGATCCTTTTGGTTAACGTTTATGCACGCAATATGGATGACCCAGACTTCTTCGTAGAGCTCCACTCCTGCATAGACAGAATGGGGGCTGATCACATTTGCATGGGGCGCGACTTCAATATCTTATTGAACCCTAGGTTAGACAGCACGGCTACAACACCAGATATGAAACCCAGGGCCAGGCAAACACTAACCAATTTGATAGACGCATACCAACTGTCGGATGCATGGTGCCACACGAATCTCGACAAATTCGCTTACACTCACTACTCAGCCCCTAATAACACATGGACGCGCGTGGAATATTGGTTTCTCACCCGAGCATTACAGCGTGGTCGAACACAATGATCCACCTTCTACATGGAGAGGTGTGGTGCAGCGGCCAGGGCAGCTGATTTCGGAGCACAGGGTTCACGGTTCGATCCCCGGCTCCGGCGGCAGCTCAGCTCAGCACCATGTGACTCTGGGCAATAGCTCACTTAATTTCCACTACGGCCCCCAGCGCCTTGAGACCCGTAAGGGTGAGTAGCTGCGCTATATAAAAACGGACTTACTTACTTTACTTACTTACTTACTCTTTCAGAACATGCCCCAGTAGTGCTCGGGTTGCGGGTCCCAGGGGCAGGAGACAGGGTGGGACAGTGGAGGTTCCCGGATATGGCCCTCCGAGACTCAGTCTTCGAGGCGGAATTAAACCTAGCAGTGGAGGAATACTTCGGAATAAATGTAGACACAGTAAAGACCAAGGCCACACTATGGAAGGCATTCAAGGCTTACATAAGGGGGGTTTGCATCTCCAAGAGTGCTGGCATATTAAGGGACTTGCGGCGTACACTGGCAGGAATCGAGGCCCAGATGGCTACAATAGATGCGGACCAAGAGGCGTCCCAGACTGCCTCTGGTCTAAGTCAGAGGGTGGCGTTGATGTCCGAGTTTCAAGAGGCGGCGGAACGGGAAGCACATTTTTTGGGGAAACACGCTATAGCCAGACGATACGGGGAGGGCGAGCGCCCGGGGCGCACACTAGCAAGGCTTATACACCCCAACCGGGAGCTGACAAATATTACAAATTTACTGGGTGAAGACGGAGAGCTGATTACGGATTGCGAGGGTATCAGTAACAAGGTACTTTCGTATTACCAGGACCTGTATACGACCAAGGTCACCCAGGGCTCCTTGGCCAGTAATAATTATTTAGATGAGGTAGCCATGGTCTGGCTGGAAGATATACACAGGGACTTCCTTGCGGAACCCTTCACAGTGGACAAAGTGACCCAAGCAATAGAAGACATGGACGGCTCGAAAGGGCCTGGCCTTGATGGGTTCCCGGGCTGTTTTATAAGGTATTCAAGAAAACATTGGCCCGCATCTCATTGACGTGTACCAGGAAGCCATAGATGTAGGCTAAACGTCCACCGACACTGCGTGAAGCGGTTATCACACTCCTCCCCAAACCAGGCAAGGATCCACAACAGTGCGGTTCCTATAGACCCCTCTCGCTTCTGAACTTTGACTATAAAATTCTAGCGAAAATGCTGGCCAATAGGTTGTCCCTGATAATTGTTCAGATGATATCCCCTGCCCAGGCAGGCTTCATCCCGCACACCTCCACCGTGCTTAACTTGCGAACCCTGTTCGCTACCCTTCATAGGATCAACCCCTTGCTCCCGGTGGCGGCGTTCCTTTTAGACGCCGAAAAAGCCTTTGATTCGTTTTAATAACCCTTTCTCCATGCCACAATGGTGCAATTGGGGTTGCCACCCAGGTTCATATCAGTGATATCGCTGCTATATACATGCCTTTCGGCCGGTGTACAGTTGAATGACTCCGTGACGGCCCCTTTCTCGCCATCGAGGGGGACCCGGCAGGGGTGCCCCATCTCCCCATTGCTGTACATAATTGCGATGGACTCTCTCGTACACCACCTCCAAGATAATCACTCCCACTGGGGTATACAATTTAAGGCGGACCCCTTATTGATTACATTATACACAGACGACATCATCCTCTATGTAAGACACCCAGACGAAAACCTAGGACCGATTCTCCGGGAGGTCACTCGTTACAGTGCCCTGTCAGGTCTGCACATTAATTGGGGTAAGTCGAGGTTTTCCCTCTATCCGAGGCCCACAGTAATCGGAGTACGGAATACCCACTAAAATGGTGTGACGACTCAGTCAAATATTTAGACATCCATATTCATAAAGACCCGTTGATCCAGCGACGTACTAGTAACAGATACTGCACTACCATATACTCACCTGGGCCCATATAACTCTCTCGCACTATATCACCAAGTAGACCCCTGGAAACCTTATAGTTTTATAATTTTCATACCTCACAATCTAGTTATTTCTTCTCTAACTAAATCTTTGTCTGATTAGATAGTTCTTCCCTCTGGTCAATGGACCATTTAGGTGGAACTAGTTGATGGTGATAATTAACATAATTTGATTAAACATTTCTTGATAAAAATAATCACAGACTCGGTAATTTTTAAAATCTTTATCTAAATTAATTGTTTGGGAACCATCTCAAAGCGTTTCACTCCAAACACCCTCATTCATAAGAGTGCCAAATTCAATCAAAATTCATTAGAAATAACAGTAATTCAGATTTCACACAACAACTATGCTCAGAAAGAAGAGGATAGAGAGAGAAGAGCATTTATTAAGACGATGAATTCATAATTACCAAAGTATGGTGTGAAGACCAACCCCTGGCCAAAGGGCTGGTAAGGGTCCCCAGGACAGATCAGGAGACAAAGGCTTCGGACAGGACAGGACAGGATACTTCACCTCTCTAGATACCGACGACTACGTCGCACCCCTCTCTGACACTCTCTTCCTCCTCGTGGTTCTTCCGCGATCTTCTTTCTAACCCACCCAAATTAAGTAGATGGTTCTGCATTCGATTTCTTCATCAGCATTTCATCGCCTCAGCACCACCCCGAATCCATAACTCAAGCTGCATTCTCAGCACAAACTCCTCCTTCAACTAACTAGACTACCTCAATTATACCCTTCCATAAGCATGTACCACCCATTAATGTTTCAATTTTGCAAAATACTAACTTCTGATTGGACAGGCGAGGGGGGATGATCATCAAACGATACTTATACTTCATTTATTTCTTTAAACCATTGTTTCCCAAACTCCCCTCAAACTTTTATTCCGCCCTACCTTTCCCATACATCTTTAAACTTTATTAATATAAATGTATCAACTTTCTGAATACAGTTCCTTCATATGAACTCTTCACCCTCATGTTCCCAGGGCACATCTCCGCCGACCTTGGACGCGTGACAAGTCCTTAGTCATCTGTCCGAACTTCCACACCAGGGCGCATGCGTCGCGCAACGTCAACCTGCTCGACTCGGACAACTTTGACAGGCCCAAATACGTACTAATAATAAAGTCAAAAGAGAGAATGTTATTCTCAAAAATAAATGATTTCTCTGTATACCACCAACCTCTACTCTAGCCCATATCATTATTTCTCTTTCTGCATTTGCATTAGCATAAAACTTATTTTTCTAATTTCAGCAAGCAGGTGCCATGCATGTGAGCTTTTAAGCAGCCATTTTTAGTTCTTTGCGCAAGCGCCAGAATTTCCCTCCAAGCGTCAGCACGTCACACTACGTAGATGCAGTAGACGCATGCGCAGTAAAGATCCCGTGTTAGAATGTGTTTTAGTCCTACGGTCATGTTATTGCAGTTAGTAAACACATAGGCAAGCTTCAATTTCTCCCGTATGTAACTGAAATTCGTATTAATAATCACAAAACACGTCGTTAGTAATTCGCTAGTGAGTTAACCCGAGAGGATTGTTTTCCAAGCAAGTCTCATGTTCGAGTCCTTGCTCCATCAATCCCCTCTCTGATGGCATATTAAGCCATCACAAAATTACCCATCCATCCCAGATACCAACTTTAATACTTCTCAGTTTTCTGTATTGTCCTCCCAACTTCCATCAACAATTTCATTTCCTTCTAAATCTCGCATCTTCTTATATATTCTGCCCTTCAGTTCTTCCAAACGTATTTCATCATATTTTCTCTTTCGTGTCTGTCCCTTTCCCTTTCTCTCCATGTGTACCTTTTCTTTCGTACCTTTTCTACAACCTTTATATGTAATTATTACTATCATTACTACCATTATTATCATAACTAATGGTATTATTATTTGACCTATAAAACGTCTTCCAAAATCAACAAACCATTTCTCTATTGATGTTATACTTTTTGTTAGTCTTCCCCACACACTGTCAACCTCCAGTTGGGTCAAATCTTTATGCATTCCCGTAATGTTTTCAATGTATCCTTTAATTTCTCTGCTCTTGTCCGGAATATAAGTGCAGCAATGTTGAACTTTCAACATGCCACAGACTCCACCTTCTTTTGCTAACAATATATCAAGAGCAAGACGGTTCTGTAAAACCATGGATCTAATTGCAACCATCTCTGTGTTAATCATTAGAAATCCTCCTGCAGTGTCTGTAGAAAGACGATCAACTATGGTTGATAACTTACAAATTTTCTGTGAATTTAGAATGACTTCAACTGAGGGTATCAGTGCACTAAAAATGTCTCCTACAATTTCAGAAAAACTAGCTCTTCTTCTATGTGTTAGTCCATTAGAATTCCCATTGGTTCCACTGATTTTATCTACATGATAAATGTTTGGAAAAACGATTCCAAAATAACAGCTTCCATACCATCTTGCAGGTAACCTATAATAGGCATTGCTCCCACAAACATAATACACTCCTGGAAACACAAGATCAGTTCCCCCTTTTAGTCCCCATCCTCCTAATATTAGGAAGTTATGTTCACATTCACTGGCACCAATGTAATTATTGTTATAATCCGTCTTTAACCTATGGAGGTAGAATTTTCCCCTTTTCACAAAGTCCAGGGACATCGCAGCATGAGCCTTGCCACCTGCATAGATTCCCTCCTTCCCAACCCATGGAGGTACATGAGTTTTCTGTGTAGTTGCCTTCCTCATTAAATCCTGTCTCCTTTCTTCTACTAAATTCAAAAAATCTTTTTCTTCTTTTCTTAAAATACATGTTAGATTGTCTCTACGTGCTTGAACTAAATCTATTGAACTCATTGTTATGAAAAATTCACCCAAAAACTGAATTTTTTCTACTAACTACTGGATTCATGTTCCTTCTAATGGGTAATTCAGAAAATACTACATCTAAATTAGAATAAAAATACTGAAGTCTCCCTGTAGCATAAAATAAACTTGATAAGATACTACATGACACACCATAGGTTAAGAGTATATGGTGATAGGTCATTCCTTCTGATACTGATGAGGGTAACTTCATACACACGTAGCAGTTATTAATCTCCATAGTACTAACATATTGAAACAACAACTTAATAAACACATTAGAGGACGTATTATAGTCTGATTCATTATGATAGTTTGCTTCATCTTCTACCCCTATTTCTATTTTAGTTTCTCTTATTCTATCCACCTTAAAATTAGTATCTGTGTTATTTTTGTCACTTGTCTTCATTATAAAAGGTACTCCTACTGTTAGGAATAACCATCCTAGTGCTACTAATAAAATACTACAAAAACAAAATCTAAAACACTTTCTTTTTAATCCACATTTTGTTTTTCCGATAACTTCAACATCTGCCATTTTGTTCCTGAGAAAATTCCTTTTCTCTTATCTTTTCTTTTTACAGTCTTAGCCTTCTTTTTGCTTTTTTTTTGTTCTTAAGGAGGTTTCAATTTGCTTTCATCAATTTGTGCAATATGAACCTCTTCTGTCTCATCAGACAGAGCCAGGGACTCAAATTCTTCGAGAATGACGTAGGTCCACTCTGGAGCCTTGTATCTCCTGTTTAAATTTCTCAATCTTGGACTTCTTCGAGTTATTTTTGCTAAGGTTTGTTTAGGTTTTGTTTGACTTGTGATTTCGTTCACTTGCTCTGGTTTCTTTTCAGATTTTCTCAAATGATATTTTAGTTTCTTTACTCCAGTTGGCCAATTGTCTCCCTTTCTGACTCTTTTGATTTGTACTGCGTTTTCACCTTCTTTATCTCCTTGTAAAGTTCTTTTTATTTCATTTATCTTAGGCACAATCTGTTCTGTTTCACTATTTTCTGTGCTTGTACCTTCTCTTGCTTCCTCCTGCTCAGGTTCTACTGTATTTTGTTCTACTTCTTCCTGAGCTTGTTCTTCTAATTCTATCTGACCTTGTTCAGGACTTAGTTCAAACCTTTCTTCTTCTGCCTGAACTTGTTCTTCTAACTCTATCTGGTCCTGTTCAGGTCTCAATTCAAACTTTTCCTCTTCTGCCTGAACGTGTTCTTCTATTTTTCCCTCCTCAGGTTTGTTTGTGTCTCTTTCTATTTTCACCTGAGTGTGTTCTTCTTCCCCTGTCTCTTCCTGACTACTTTCCTGTCATTTCAGCTCCGTTCTTCTTCTGGTTTCAACAACATCATCAATTATTTCAATCACTGGGATCCATTCTTCCTGACTTATCTCGGGCTGTTCGTCATGTGGTTGTCTTTCAGAATCTATCACTCTAGATTCTTCAATTTCACAGTTTACAACTCCTGATGCTTCAGCCTGCTCAGTCAGTGGTGGCTCTTGTTGATCTGATGGGTTCGAACTCTTCTGGTATGGCTGGCATGAATCCAATTGGGCAAACCTGCACACTTCACTGCTGTGGTAGTGACTAGTATTACTTGCCGCGGTTTATCCCACCTTGGTGCTAGGCACGACTTTCTTGCGTGTTTCTTTACCAGCACCCAATCTCCAGGATTCAAATCATGCGCTTGGTCTGGCTGTCTTTCAACTGCGTCTTCTCCAACCTGGTGAGAGATAGAATGCATGATTTCAGCCAATCCTTTGCAATAGTCCAATACCAGATCATCAGTTATACTCATTAGTTTATTTCCAGGAATAAATGCCTGTCTCATGGCTCTTCCCATGAGAACCTCATGTGGACTCATTCCTGTTTTTCTGTCTGGAATACTTCTGAGACCCATCAATACAAGAGGTAATGCATCTGGCCATTTCAGCTTTGTGGATGCACACACCTTTCCCAATCTTGACTTGATTGTGCCATTCATTTGCTCAACAACTCCAGAAGCCTCTGGATGATAAGCACAGTGCAGTTTTTGTTCAATGTTAAACGCAGCACAGATCAATCAAATTATTTCATTATTAAAATGAGGGCCTCTATCTGATTCCAAAGTGACCGGAAAACCAAATTGTGGCACTAACTCCCTCAACAACAATTTTGCAACTGTAAGACTGTCATTTCTTCTAGTAGGGTAGGCCTCCACCCATCTTGAGAAAAGGCATACTATGACAAGTACGTATTTCAATCCATTGCATGGAGGTAATTCAATGAAATCTAACTGTAATCTGGTGAAGGGTCCTTCTGCTTTTCCAATTTTCCCCCAGCTTACCACTGTCTTTCTACCTGGGTTCTGCTGTTGACAGGTTAAGCATCTTTGGCAAAGGCTCTCTACGACTACTCTGAACTTTGGATTATACCAACTCTGTCTGAATAGCCTGATCATTGAATCTCTCCCTATGTGTGTTGATCCATGGTATACTCTCGCCATTTTTTAAAGCAAACAATCTGGCATGACTGGTCTTCCATCTAGATACACCCATACCTCATCATGTGGTCTTTTGGTACAGGCTGCCTTTAACCAGATTTCCTTTTCCTTTTCCTCAACTTCTTCCTGCAATTGTCTAATCTCATCCCATGTTTCTGGTACTGAGAAGTACATAAGTTGGCATCTGGTTTCACCCGTTTCAGTTTTTCTGTTTATGGCTACTGCATTTTTAGCACAGTATTTCGCCACTTTATCAGCATAATTATTGCCAGCAGTCACATAGTCATTTCCTGACTGATGTGCAGCGCATTTTACAACTGCTATCTCTTTTGGCAATTGTATTGCTTCCAATAAATCCTTTACATTTTTGCTGTTTCTGATAGGAGATGCTGAGCAAGTCAGAAATCCCCTTTGCATCCAAAACTGGCCAAAGTCATGCACAATCCCGAAACCATATTGGCTATCCGTAAATATGGTTACTCTCCAATTTTTCCCCTTTTTACATGCCATGGTTAAGGCAATCAATTCAGCTACTTGTGCAGACTTGACCCCAGGTAAACAGGATGCTTCAATTACCCCAGAAATTTTACAAACCGCATATGCAGCACTTAGACCTCCTTCTTGTGTCCTAAGGCAAGAGCCATCTACAAATAACTCATGATCAGCCTCTTTTAAAGGTGTCTCTCTTATATCTGGGCGGGGCTTCCTGCATAACTCAGTCACGTCCAAGCAATCATGATCACCTTCATCTTTCACTTCTTCATCGCAGGGGTCTGGCAATAGAGTGGCTGGGTTCAGAATCGTACATCTTATTACAGTCACATTCTCAGCCCCCAAAATCACTCTTTCGTACTTTATCAAACGACTAGGGGTGAGGTGCTGTGTTCTTGTTCTTGTCAAAAGAATTTCTACTGAGTGTGGAACAAAGACTTCCACTGGATGTCCCATCACTATCGACTCACTTTGCTCCAGACTCATACAAGTAGCAGCTACTGCTTTTAAGCAGCCAGGCAATGCTGAAGCTACTGGGTCCAATGTGGCTGAAAAATATGCCACTGGACGTCGACTCAATCCATGTCTCTGTGTTAAAACTGAAAGTGCACCATTTTCTCTTTCACAACAGAACAAAGCAAAATCTTTTGAATAATCAGGCATGCCCAAAGCAGGAGCCTCACACAAACAATTTCTTAATTTCACAAATGCCTCTAGGCTGTCATCACTCCAATCAATTGGATTCTTTTGCTCGTTTCCGGATCATCTGTATTAATGGCTTTGCTAACATAGAAAAACCATTAATCCATTGCCTACAATATCCAGCCACTCCCACAAACATTCTCATTTCTCTCTGAGTCTGTGGCAATTGCATTTCTTTGATTATTTTTATTTTTTCCGGTGTTACTTTTCTAATTCCTCTTTCTATTTAATGCCCTAAATATCTTACTTCTTGTCGACAGAATTGTAATTTTTCTGGAGACACTTTGGGGCCGATTCCGATCTCGGCCGGTAGGGCTCCGAATCGGATTCGGATTTACCGGATCCGATTCGGAGCCCTGTTTCCCGACCGAATCGTACGCGGGTCCGGCCGAGCGAGTACGATGCATGCGCCTGCGAAATCGCCGACCGACTCGTACGCGGCTTCAACACGCTCCGACCGACTCGCACGGACACGACTCGCACCGCGCTATGGAGACGTTTCCCAGCCGGGTAAGTACGATGCGCGCCGCAAGCAGTCCGACCGACTCGCGCCGTCCGGCTCGAAAGAGCTGTCAGAGCCGGACTTTGGGGGTCCGCGTCGGACCCCCCTAAACGCGTAGGTGCGCGAGTCGCACACAGGGGGGAGCCATGGGTCCCCCCTACCTGCCCATGTACGCCGCGATGCGCATGGACGCGTACCCACTGTAGGGGGCGCCCTTGTTCGCCTCGCACCCATTGAGTCAATGGGAGCCCACGTACGCGTCGTACGACCGGCTCCCATTGACTTCATGGAGTCCGACCGAATCGAGTCCGATAGCATGCGAATGCATCATACTCGTCCGGTCGGACTGCTGGGGTACGATTCGGTCGGAATTCTCTCCGGGTCTGGCTCGGTCGGAGAGATTTCCGGCCCGAATCGGAATCAGCCCCTTTGTGTCCTCCTTCAGCCAAATGGTTCAGTAATGCAATTGTATCTGTGACACAATCTTCTCGTGTTTTTGATGCCACCAATAGGTCATCAATGTACTGAACCAAAACAGAATTTCCAGGCATGATCAACGATTCCAACCACTTTTTCAAAATTTGATTGAAAATTGAAGGACTCTCTGTGTACCCTTGAGGAACACGACACCATGCATAAATACGATCTTCAAACTTAAATGTAAAAAGATACTGGCTGTCTGGGTGCAAAGGAATAGAAAAGAATGCTTGATATAAATCAATTACTTGAAACCATCCTGCATTCCACGGTATCTGATAAAGGATCACTGCTGGATTTGGCACAATTGGACAACAGGGAATTACAATTTTATTTATTTTCCGTAGGTCTTGCACTATTCTGTATTTTCCGCTAGGCTTTTTCAGTCGCATTATTGGCGAATTACAGGGACTACCCATCACTTCTTTTAAAATACCTTGTTTAACCATTCGTTCAATTTCTGGAATAATTCCTGCCTTTACTTCTGGACTCATTTTGTACTGTCGGGTATTTGGATACACTGCACCTTCCTTCACTGTCACTTTAACTGGGTCTATATTTTTCATTGGCCCAATGTCTTTTCCTGTAAAATCCCACACCTCTGGATTAACTGTCATTCTTAATTCTTCTGGCAATTCATTCTCAGTTATTAATGAAAACATTTCATCTACTTCTGTTCCCTGTTTGATCAGCATCATTTTATAGACAACATCCTCATCGGGGTTTGGAAAGCAACACCATCCGGTGTACAATAGATCGTGCAATTCATCTTGCACAAAAGATCTCTCCCCAACAGATTTACGGGACTGGAATCGCATACTACAAATCGATGCATTTCTTTGAAGTTTCCAATGTGCACCTCCATTGGCTTTGTGATAGGGGTTCTAATCTGTTGGTTGGATACGCCTACTACTTGGATTGTCTCTCCCGAGAGGGGTAGGTTTGGGATGTCTGCTGTTCTCACAGTAGACCTGGTAGCACCAGTATCCAATAGGAAAGTAATGTCTTTACCTTCTACTCTCCCATCAACGAATGCACCTGACTGATCTACCGGCAAGGATGCGCCAAGCACGCACTCCTCTTCCTCCCCCCTCAGGCACCGTCATTGTACGGTATCTGAATGTTCTTCATCATTCTGTAAAAAATATTGTGCAATTGTTCTGTTATTCTTACCACTTTCTCGTTGAAATCCGGTGTTCGCACTGAAACTTTGATGGTTCACAAAATTTGGCATAGGAGCTGGTGGCACCTGATATTGTGGAGTAACTACCTGTTGCTGCTGATTCATAAGTACTTCATTCTGCATCTGTGGGATTAAATTTTGATTTGGCCCATTATTATTCTTATTATTCTGTATACTCTTACACTCGTTCTTCCAATGTCCAAGCTTTCCGCACGCATGACAAGGAAACTTCTTTTTCGCCTCTTCTCTGTCCATTCGCCCCTTAAATTTATTACCATTCGCTCCTTGATTATTCTGACTCTGTTCTTTCACTTGATTATTACTCTGGTCATTTGCTTTCTCTTCCTGCTGCTCTGCCAATTTTACTTGTGCCCACATCATTTTCTCCTTTAGCTTCCTACGCCTGGCCTCAATGTCATCTCCGCAATATTTCGCGTACTTTAGAATCTCATCCACTGTCTTGCTTTGCCAACACAACATGTGCTGCTGTATCATCTGACTAATTTCTGGTTTCAATCCATATACAAACCGATACACAAAATGTCCCATATCTTTGTCACCAATATTCTCGAAACCACTATACTGCTTAAACACCTGTAATAACCGTTCATAGTACGCATGTACAGACTCATTTGGTTCCTGAGTTGTTCTATCTATTTTTACCCAATCTGTTTCTTTAGGAGGGATTTTCCCTTTCAGATACTTAATCACTTGGTGATACTTTTTCATCACCTCTTCCGAAGGCGCTCCTGTTTTTGCATCTCTAGGATACTCCTCATTAGGCAAATCAATTGTAATCTTACATTCTGTCCATAAATCAGCAGGTACCACTATATCAAATAGACCATCCAAGTCTTTCAATAACACCTTTGAAACCTTCACAAACCTCTCTACCTGTTTGTACCACTCAACTGGCTTTTCTCTCAATTTTGGAAAATCATTTGTAAATGATAAAATATCTAGTCTACTCCAAGGGACATGAACATATCCACCTCCAGGAACCTCTCTCATTGGACACAATTTTTCCACTTTTCCTGATTCTCTTACTGGAAATGCAGCTGCTGCTTCTCTCGCTTGCACTTCTTCTTTCTTTCTTATCCATCTAATTCTCCATTTATCAATGTCTCCCCATTTTCGCAAAATGTTCATTAATTCTTTTATCTGCAGCCTTTTTCCCGAAGCATTTACACTTTCCAAATCTTTATCAGTAAAATCCACTCGATAGGGTTTTAGTAACAATTTTGATTTCCCTATGTCTATTCCAATCTCTAAAGCAACTTCAGTTAATCTCTCGTGAAATATTCTTGCTCTCCTAGTTATACTCTTACATAGAAACAATAATTCCTCATCATTGTAAACGTTTAATCTTTCTGTGCCTACACATCCTGTCATCATCTCTTCCAATTCCACTTTCAATCTGCTGATATCTAAAAGCTTTGGTATTGGGTTCTGATTATCTCTTTCCTGAGCCCACCTTTCTATTTCTTCAGAGGTGACTACTGTTGCGCCTCCAGTTCCAGCCGGAACTAAAGGTCTTCTTTCTCTCAAATTCATAGGCGTAACTCTCTTTGGAGTTTCCGCATGAGGTTCCACAATAGGGAGATCCATTAATGAAATAACTGACTCACTTTCACTAACCTGATCATCTGTGATTACTATCTCTTTTCTAGGACTATTTAATGGAACTGTCACAAGTTGTGGTTTCTGGGAAATCTTATTATCCCCATATAATGGGATTACTGGACCAATGGTTACTGGTACTGTTAAAGCTTCAGTATTTAAATTCAATTGACTTATCCTTTGAACTAGTTCTTCCCTAGTTTTATTCAAAGCTTCTCTTTCACTATCTTGCAACACTCTGTTGTATGATGTCTCATGTAAAATCTGTGGAGTTAATGGTATTCCCATTATTGGCGCACTTGGGACAACCTTACTAGCTGCTTCTTGATACGGTGGTGGATTTTTCACTAAAATATCCTCCAGTAACTCATCATCTGATTCACCATATCCCGCTGTGTTCAAATGTTTTGTTTTCTCCTTACACTTTCCTCTAGATTGTTCCTCAACCATCAACACTGGATATAACCCTTCTGATACCATAGCTCTCCTCCACTGTTTCATCTGCCCTTCTCGTGACTCAAGCAAGTGTCTCAGGAAAAATCCTCTATATCTTCCACCTCTGCATTTCTCTCGTTCATATGACTCAGTCTCCCATTCTTCCAAAGCCTCATATTGAGTTAACCAAGGTCTAGATTCTAACTCATTCATTTTCAATCTCAAATTCTGAAGAATCCTCCCATTAAATGTACCATCTTTAGGAAACGATAACACACCATCATCCTTCGTGTACTCTGTCCAGTTTTCCAACCACACGCAAGTATGATATCCTCTCTCCATCATCATGAAAGATGCTGGTGTCTTCGGTGGTGGAATAGGAATTCCCTCTCTAGTCAACACTGGTTTATCTTTTACAAAGAAATTCTTTATTTTCTTAAAAAATGACATCTTTCTTTTCTCTCCATACATTCTTGAGGATCGGTGTAGGAAATTGTATTCCGCAATCCCTTGAAATTTCCTTCCTGTACGTCTTGCACTTACTGTCAAATCAAAATCCCGCATACAATCTTCTCTTCACCAATTCTAGTGCGACTTCTAACTGACTATCCAATCAAATCAGGCTCACACTCGTACTCTGACCAATGCCAGCGCGGCCTTTTCCTGACGTCAGTTCTGCTCCTCACTTCTGACCCCTCCTTTACAATACGGCTCTTGTCACCCGCCCGCTGTGTCTACCAATCCCAGCGCGGCTCTCTGTGACGTCAGTCCAACTCTTGCGATTTCTCACCCCTCCTTTACAAAGCTCCTCCGGTCACACGCCCGCTGTATCTACCAAGCCCAGCGCGGCTCACAGTGACATCAGTACCACTCCGCCAACTGACCCTCCCTGCAAGGTAATACGAAACTTTATTTCTCGATATTCTCTTAAAATTTCTTTGTTAATAACGACGTAAAGACATTCGCTACTCTGTCTGTTCCACTAAATCAAAGGATAGTTAATTTCTTTTCACTGCGAGTAAAACCTTCCGCTTACTCTTCACCTAAGCTCCAGAGAACCTGCTACTCCTCCGGTGTCACCCGTTAGGGAATTTTGAGAACGATGTTTCACCAGCGAACTCCTTTTGCTGTCAATCTAGCTTAGAAGAACCTACTACTCCTTTAGGGTTACCCTTACTAGGTGATATAACGCCTAAAGTTTCACTAGCGAACTCTTTGCTATCAATCACTCTCACTTCTACACAGAAAAAATAGTCCCTACTTTAACACTGCTAGCTTTCCCTAGCTCCTTAGTGTTATTCCAACAGATGAGTAACCTCACTGCAGCGTGGTTTCTATCGCCACCCACTATTCATTCCCCGGGAATTTTCCGGATGACATAAAGGACGCTAACTCTTTTGTTAAAACATAAATCAAAAATCAATAATCTATACTTATCACCAAACTAGTCACTAAAAACCATAGCTCTGCTACCAGAAAACTGATCCAGCGGCGTACTAGTAACAGATACTCCACTACCATATACTCACCTGGGCCCATATAACTCTCTCGCACTATATCACCAAGTAGACCGCTGGAAACCTTATAGTTTTATAATTTTCATACCTCACGATCTAGTTATTTCTTCTCTAACTAAATCTTTCACTGATTAGATAGTTCTTCCCTCTGGTCAATGGACAATTTAGGTGGAACTAGTTGATGGTGATAATTAACATAATTTGATTAAACATTTCTTGATAAAAATAATCACAGACTCGGTAATTTTTAAAATCTTTATCTAAATTAATTGTTTGGGAACCATCTCAAAGCGTTTCAGTACAAACACCCTCATTCATAAGAGTGCCAAATTCAATCAAAATTCATTAGAAATAACAGTAATTCAGATTTCACACAACAACTATGCTCAGAAAGAAGAGGATAGAGAGAGAAGAGCATTTATTAAGACAATGAATTCATAATTACCAAAGTATGGTGTGAAGACCAACCCCCTGGCCAAAGAGCTGGTAAGGGTCCCCAGGACAGATCAGGAGACAAAGGCTTCAGGACAGGAATCAGGACAGGATACTTCACCTCTCAAGATACCGATGACTACGTCGCACCCCTCTCTGATACTCTCTTCCTCCTCGTGGTTCTTCCGCGATCTTCTTTCTAACCCACCCAAATTAAGTAGATGGTTCTGCATTCAATTTCTTCATCAGCATTTCTTCGCCTCAGCACACCCTGAATACGTAATCAATGATTCTCAAAAGAAACTCCCCCTTCAACTAACTAGACTACCTCAATTATACACTTCCATAAGCATGTACCACCCATTAATGTTTCAATTTTGCAAAATACTAACTTCTGATTGGACAGACGAGGGGGGATGATCAGCACACCATACTTATACTTCATTTATTTCTTTAACCATTGTTTCCCAAACTCCTCCCCTCAAGCTTTTATTCCGCCCTTCCTTTCCCATACATCTTTAAACTTTATTAATACAAATGTATCAACTTTCTGAATACAGTTCCTTCATATGAACTCTTCACCCTCATGTTCCCAGGGCACATCTCCGCCGACCTTGGACGCGTGACAAGTCCTTAGTCATCTGTCCGAACTTCCACACCAGGGCGCATGCGTCGCGCAACGTCAGTCTGCTCGACTCGGACAACTTTGACAGGCCCAAATACGTACTAATAATAAAGTCAAAAGAGAGAATGTTATTCTCAAAAATAAATGATTTCACTGTATACCACCAACCTCTACTCTAGCCCATACCATTTATTATTTCTCTTTCTGCATTTGTATTAGCATAAAACTTATTTTTCTAATTTCAGCAAGCAGGTGCCATGCATGTGAGCTTTTAAGCAGCCATTTTTAGTTCTTTGCGCAAGCGCCAGAATTTCCCTCCAAGCGTCAGCACGTCACACTACGTAGATGCAGTAGACGCATGCGCAGTAAAGATCCCGTGTTAGAATGCATTTTAGTCCTACGTTCATGTTATTGCAGTTAGTAAACACATAGGCAAGCTTCAATTTCTCCCGTATGTAACTGAAATGCGTATTATCAATCACAAAACACGTCGTTAGTAATTCGCTAGTGAGTTAACCCGAGAGGACTGTTTTCCGAGCAAGTCTCATGTTCGAGTCCTTGCTCCATCACCGTCACAGATCCTCCAACTTAATTATGGCCCGGCTATGGAGAAATTAAATGATAAAATTGGGCACTAGCTGAAACTACCCTTGTCGATGGCCGGGAGAATTGCCCTGATTAAAATGGTTGTTCTTCCGCAGTTCTTATGCCTCTTCCAGAACATACCAATACCGTTATACAAGAGCTTCTTCGCCACGCTTCGCTCCCAGCTAATACCCTGGTATTGGGGGCGGACAACCCAGGGTCAGCTGGCATGTCTTGATGCTACCGTATGAATGAGAGGGGTTTGGGATCCCGAACTTTCGAGTCTATTATTTAATAGCACAATGTAGTTTCTCACGACACTGGTTTCACTCTGACTCCCGGATCCCTTATCTTCAGCCAGAAGCTGATCTCGCTCATCCAACCCCCCTGTCGGCATTTCTGCCGGTAGGCCTGGCCCGAGACCCACAGGACCTGCAAACACTATCCACGACCAGTTGGGCCTGGAAACAATTGACCCGGGCAACCGGGGCACCACTACTCTACTCCTCGTCCCTCCCATTGGTGGGGCACCTATGGATACCCATTACACATGAGGCAACCGTGCAACGCACCCTAAATAAATTTGAACTGGCAACATTCAGGGATTTATTCCCCAAAAGCCATGTCTATTCCCGTAGCGAAGATGCCCGATTCAAGGAGGCTACATTTATGGATCAGTTCATATTATGCCGGCTGCAAAGAACACTAAGGTAGCAGATTCCCAGCTACCCCATAGAACCACCAGATTATCCACCGCAGACACTCCTCATCAAGGATAGCAGTGGGGAGCACCTAATGTCTAAAATGTATAAGGCCACTATTGCACTGCTCCCGGCCAGTAATGAGGGGGTAAGGAAGGCCTGGGAACAAGACTTGGGTCAGCCCCTCATGGACATACAATGGCGCTTTTGTTGCGAACAAACTACTTTAACCACATACATAAGATACTACACTTTAAATACTTGCGACGGGCGTATATCACCCCAGCTAGGGTTCACCACATGGATCCCTCTCGACCACACATATGCCCTTGATGCAGTACCCCAATGGCAGATTTTGCACACATGACATGGACATGTGACAAGGTGGCCCAATTTTGGAAGCGGGAGTTCGAGGAGCTCTCGCATATGACTGGCTTACCCATCTCCCCTATGCCCTTAATGGCACTGCTGGGATATGTTAAGGCTCTCCCCAAATCCTCCTGGCGCTTCTGCTCATTAGCACTGTTACTGGCCAAGAGAGAAGTCGCAATGCACTGGGGGCGTAAACACTCACCGACACTGAAAGGGTGGATGTTTAGCATGTCATATTGCAATACTAACAGTGAATTATACGTCCAGCTGCAACCCCCAGCATCTAGGCCACTTGACACATGGCAACCCTTTAGATCCTATTTATTAGCACAAACATTGGTGAGTTCACAAACCCAACAGGACCCCTCATCGTGACACTGAAGGGACTGAACTGTGAGGGTACTCTTACTAAGTATATATCACTGTTTGTAACTTGCATATACATTTTTTTTTTCCAGCCACGGACTCAGGGAACAAAAGGATGTAAACAATTTTGGCTGCTATGTACAAATATGGACCTAAATTGTACTGTTTGGTATTAAGGAAAAAATATAAATAAAGTATTTTTTTAAAACTGACCTTTTTATCAGGCCTTTGCTTAATGCCCTATATTAAACCTAGTCATTAAGTTGAGGCCTGACTATTCAGAACAATGATACAACCCTGCATTTTTGGGAATTTACATCATTCATTTGCTCACAAGGAGGAGGGCTCCAATCACCTGCCACATTCATATTCAACTGGAGTTCACATTTTTTTTATATATCGTTGTGTCCCCTCCCTTATTGCTCAGAGATTGTGTTAGGCAGTACATAGTGCTTTACAGAAAACTACTAATAAAAATAAATATGTAAGACATTTGGGGGCATATTCACAAGAACGTGTGATAACCACCGCAAGTTTAGCTTAACGCAACTTCTCACATCGCAGTCCATTGCGGGAAAACAACGCCGTGTTAACGTGGCATTCTCAACCTGGCGTCACCATGCAATAGTCCCACGATAACGCGGCAAATGACCGCGTTAAAAACAATGCGACGCCGAAAAAATGCGAAACACCAACGCGAATAAAGTTGCGATGAGGCCAACCACGATAAAAAAAAAACAGCGACAACCAGCGATAGGCCTGCTATCCCCACGCGTTTGGCGGGAAAATGCACCATAAAAGCTGAACAAGAAAAACACACCATAAACAAATCAAACTGCGCAGCAACATGGATGCACCCGGAACGAGTGCCCAGGTCAACGCGAACCCCACAAGCCCCACAGACCACCAGCAATGAACCTCGGGGTCAGGGAAGGCCAAGGAGAAGAGGAAGAGGAAGACGGGGTACAGTCCGCAGGAAAACCCGATCGTCGTCACGGAGGTGACAGAGCACCAACAACAACTGTCCGTCACCACCACCGTGTCATTGGCAATACAGATGGAAAAATGGCATCCCATTGTGAATGCAGTCGGAGTGCCGAGGAGGCCAAGATGCACTGGCACAATGTGAAAAGCCAAACCAAGCAGAAACCCGCTGCCAACAGGAAGGCAGCAACGGCGAATGGAGGTGGGAGTCCTGCGCCACAGGAGGAGCTGGAGCAAATGGTGCCCACAGTCATCAGTGTGGAGACGGTGCAAGTAGTCGGGAGTCCGGATACTGCTCGACATGACCTGACACAACAGCAACAGGGTGAGTAATGAACAGGGACTGTGGGGACGGGCACAATGGCACACATGCACAACAACGTGTAGCACACCGCACACCCACAATAACCCTGGGTCATGTCCCTGATCCCCGTGGCACACTGCAGCACACATACAAACATCAAGTAGGCCCCCGTTCACCATGTGCCCAAAGGGGTCCCACCCCACACATCACCAATTACACAACACAAACATGCACCCGTACGAAACACAGCAAAGATGCGTATGTGAGAGCCACACTGACAATGCAAGTGACACCACATGACCAGCACAATGGCTGGAGTACAATCACCATGACACTGTGCACGCCACGAGACTGAGGTGGCTGAGTGTGGACCACATCCAGAAAGGAGCAGGTCACACTGACACATCCACCTGCACAAACAACCACTGACGCCAACAACACATCTGCAGACAAACAATGCACAAGAGTACAAAAACCGTCCAAGAGCACAAATGACCCAAGTCACCAACATCAGAGCACCTCAAAAGCACAAAAGCCAAAGGCACACCGCCTCCAAGGGATAAGGGGCAGCAAAATCACAGCTGCAGGTGCGACTCCCACACAAAGCAGCACACACACATAGCAATTACAGCACACCCACATGGACGACAATGTGGTACACAGCCCAACACCTACACTGCAGAACAGAGGACACAACTGGGTCCGCCTGAGCGTAGAAAATGGCCAATCACATCTGACATAGCAGGAAACTGTGAGATGCAAATGTACGTGTACAACCTCACCTATGTCATGTAGTCCAAATGTCCACTGTCCTGCATCAAAAAGTCCGCCCCTCCCAAACAGTCACAATGTACATTGTCATGAAGTCTGAATGTAAAGTTGAACAATGCGGCAACATACATGCCAACACAATGTCAACAAGCATCTCCCCTTCACATTGCAGAGAGACAAACAACACCTCCAGCAGAGCAGACCAGACAACTCTACAGTGATGCTGAAGAGGACCACCACACTTCGAACACCTATGCCCCACAACAGTCCATGGACATCTTAGGCAATCGACCTCCAGGAGCAGGGCAGCACCGCTGCATCGAGGATACCCCACCCCCTGCACAGACAACACAGCTGGACGCACCCACCAACCCAGCTGGCTCCAAGCAGCCCACCCAAGCACACATTGCATTCCAAGGTCAGGTGTCAGACTGCCAGAAGGGGGTGGCCGAACATGTGCGGGTGGGGTACTTCCTCATGGAAGCCGAACCAGATCACATACGTGGGTGTCTAGGTCCCATCAGGGCCCACCAACACTCCCCAATGGAGACCCACACTGCGACAGAGACACATGCCTTTGCACATTTCCAGTACTGAACCACACCGAGAGCCACAGGATGATCATCCACACCCCCACGCCGGACTGGCGTACACCGGCCCAGTTCACTCCTTTTACGTATTGAGTAGGGGACGACAAAGCTACATGTGCAATGTCCCACCCGCTGCCTTCGGTGACATGGCTGCGTCCTCTGTACACAGCACAATGTAATGTTGTAGTGCCCGGGGCACAAATGCATACATCATGAGCACACGGACACACACAGATAGTTCATTGAACTGGCCACGTGCGCTCAACACCTTTATTGGCATGGTCACATGTACAGTGACGCATGTGCTGGATGTGTGTGGGGTGAGTGTAAGCCAGCCCTCATGGAGTCGTTGGTGCTGGCAACAACTTGAACAGTGATCACAATTGAAGCAGAAACATAAAACACCAGCACAACAGAAACAACTGTGAAGCATCATGGTGGTAGCCGGAGGGAGTACAGTGTTCACCCAACATGCAAGCAGAATGTTCCTTTATTTGTGGTGCACTGAGTTAGTGGCACCTTGTTGGAAAACGAGGCAGTATCTGTGAGGCCTGCACAAATAACATGACTACATTTGTCCTTCACTGGGAACCAAACACCCAATTGTAGCGCCTGACTCTCAGAGGGTAGCGTTGCAGAGCAGTCTGAGGCTTTACTCAAGGGAGGTGGTGTGGGCTAGTAATCGCCATTTGCAGGTGCGCAGAAATAACTCAATAATTGATTGTCCAGTCTGTACTTTGCTTTATAAAAGTAAGAGTACGTTTATTAAACACACACACTACTCAATACTATGCACCAATTTACAAATATACATAAGCTGTTGGAATTACTTTGTGACATTGCGTAACATCTCTACCCCTCCCAAAAGGGGGGTGGGGTCTAGTACCACCACTCCCATGTATGCACATCATCTTGCCCCCTAATGCAGTGTGTTCAGCCTAACCTGGAGCGAGGGCCCTGCGCACTGGCACCATCCCAGTGGCGACCCACCCCATTACCTCAACGCGCATTAAAAATGGGTACACCTGCCTTGGTGACACATAACCCTGACTGAGCATTTCCTACTGACCATAAAGTATGCACCTCTATATCTTAAGGGCTAGCAGTCTGGGTCTTCACCTAAGTGCAGCAGCAAGAATACATGTTTACGCACACCTTAGAATGACAGTACTCATCACCTTTGTTGGACATTAGAATGCATTGCAATTACAGCCCCTAAGGGCATCAGAGATGAAATCACAGGATTACGCCTATACAGCCAGACACCCTAGCAGGAATGTCTGGCAACATAACCCACTTTGCTTATGACATCACCTTACACAGGTACTTCACATTACATATGTGACCTCCAGTCCCTCTAAAAAGGAATAACAGTTAGTAAATGCAGTTCTGGTGCAATTACACCTCTTCACCTCAGGGGATGCCCTTCTCCCGACATCCCAACTCAGCCCTTCGCTCCTTGAGGCACTTCTCACGACACCCTCAGCTGTAGAACAAAAGTTCCAGCCAAGAGAGTGTTAAATGCTGGCTGAGCCCTTGAGGGGATATTCTTTTAAAATCCCTATGACACTGAGGGAGGGACTTTTCTTCGTGCTGGGGGGAACTGCGCTTCTCCAGCAGCTCCCCCAGTACCCTTGCACCCAGTTGGTGGTGACCCCGTCCTCCTGGGGCCACCACAAGCACCAAAATAGTGGTTTTCAAATGCCTGGCAAGGCATTATGGGGCGCTTCGTGCTCCGCTCGTGAATATTATATTAGCGGCTCTCCCGCTGTGCCGGGGAGAGCCGCGATGCAGCCTGCGGCCTTCCGCCGCTTCTTCCGGCCTTGGTGGGGGGGCCCGGTCCCACCCGGACCCCCAGGTGAGAGTAACGGCTCGGGGAGCCCACCCCCGGCCGCTCCTTCTATTTTCGGGCCCGGTCCCAGCCGGGCCCCTCGCACTGCCTGTGGTCTTCCTCCTGGGGCCCCGGTCCCACCCGGGACCCCCGCCTGGCCATCCGTTGGAGGGCAGCCCGGGGAGCCCACCCCCGGCTGCCCCCGCAGGCTCCCCGCCCGGCCCGCACACTCGCGTGCGGCCGCGGGAGCCGGCAGAGTCTTCTTATCTGCCCGCTCCTGCGGGCAGACGCGAGGCGACTCCGCTCTGGCTTCGGGGCCCGGGGATGGGGTCCCGGGCCCCCGGACATCTTGGGGGGGGGCGCGATGGCACCCCCCTCCATCCCGGTCTCGTCGGGGCCCGGAGATGGGGTCCCAGGCCCCTCCTCCCCTCTTCACGGGGAGCGCGCCGGCGCTCTCCGACAACCGATTCTTTGCCGGGGGCCAGGGTGGGCTCCTGACACCCCGGGGGCCACTCTTCACGGGGAGCGCGACGGCGCTCCCCGGCTGTGCTTCTTTGGGGCCTTTTCACGGGGAGCACGACGGCGCTCCCCGACTTTGCTTCGGGGCCCGGGGATGGGCTCCCGGGCCCACATGGGCTCATTTTCGCGGGGGGCGCGACGGCGCTCCCCCGCCTTCCTTTTCTTCCCCGGGGGCCAGGGTGGGCTCCTGGCACCCCGGAGGGCACAATCTTCGCGGGGAACGCGACGGCGCTCCCCGGCTTTGCTTCGGGGCCCAGGGATGGGCTCCCGGGCCCCCGACCTCCTCTTCGTGGGGGGGTCAAAGGTCGCTCACCTTCTGGGGGCCATAGTTTGGCCCCTGGGGGACCGATCTGCCCCATTTTCGTGTCCTTACGCTCCTGGCGGCCAGCCCCAGCCACTGGGAGCACTCTCCTTCACCCTCAGGGTCTCTGAGAGGGGGGATTCGGCAGGGAGCTGTCTTCACGGGCTCCCTGCGCCAGCCTTTCGCGTGTCTCCCCTCCTTGGCCTCTCTTCTCCCTGCGCAGAGGCCTCTGCTTCTGCGCACTGGTCCTGGGCTCTTCTTCTGGTGCTGGCAGGGCCCTGGGGGACAGTCAGGGGTTCCTCCTTCCAACTGCCCATTGCCAGGCTCCAGCACCTTCCGCCTCCGCAGACCACACCCAAGAGAGAGCTTCCCTTCCTGTGCAAACACTTTTTAAAAGTTGAGTAGGGGCTGGCAGGAAGTCTCTGTTTGTCCTATCAAACAGCGACACATCACTTCCCTGCCCCTGCTCCCTCCTCCTGGTCCAGCCTCTGGGCTTGTTCAAAATGGCGTCGTCCAGGGTCTCTGGCCACATGGTCTCTGAAACAAGACCTTTTCCCCAGGGCTGCCTTCACCTTGGTTCAGCTTGGTGCCTGGCACCCAGCGACAGCTGCTGATGGATTAGCCTGTAGCTCCACCTATCTCCTCTCCTTGGAGGGAAGATCTTTGCTCTGGGAAGAAGGGTCATTAATCTAACCTGCCAGGGCCAGACCCCAGCCAGGGACTCAGAGAAATATGACATTCCTGGATGACCCAAAAGCAGTACAAATATGACTTTGGACTCTGCAGATTACTTCTTTTCACATCCGCTACCGTGGACGTTAGTGCGTGTCTGGAATCTGTAGGCCTTATGGAAGTTAATCTAACACATGGGCTCCACATTCCCATAGGGGAATAATGAAGTGAAAAACACAGTAAAGCACCCTGACTTTCCCTGGCATGTTCCTTCCTAGTGTATAAGGCCTATTCTGTGTCACCACCCAATTCTGCATAAGTCCTGCCACACCATTCACTTCGTAGCTGCTCCCGGGCTGCGCACACCAAGAATCTCCCCTGCGCAGCCCCTACACGTGTGCACATGCATGTACACAGGTGTCTGCATGTAACCAGCCCGGTGCCCCTTACTCCAGCTGCTGCGCAGCGGCCTAGTCAAGCTAGGGGGACACCAGTAAAATCCACATGCAGTCTCTTCCATCATGAGTTCACTGTGGATGAGTCCCAATTTACGAGGCTCTCCCACAGTAAAAGCTCAACAATTAGGTGCTCAAAAAGCGAAAAATCTGGGCGGCCCATAGTGTCAGAACCACCTTCTAACACACCTGAAGAGCTGAGCAAGGTATCAAGCTGATGATGGGCCCCATGACAGGTGTGAGCAACTCTGACAGTCTGGCAGTAAGACACTTCCGACTCTGGCACCTGTCGTTTGGAGTTGGTCCTGGAGGTGGTGGCGTGTGCATCCTGCGGTGATGTGACATCCGGGCAGGTCAGGACTCGATTTGATGTGTGAGCCAAGGTGGACCGCAGTTGAGGCTGGAGGCAGCGGACAGTGCAGGGCCACAGACACATGGCGTTGATGACCCCCAGACCATCGACCCAGAGGCCATCCAACATGCCATCAGACTGGGGCCCTGGTTTGAGCTGCACAGAGTTAGTGGCCCCGGATGCACTGCGGCCGGCACAGGCACACCGGGCCGGTGACTTGCGGTGCAGTGAGATAGGGCCACGCAAGGTGAGCGGGTCCTCGTCGATGTCGAAGGTGAATGTAGCGGAGGTTTGCGGGGGACAGTGGAAGGTGTCCTCCAGGCCATGATGCAGAGGGCAGGAGCCGGCCGGAAGCGGCAAATGGAGGAGTGGAATGCTACAGCCTCGTTTTGGCCACATAGTCAGTATCACTGACATGATGATGAAGACAACCCCCAGTCCATGGACTCAGTCGCCAACAAATCTCAAGAAGAAAGTGTCCATGGTTGTCAGGCAACAGATTTAGTGGCACCGGAGCTGAAAGGGGATGCAGTCTGCGACGAGGCCAGTACAATGATATCAGGTCTGCCATGAATGAATCATGACTGAGTTCCCAATGTGTGCCCTACTCGACCGATGTGTAGTCCGGAGGCAGCGGCCAGCGCGGGCCAACCGCTGTTCAGCAAGCTCCTCCTGGAACACTGACACACAGCGTTGAAATGGCATGTGGGGATGACTCGTGGTTGACCGAGGCAGTAGCGACAGAGCTTAGCGGGTGTTTGGCCAGCGACGATGCCGTGTCCTGCCTGGTATGGACTGGCATGGATTTGTGTGGGGCCTGCAGGACCATAGTGTAGTCCGAAGGCGTAGTCATAAAGGGCCCACAGACACGTGTGGTTGGGATGCCATGCACATACTTTGTGTCACCACATCGAAGGGAGTATAGTGATATAAACTCAGCCATAAAGTGTGTACTCGGCCATTGTGTAATCAAGACTCAGTTCCAAATGTGTGACCTACTTGACCGGAGTGTAGGCCCGAGGCAGCGGTCAGCAGGAGCCCACAGCCACGTGTCGTTGGCCCACGATGCACAGGGTTGGTGACACCAGGGCAGTTGTCGGCAGTGTTCGGACACCTCTGTAACGATGGTCCTTTTCTCCTCCGGACTGAACCGCGTCTTCCTCTTACTCGTCTCCCTGCGTACAATGATATGTACTCCGCCATGCAGAAATCACGGATCAGTTCAACATGTGTGACCCACTGGTCCGCAGTGTAGACCGAAGGCTTAGTCATCAGGGGCCCACAGACACGTGTGGTTGGGATGCCATGCACATACTTTGTGTCACCACATCGAAGGGAGTATAGTGATATAAATTCAGCCATAAAGTGTGTACTCTCCCATAGCATAATCAAGACTCAGTTCCAAATGTGTGACCTACTTGAGCGTAGTGTAGGCCCGAGGCAGTGGTAGAGTACGTCAACGAAAAAGGAATAAAGCGGGCCTGTGTCGCAGAGGCCGTGATGGTCTGAGGAGGCTGCGAAGGTTGCGGGCCTCAGGCTTGGAGCTTGCGCTGGCACGTGGTGGGCCCTCTTTGACACACGCCGGTGTCGGCAGGTGAGCAGTGAGGCCTGGCTGCGCAGGGGCGGGCATGACGGGTCCGGGGACCAGCGGCCTGGGATGCAGCACGCACACAGGATCGCAGGCCACACCGCTCATGGCGACAGCGACGGCGTTGGCCTCGTGGCGGGGTGGGAGGCGCCGCCCTGGCAGATGCGTTGGGCATTCCGGAAGAGAACCACGCCCAGTGCTACGTGCTTTTTATTCACACCCCTGCGCTGGCCTGGAGTACGCCAGGCTAGCCCACTCCGCACACGCTTACAGGGGGGGACGTCACAAGCTACATGTCCGCAATCTTCCCCACTGGCTGGGGTGACATGGTTGCATCCACTGTCCAGTACACTCCAAACACCAGCAGTGCATGTAGACATGGTTTGTCTGTGGTCTGCATACTGCAGTCTGTCCAGCACATCTCTGCCACACTTGGCATTGTGTACATAATCATTCATGGGTCACTTGCCTCCTTCGCACATGCCTGGTTCCCACCTCTCCCCACATTCCGGTATTGTGTGGCTGAGGTGCCATGCCGTCAATGGCTCATGTACATGGCTGACCGAGGTTGCCACAGTAAGTTGTGCTGTCGTGTCTGGTGGGGGGGGCATGTTGTTTGGCATGTTGTATGTGATTTTGGGACGTGTGCAGTGCCAGAGTTGTGAGTTGCATGATTGTGGGGTTGAGGTGTGTGGTGTGTTCATTTGGTACTTGCCAACGGGCAGTGTATTCCCATGGGTGCCCTCCTGGAAGCGCTGGTTGATGTTGGACCGTCGGAAGATGAAGGGATCATGCACACTGCCTGGGTAGTTGGCCATGACATTGGTGAGGAGTCCCCTGTGGTCCACTATTGGATGCACGTTGATGGGATGCGTGTGCTTTCTGTTGGGGTATTGTGTGCGGTATTGGCAGGGGGCACAAGTGGGACAAGTGTGCAGTCGATTGTCCCCGACACATGCGGGGATCCAGCTATGGCATATAGTCCTTGCTTGGTCTCCAGCTGTTCCTTCGCATTGTGGGGGACATTTGGGTGCTGGGGTCCCTAGCTGGTGAGGGCATCCAGGACAGGTGTGAGGAACTTGGATGGGGCTGGCTGTGAGACTCCTCCGACTCAGGCGGTTGTTGTTTGGGAGGATGCCAGAGGCCAACAGGTGCAGCACAGCCAGCAGCTTTGTCTGCGGAGGGATGTTGGTTGTCCGCTGTATTGGTACCGTCAGCCTGTGGGCAATGATGTTCAGGATGCGGAGGATAGTTGTCCTTTTGGGCCTGTAGTGGGCATTGGCATTGTCTAGTGTTAGGTCTGTGGGGCTGGTGCATTTCCTGAAGGTCCGCTGTCTTTGTCTGCGCTGCCTCTGTGGTGGTCCGGGGGGACGGGGTGGGGTGGTCTGTTGGGGGGGTGGCGGTCCTGGGGGTCGTGGCGGTGGGTGTTGTTACCCTCTGGGGGCTCCGGGGTGCATGGTGAGTGGCTCCATGGCATCTGTTGTTCTTCAGGTGTGGCTGTGGGCTGGGCTCCCTTTTCTTGTGCAGGTTGACGTCCGACTTTGCACCAGGTCAGAGCAGGTGTTAATTTCCTGCTGGTAATGCGCCGTGTCGCCTGTTTTGTGATCTTATCGCCGATGTGGCTGGTCGTTGAGAATGTTGCGTTGTGGTGTTGTCACAGCTTTTTGCACGGGTACGCCTACTCTGCATATCATTAGCGTTAGTTGCCGGGGGCATCTGTGGCGATGTTTTTTGCGACTGCTATCGCAGGTAAACTGGTGTTATGGGCTGTTAGCACCAGCTTGGGAATGGGGAGATAAATTTATCGTGGATTTGGCTGCGATAACGTGCCGATAACTCGGCGATAGCTTCTTGAGAATATGCCCCTGGGGGTATTAGCTGAGGGAAGTGAGTATCCATCTCAAACAATCCCATAACCTTGTCAGGGGATCCCTTAAACACTCTAAATTAACATGACCTAAGGCACATAGCAGACAGGTTTAACCTAGAGGTAATGAGTAAAGTATTTATTCAGTATTCAAACAGTAATAAATACAACACAAGAAAAATCCCAAACATACCCATAAAAATAGAGTAAATGTTACTAAATAAAATGACACCAACACATGAAAAAAACAATAAGGTAAACCAGAGTTATGAATCTTTAAAATGTAAGGCTCAAAAAAGCACCAAAAAGAGTTACGCGCCAACTGAGGTCATCTGGTTTCGCTTGACTGGGTCCTAGATGCACTCTAACACTGACCACGATTGAACTCGATCAGATACAGGAACCAGGTTTGTCTGGGTCAAAAAGTTAGCTTCACATTTAGAAACTTTTATGGAAGTCGAAAGCCTACAGTGGTGCCAGGCAGTAGGCTGCAGCCAAAGAGGAGCTTGTCGATGAGAGATCACTAGAGGACGAGTTCTCAACAAAGCAGTTGCTGAACATAGGCAAAACTTTGAGTGAAAAGAGTTCAAGCTTCGCACCCAAGAAGTTCTCGACATCTATAGGATCCCGTTCGACGGCAGCACCAGCAAAATATTCTATGTTTGGGCCTTGAAACTTTTCTGGAAGTTTTATTTCTTCAGCAGGGCAAGGCTGTAGGCTGTACATGAGGAGGTCTTGACACTAATCCACACAAAGTACCCCACAGACTTGTAAACAACGTTTACAAATTCCTAAGACTAGCCCTAGTTAGTTGGACATGGGAAGGTTCTTTTGAAGCAATCTAGTTGTTATCCACAAGATTGTGGGGAAGAAAACAATTCCTTTTGTTATTATTACCCTCACACACTCTAGTAGTGTCATGCTTCATCATCGGGTCACCCTGACTCCTAAAGGTCAGGGTGGGCTCAACCGTGTTCCAGGGAGCTCTTGAAAAAGTGTGGCCAGGGGGTGTTTAAAGATTAAAAATCCCCAGACAGATCTCAGTATCCCTTTATTCGTGGAACTGTCGGGGATATTAAAATACAAAAAAAGGGGGGTCAATTGGAGTTTTATGGTCCTATGACCCTAATGCCAACATGTTTCAGTCCAATAATGGCCAAAAAAGGTCCTGGACTTTCATCAGGGCAAAAAAAGAGGGGTGTATCCTCCCTGGTTATTGCGGACTGGACAATACCTATCCACTTCTATGTTACAAGGGGCAGATAGCTGCTCCTTTGTAAAAGCACCAGATAATTAATCTTGTTCTTAAAATGTTTCTTTCACTCCATCTGTAAATGAAAAAAGAAGAAAAAGGAAAAACATAGCGTAACTTTGTTTATGTAGTAGGAACGCTTCCCATTGGTGATGTGCTTTTTACACCCATGCTTGTCAATCAGGGAGGGTGTGTAGAAGCCATCACACATCATACCACCTTGGTACGTTTTTAACAACTATCTATAATGTGGCTATTTGCCTTGTGTTACACAGTGAAGTGGCGATATAAATCGCATTCTGCCACTATCCAAACACTTGTGAATGTGTAGTCGATTTAAGAACCAATTCAGTGTCACTCACATCAAACCACACATTATTATCGTCATTCGCCATTTTATCATGCACATCCATACTTCTCACACGTAACTTTCTCTCTTGCCCCACTATGGGAGAGTATATAAATCACTGGGGACTGCAGCGTATCAGGGGTAGCCCTGTTATCATACTCTGTTAGTTGTCGTGTGCCGATGTAAACACACCGAGAATGGGGAGACAAAAACAGAAGAAAGAGGCACCGCTTTTGCCTTTAGTCATTCGAAACATTAGAGGCTCAATGCATACCTGCTTGTAAAACTTCCAACCGTCTGCCTCCTCGTGTACTTATTCCGCCAAGGGTCCTGCCCCGCAACAAAACCTAGTTGGTCCGTGTCCCCGGGCTTGCGCCCCGAGGATCGTCTTGGCTGTGTTTAAAAAGCCGGCTCTCCCACGTAGTTCCGGGTTGAAACCAAGCCCACAGGGCGTGTCCGCACCTCAGAGCAAGTGGTTACCAGACGTGTGCGATGTGGTGACCTTCAGAATAATGGGAATTGTAGTCCCATTGTGTACCTTGACCTTAGGTGTCAGTGTGTACGAGGTAGCACCCACATATTATGGTAACAGTCCTCCTTACGCAGGAGTGCCACATAAGGGAACTATACGGAAGGGGAAATTTTGAAGGATTATCCTTTTAGTCAATTTATGTCCCTTTATTTCCATAGACGGACCACTGATTGTCAGTGTACTCTGTTCAATTGGCAAAACTTTATTTACAAATCACCCGCATTACTCTGTGTTTGTTATACAAGGGAAATATAAATAGGCCAATATACGAGGTGTCATGGAGGTACGTGACACCTGAGTCATGGTGATAGGTTCTAACCAAAACTAGTCAAACCTTTTAAAAGGGATTATTTCGAGCCCATATCCCCTCTGCCAAAGTACCCGGAATGGGTGATAAAGACATCCCATATGTCCATCTATCATGTTCTTTATCAGCACATAATATGGGGGCGTGCCCGATATTTCTAGGTAGGTGAGGTGCCCATATATGTAGTTCAAATATGATATTGGAGATATCTAGGAGCCCTACTCAATTTATTGCTCATTTCTGGGTGAGTTGATTCCACGGAATGGAATCGTTTAATCTATTCTTATGGGTCCTCAGTCGATAAACCCAGTGTTGTTCCCTTTCCAGCAGCCTCTATGTCAGATTTCTGCTTCCCTTAACTTTCTCTATAATGGTCCATTTAATATCCTTGTCATTGTGGCCTTTGTCTAGGTAGCGGGCCGTCAGTTTAGTTGCTGTTATCAATCGCCTTATTGTACTGCGATGTTCGCTTATTCGTACTTTCACCTTTCTGCTGGTCATCCCAACATACATCAGTTGGCAAGGGCACCTAATCAAATACACCACATTGTCGGAGTTACAGTTTGTGTGTATATGGAACTCCCTACCACCCTTAATGAGAGCAATTACCTCACTCAGGCTTTTCAAGAAGAAAGTTAAAGCCATACTGCTAGAAAAACATGTGTCTTAAGAGAACAATTTTGAAACTGTTATGCACCCTAGTTTATACTGTACCCTTGCGCTCTGAACTCCAAGTCCTTATTTTATATTTGTATCATTTTTTTTATACCTTACTCGATAATTTTGTACAGATTATCCTAAATGACAGGTGTTTTAATGTACTGCAATCCTCTTCAGCTCGCTCATTGTACAGCGCTCTGATACCATAATGGTCATGTTCATGTTTTATAAAACATAAGAAATAAAATAAATAAGTACATAAAAAAAAATAAACCCCCTAAAGATTTTGAACATTCTCCCCGTACCAGCATTTCCAAAAACTTTGTGAATCCACTAAAGCAAATGCAATTTCCTTGCATACTTTAAAATGATGAATAGTGCTAACAATATTTTTCAGAAGAAAAGGCCACGGGGGCCAGTTAACTTCCTCTCAGCATCATGTTCGTAGATTGGGATTTACCTTGCTTTCAATGCAACTTGTTAAAAGAATTACAGAAAACAATCCATAAAAACAGCATCAGATTCATGTCAAGCGTTAAAACCTGTGCAAAATTCACAAAAAGTGCAGCATACAATGTAATCTGCGTATTCCAGGAAGACAACCCCAACGGGACATTGAGTGTTCTTCCCTTGCCATAATTTCTAAATACTTTGGGGCTTATTTACAAGGCCCTTGCGCCACTTTTGAGTCACTTTTCCCATGTTAAAAATGGCGCAAGGGCCTTGTAAATAAGCCCCTTTATGCATTCATGTCAAACGTTTAAACCAGTTCAAATTCGCAAAAAGTGCAGCGTGCAATGTAAACGGTGCATTCCGGGTAGAGAATCCCAAAGGGATATTGACAGTTCTTCCCGTGCCATAATTTCTAAAGACTTTATACATCCATGAACACAACTGCAAATTAATTTCATACATTAAAATTAAGTATGGTGCAAGTGATATATTTGAAATAAAAGCCCAGGGAGGACCAGTCAGCATTCTCCCAACATCATGTTTTTAGGAAATAAATTCAGGGAAAAGGATTTACCTTCCACAATTTAAGTCCACGGGTGCTAGTGCAAAAGTCAAGGATTACAAACTGTGGTCTCTCAGTAATCGTCCTAGTATTGAAAAGTCTTACACAATTCCTGCTATGTCCATGGGAGCCTCACACGTATAGACGTGAGTCACTGCCTCCTTGCAAGTTCTAAGTCCATGCTGCAAGAATATTGGCCTTAAGAGGGAATGCCTTTGGGACAGCAGTACTTGGCAAAAACATAATAAGTGGATCATGGCTTCAGAGGCATCAGCACACAGTCTGCACTGCTGTTGCCCTGGCATTTTTATTTTCCAGTGCACTCTAAGGGGCATATGTACAAGCCCCTATCGCCACGACAACTTCACTGAAAGCGACGTCGTGATGGCGATAGGGGCCTCGCCTTATTACAAGGCAGCGTTAAGCCACTTACCGTGGCTTAACGCTGCCTTGTAAATAAGGCTCCCTTTTATGCTATGCTTAGCGTGAAAGGGGTGGGCAGTGGGTGTTGTGGTGGGCGTTCCACCGCAACACCCATTGTTTTTGACGCTGCCCCCTGTTTACAAGGGCAGCGTAAATAGGAGGCAGGGCCAAAATTAAGACCAGGGAAAACCTGGTCTTAACTTGGCGAAACGAAGTTAAATGCTTTATTTCTCCTCGTTTTTGCTTTTTCCATGTATGCTGCCTTGTGCAGTACACATGGAAAAAGCAAAATGCCTTGGATTGTTTATGTGTAGGAAGGGGACCCTTCATGCACATAAACAATCCTTAAAAAAATGGCATTTTGTAACTTCCCTGTGTGCTGCATTAAGCAGCACACATAGAAGTGACAAAATGGCATTTCAGGATTGTTTAAGTGCAGGAAGGGACACCTTCCTACACATAAACAATCCTCCCCTGCATGCAGACATCATTGCACTATGGTGCAAGGGTGCCTGCGTCGGCGCTACACTGCTAAGTGTAGCACCAGTGCAGGGGGAAATGCAAGGCTGCACCATATCCTTGTAAATATGGTGCAGCATTGTGTTTCTGAAGTGGCAGAGTGAAGCGTTAAGCCATGACGGTTTACGCCTCACTCCGCCACTTCCTTGTACATATGGCCCTAAATTCCCATATTGGCAGGGTCAAAAGTCTAATAAGTAAGATGTTCCTTAGGGCTTGCATTAGGAGGCCTTCAAGTATGGCTGGCAGGCAACATCCTCGTGTGATTTATAGAGATCCAAAACACCTGGAATGTGCCTAATTATATTCAGATCTTGCTCTTTCTACAAATGCTTTCCTTGTTTTTTAGGTCTCGCCTACGCAGCGCGCATGGATTGCTTAGGAGACCTTTAGCCGCTGTGTAGCTCTTTTTCAAAGCACATACTCGTGCTTGTGGCGGCATACGCCTTGCGGGAGTGCACAAGCACGAGTATGTGCTTGGAAATTAGCAGACTGCGCGGGCACGCACACACCACTCCCGGGCAAGCACGAGTGCTGCGCCGGGCTTTTTTAAATTCCTTTTAGCGCGCGCGCGCGCGCGTGTGCACGCACCACTCCCAGGCTTGTTTTGCTTTTCATGTGCCGGGCTTTTTTAAATTACTTTTAGCGCCCCTGTAGCAGAATGCAGCCTGTCAGCAACACCTTAAACTTATATCTGGCAGCCGATGCATTTACATACTCAGCTCTACTCCCAGGCTTGTTTTGGTTTTCATGTGCCAGGCTTTTTTTAATTCCTTTTAGCGCCCCTGTAGCAGAATGCAGCCTGTCAGCAACACCTTAAACTTATATCTGGCAGCCGATGCATTTACATACTCAGCTACTTTACTTGGATTTGAAACAGGACATGCTGGTTAGAATACAAGCTGATTTATTTGCTGAACAATCCTTCTAGCATTGAAACCCCTTCTAGCAATAAAACCTAAGATCTGCCAAACAATGAACACACATGCAAAGGAAACACACGCATGTGCACTCTTAGGGCATGGCACAGCCACATTTTTTTTTATATTCAGCATTCCAGGATGGAGGACACCAGTCTTTGAGTGGTTTGGAACAGGAGCACTCTGACAGTTCAAAGCCCGGATTTATATACCTTTTTCACTGAGGGAGTGCCTGAATATTAAATATTGAAATATTCAGGAGTCGGTGAATGTCGCTTGAAATTCCCCTCTTTAAATGTAAAGGCCACATTATTGTAAAAAAAAAAAAACGCTGTTCACTTTTGTATGCACGGGGTTGCATGGTACCGGAACAACAGCCATCTGGATCCAAAGTTACACGAGGCTCTCCCTTTTAAGCAAAAAGTTGAAAACGTGGCTTTTCAAATCTCTCAAATACGTGCCTTTTGTGTGCCAAGAAACCATCGGTGTACGCTGCGCTTTGTAAGGGGAGGACGATTATAGTGTGTTTGGTGTGTTCTCACGTGGTGTGTATGCACATAATTATCAAGGTTGGCTACTGCAATAAAGTGCATTATTTGTTATGTCAATTTGGTCTACATGCTTAATTAATGTAATACTTTTAAGGGGGTAGTTGTCCATAATTCCCCAGCTATTCTGTTAATACCAAGTTAGTTAGCCATGCATCAGCCACCTTTACAGAGCACTTTATTTCTAACTCATTGAAAGTAGATGTGGTCTCTGCTTTTACAAGCTATGCAATTGCAAGTGTTTGGTAATTAAAAAATCGCATAGTAGCTACTTATTTAGCAGAAGGAATCTCCACCAGCCATAGGTTAACAGCACCAGACCATGGAAGAACTGCTCCCGCAATAAACAAGCATTGGCATAGCCAATAGGTCTCGCCTTTGGGGCATTATAAGTGATTAGCATGCAACAGTTGATGTTGCACCAAGGCTATTGTGCTGCATAATTAAATACTTATAAGGTCCCAAAGGCGAGACCTATTGGCTATGCCAATGCTTGTTTTATTATGCTCTTTAAATGAGGCAGTGTCAATGCACAATCCTACAGGTTTTCTATGATGAGGTTTAATGCAGCGGAGGCGCAGTGGACATATCTTGCCCAAAGGCTTTTCTACATCATTAAAGATAACCTGCAAGACACCTTTCATGGAGCCTTCTTTGGCCTTGATTGTAGGAAAGTAGTATTTGCTTCTTATGGTTACCCCCACTTTTTGCTGATGTCACACTGTTTTTGGCCTAGTCTGACTGGGATCCTGCTATCCAGGACCCCAGTCTATCTGCTTTCTCCTGTAAATTGATATGCTTGTACTTTAGGTACACTCCAGATTGGATTCTGGGGTACCCTTATCAGTCCCTAGTATATGGTACACCATGTACCCAGGGCATAGGCACCCCAGAGGCCTCCCATGGGCTGAAGCATGTATTGTGCCACCCCTGAGAGGCCATTCAAATTGGCACGACAAGCCTGCTACTGCAGACTGTGTAAGCTGGTGCCTGCACCACTTACTAAAGATATAGGTTCACTATATCTATCTAAATCACTGCACTAAAAACCTATCAGTCACCCCTACGGCAGGCCTTAACGATCCTGAAGGCAGGGTGCTGGGTTTTATGTGAGAGGGTGCCCCTGCATGAGTAGGGCCCCTCTACAGCCTTCGGAGTCCATTCTCCGGGTTGTCTGTGATGCAGCCAGACATATATGTTTAAGTGCATTATATCCTCGCGGTAAATGCTAACTTTAAAACGGCTGCTTAGAAACATGTTGTGTTTGGTGTCAAACACCTTGGAATCATACCTCCACACCAGTAACTGGTGTGGGAGGTATGATTCCTCCCTTGTAGAACCACTACTATGGGTCACCGGTCTGCCCGGTACCAGCTTTCTCGACCTGGGCAGCACAAAATGAATGCTGCCAGCCACAGACACGAGTCTGCCCTCCTGCTGCTGAGCCGAGCTCGAGCACAGGAAGGCCTGACAATAGTTTTCCTGTCACAGGGAGGTGTGACCACCTCCCAGACAGGGTTTAGTGTATTGGGGTTGGGTGGGTGCACTCTGAGAGTGCCAGAAAGTCTGCACTGGAGGCACATTTGGTGTCCCTGTGCATAGTCCAGCTCAAACCAGTTCTGGGAGCCGGTGGCTCCTGCTCTGGAATGAAACTGGACAAAGGACATGGGTGTAGCCACCCCTCTGTCCTGCCCCTCCCCTAGGAGGGTCCACAGAATCTTTCCAACCCCTTCCCATGGGTATAAATTGGGTTACCTGATCACAGGACTTTAGATTTTACCTGGACAAGATTCTGCTAAGAAGAAACCAAGTACTTCGACTGCCTGCATGATGCTGGACGACTGAAGAATCTCCCTTGGAGTAAAGGAGTTACTCCCCTGCACAAGCAGGCACCAAAGACGCATCTGACCGGTTTGCTTCTCCCAAGCTCCTGAGGACTCCGAAGATTTCAGCAAACACAGGAGGTGAGTTTCCGAAGGTCCATGAGGTCGATCTGCCCTCTCAGTGATTCTGAGACCAGTTTCCCTTGTGGGGACCGTACAACCCAAACCCCTGTGCACCGCATACATTTGCAGTTGCATATGCTTAGTGACAATTCCCGAGCTTGTGCATTGGACTCCAAGTAGTCCTGACCCCGAGCAGTATTTGCACCAAAGATTTCCGGCCTCCACTCCGCGAGTGTCCTGTGGGCTGGTGCTTTGCAGACTTGCTTGAGGTCTCTTCGCGATCTCTGGTCCGTTGGCCTGGGGGTCCTGGCGAGGGTCATCTTGTTAATTCTTGAGCTTACCTGGTTGCTCCAGATGTGCCCTGACTCTCCATTGCTTGGGGAGCCCCCTGGACCTTGCTGGTCCTCACCGTAACCTGTTTCCTCTGACCGTGTGGGTTGTAGTTGCCAAGGCTTGTTGGTGCTCCAGCCGGACATCGACCCCTCGGCTCTCGACATCCTTTGTGGGACAGCTCACCTCCGGACTTTGGTCATCCTCAGCATCTCCTGGTCCCCGTGGCTTCAGAGTCAAGCAACCCTTCTTCACTCCTGAAGCATCCGACATCGGTGGGCATTCAACTACCGAGCCCCTGGTCACCTGAAGTGACCCAGACTCTGTCCCCTCTGCTTTCAGGTTCTTCTCACCTAGAATCCAGGCTTGGATTCCACCGGACACTCCTCGCCCTCCTGGCAGCAGGACTTCTTTGCACTCCTCCATTGAAAACGATGAAGGTTTCCGACACCACTTGACCCCTATGCGCCCGGCTCCTCTGGGATAGGTAACGCGGATACTTCGGTACTCACTGGTGGATTGGCCTTAGAACCTCCTATGTTCCAAAGGGTTTGCTCGAAGTCCTCTTGAAAGTGTCCTTAATTTGCAACCGCCACTTTCCCATAGAGTTGCACGGAACACGCGGTTCCCACACTGCACCCGTCCTCCGTGGGCTCCCTCTGTCACTCCTCTGGGTGGTTCCTTGGGGTCCCAGCGATTCTACGTGCTCTAGGCACTGTGTCTAGTGAAGTCGTTGTTGTTATACCATTTTTTTCGTATATGGTTCGGTCTCCCCCTGGAGCCCGCTGTGTATTTTGCTATTTACGAATGTTCTATTGATTAAATATTGTGTGCTGTATGTTCTAATCTCGTGTCGAGATTAGTAGAGAGTGTTTTAGTAATAAATACATATTTTTACATAACACTTGTGTGGTTCTCCTTTCATTTGGTCATTCAAGAGTGAGATTCAGGTAAAACAAGCTGCTTTACATTCCTTCACGATGAAGCCTGAAGGCTGCTCTCCATAGCTACCACTAGGATAGCTTTCATAAAGGTTATCTTTGACCTCATACATCATAAGGGTCGTGTGGACTGGTACAAGGTGCCCACTTTAACTAGTGGACAGCATATACCAACCCACCTTCTCACATTGATAACTTGGTGATAATATTTGACTAAATCCTTTTTGCATTCAACATCCGTATTCACAAGCCCAAACTCCAGCCGTATCAACGTCTGTCTTGTTTTAGTGAGCCCAAATGTTTTTCTGTAGGCCGCAGTGGAGCAGTGCTCCAGTGTGTTTGTGAGCATTTCTGAGTGGGCAAGGTGCCCATAGTTTAAAGTGGGTAGCAATTTAGCCCTGATTACTGTTCAAGTCCCTTCAGTAGTTTGGTTCTGCATTTAATGATCGAGTTTTGCTAAAACAAATGATGTTTTGGCAGCCTTTTCCTCAATATGCCTTGCCTGTGAAAAGGCTTTTCCAGTGTCCGAAAGCCAGACACCAAGGTAAATGTATTTGCCAGTCATGGTTATATTTAGGGGGCCCAGGTTCCATGTCAACTGGTGGTTTTTCACTCGCTGCCGCACCCTGAGACTGTGGGAGGTGCCAGCATGGCTGGAGAGCTTGGTGGGTTTCTGTGTGGCCCGCCATTGTTCTGCAACTTCACCCCGTGTGCTCTGCATTCCTACTCAGGGCCATGGCGTCTTCACAGCCCGCGTTGTTTTGCAAACTTGCCCCATGTGCACCACACTCCCACTCAGGGCTGACAAATCTTCAAACCCATGCTAGTATTGTGATCGCTGCACCGCTTTGAAATTTCTCAACCCATATTCACACGGAAGGGGAGTGATACAGAACTCTGCTGGAATCCTTCCCTGAGTCCGATTTGTGCTGCATTCTGGACCCCTCCTTTCCCAAAAGCGGAGGTGGACGAGAGGCAGAGTTGGGAATTACTGTTACTCCCCTAAAGGCAGCACCTGCATCAACGAAGCATTTCATTTGTCCACGCTTGTGCTGGAACTGATAAATCACTGTGTAGGCTCTGAAAGGAGCTCCTGTTTCAGCACTGCTGTTTCTTGCTAATTGTCAAATCTTACCGCAGATATAATAATGAAATTATTATCGTTTTGGTCTCACTTTTATTCAGATAAAGATGGTTATTTTTCCATACTGTTCTAGAGTCTATTTGTGGTGTTTCCATTACTTAACTTTAATAAGTGTTGCACAAATACTTAACATATTGCCTCTAATGATACGCTTGCCTGCTTTGCTCCAAGCTTCCGGAGGGTGAGCACAGGATATCTTTGGTGTGTAACTGACTTGCCCTGACTGGAGTGGTGGGTTATGCTGGACTTAGGTACATACCCTAGCCAACCAGAAACCCAGTTTCCAAAAACAACCCTTTTTCCCTTCTTTTGTGGATTAACATATATATTTAGGAGTATGATAGGTGTGAGTTATCCATCCATCGCTAGGCCTACTAGTTCGAGTGCCAGAAGATCATAATTATGTTTCTTTACTCCTTTTGTTTTAACTGAAAATCGGGCTTTACAAAGATAGAGAGGCCACCGATAGGTCTTCCACAGAGTTGCTTCTTCTGTGCTGTCTTATGAATTGCATTGTAGCCTGGAATTGATGTAGGTGTGGTGGTCCAGGGTTCCTTCAAACACAGCACGTCTCCAGTGTTCAGATAATCAAGGACCTTGCTTTTCTTCAAAATAGTGGTCAATCCTGTGACATTCCAGCTTATTGCGCTTATGCTGTGTCTGGCCTTGTTTTTATTTTCTTCCATTGTACTAGGAGCTCTGTTGATCCTTGGCTATTAGGGCGGCCGTTAGCCATCCCCAGCTAAGTTATTGACCGCTTGCTTTCCTTAAATATGTTTTTGATTTCGCCAGTGTCCATCCACTCAGTTGCTGTTGATTCTTTGTGACTGATCCAGGAAAGAGTTTTAAATTGCATTGCCTTGAGGCGCTTGGAGATAAGGTATGCAAAAGATAGTATGTTTTTTAGAAGACGTAGACTGTTTCACCTGTTTAAAATATCCCATGCCCTCATGAGATGAACTCAGGTGTGAAGATCAGTGTTGCTGATGTAGGTGTTAGTAAGTATCTTTCCTCTTCTGTGATCTCAATGGACTAAACACATTTACTGTCAGATTGGCTTTCCACTTTCCATACTATGTGGGTCACTAGTTGTTCGGAGGCACTTCAACACCCTCGTTCTGCTTCCCTTCCCTTGTAGATGTATATGGTTCATTGCCCTTGTCATCCGCATATTGAGCCAATGTGGCCATCGGAGCAAGGGGGTCAGCTTTTGCGGTATCACCCCCTAACCCATTGGTAGTAAATTATGTTTCGTACAGGATTGTATTTAGGTGGATCCACAGTGCTATCTTGAGTATTTTTCTTCCTTGCAAGAACCTACAGGTAGAAAATAGGATATATGTCTATTTTTTCCGGGCTGCTGTTTTGACCCTGCTCCTCAGCAGTTATTGTCGCATGTGGTCCCTACACTGTGCAGTTCATTATTTTCCAAGTATTTTGTATGTGATTTTTGTTTCTTTTTGTGATTTTCCACAACTTTTTCTTTTCCCGTGTGATAATGGTCTTTGGTTATTTTCCGTATCTTGGAGGGGTCATGGATTCAGTATTTATGACGGATACAGTCATAAATAGAGGTCAGTCAAGGAGATGTTTATTTCGATCACTTGGTCCTTAAATAAATATCATATACAAGCATATCAATTTTTATAATTATATTACTTAAAACAAGTAATTTAAATATCTAGAGTTTCATTCATTGTATATAAACTTATAAAAATCAAGAGACCCTAAAATATACCCCATCTTCATGTCCTCGTCGTGCCATCACACAATATTAATACAATGATCATAAATTACCTAAATTTTACATTCTATATACACATAAAAACCTTTTTAGTAGCAATCACAAGCCTCCCTTTGGCGTATGCTATATCCAAGAATCTCATTTCAGTTAAAAGTTCCATAGCTTGTACACGGTTTCTTATTCCATGTTTTAAAAAGATTGGACTTAAAAACTTTTTCGTGCAGTCAGTACTTTAAAACAATCCAATAAAATGTGCAATATATCGCATTTAGTACTTAAACCACATGTGCAATTCCCCTCCTGATTAATCATGGATGTTTTTACCTTTACATTAATATAGCAGGGGTCAATTCCGATGCTTATCTTTAACACTTCTCTTCTTAAACAGCAATTGGGTAGTGCCTCCACATACAGGCACCCTAATTCCATTTGCATGAACTAGACATAAAATTAACTGAATTTCTATCCCTAAGGTACTGTTTGTCATAATCTCGGGATAATTCATTGCCTATTACCCTAAACTCACTCTTCTTAATCTCAATTTGTAAATCTTATGGGCATTCATTGATTACCATATCCCTACAGACCTTTACCAAAGTTTTCCTAACCCTGTCAGCCCATTTTGATTCACTTTGCTGTATTTAATTTTTGCACATGTAAATATAAAGAGAAAACTCTCTTGGACATGCACAGAAATCTACCTTTAACCAAATATACAATCAACCAAGTTCACAACCAAGTATACACTGTTGTATCACACATACAAATACTTCCACATGGATAAAGACACAAAGCTGAACCCAAAAAGCAACCGTATATCACACAAAGATAAAACACTCAAATGTATAACACAATCAGGGTTTATTAAAAATAAATTAATATCACAATAAAGAAATGACAATAGTAAAATACATGAATTCACACATTAAAAAACATTGAAAACATCATGAGAGACAAAGAAATATATGTGAAATACTTAAATTCATCAAAAAAAGGTTATTCCTAACAGGAATCAAATACATGAACACCATTCGTCTATTCATTTATAATTGCATTAGACATGAGGCTGTTCCTGGATACAACCCAATATAAAAGTGCAGGCGTCGACGCGTTTCGGTGGTAGAAAATTATTGAAGTACCACCTTCATCAGGACATATACAATGCTTGTCTCTCTCTCAACAGATTTAAAATTTGATACACCGCTAATCGTGTGTGAAAAAGGGGGTGATGTTTACATAACCGATCCTTCAAAATGACTTTAAATTTTTTTACACGTGGTCTGTGAAGATCCACCGTTACTTCACCTTATCGGCGAATATGGTCCTCAGTTAGTTCGTGTGTGTACACACATATCACTGTAGGTCAGACTTGCAAAGGAAGTTCAAAACGGAGCTTAATGTGTAGTGTCCGTTACTGTATTCCAAAAGTGGCACACGGGCTTCACACCTTAAAATGTGGTAAAAACAGATAACCACGTGTCGATCAATCGTCTTCTTACGTCTCGTCTGTGGAGTTTAGACCACAGACTGTGGAGTTTTTGCTCTTCCCCCGAGCTAAGGTGCTTCCAGAATCTTATCAGCGCCATACAGGCCATTTTATTCCAGGATAGCATTTCAGTCTCCAATCTTATGCCCTGGATCATGGAAGATCTAAGTAGAGACATTAGATTTTTTAAGCATATACCTTCCTCGACTTCCCATCCGATTTTACTGCTTAGATATAACAGTTCGCCTCCATAATGGAATTGCAATGGAATCACGGCCACAAAGGCTTTCAAAACAGGCCTATCTGACTTATCACAGCAATCCTTATTGAATTTCTTCAGGCCACTGACTGAGGCAATAGCCCTTACCCATAGTGATTCCAGATGGACACCCCATTTTAGGGACTTCTCAAACGAGACCCCTAAATACTCGTATTCCTTTACTATTTCCAGCTTGGTGGGGCCCAGACACCATTTAAACTTTGTTTAAGCACAGTACTTTTGTTTTTTTCCGTATTCACTTCTAATTTTTTGCAATTACAATATTCCATGAACATGTCCAGCTTTCTTTGCAGGCCTATCTCTGTCTGATGAAAAATTACAAGGTCATCCCAGTACATTTTTTGCAAAGACTTTTTCTCCTACATCCATCAAGTTTATGAACCTATAATTCTTAGGGACTTTTATGTCTTCCCGCGTGTGGATGGGTCTAATAATCACCTCTCTCCGGCTTTCTGGTATCTGTCTTGTGTCAAGAATGCCCTTTAACATTTGGCAAACAAATTCAGCCCACCAATCTGGCCAGGTCTTTATAATTACAGCTGGGAGATTATCCAGTCCTGCTGCCCTAGTCAAAATTAAATCTGCAATAATGCGCCTGACCTTACTTGTCGTAAAATGGGTTCTGATATGCTCATTTATATAATTCCAAGAGGTAACCCTCTTCATTACGGGTTCCCCCCTTCTCCCATATGTTTTTCCCGGGGCGGTTCCTCCGCAACGGCGGAGGAGCATCGCCCCACTGGCTCAGAGCCAGCAGGTGAAATATAAAACAATGTCCTATCATCATTTAATTTTTCATTTGCCAGCTCTGAGCGAGTGCTGTATGGAGAGGCGGGGTCGGGGCATGGGAGGGGGGAGGAAGAGTGTTATGTGCACTTCTAAGTGTGCATGTGTGTTTTGGCAGGTCGTCTCAGGCAGGCCAAACACACATGCACATTTAGGTTTCTCCAACCCGGCTGAATTAAACAGCACAGACTCCCTGTTCTGAGTGGAGCGTCTTTTCAGCCCAAGTCCCATGCTGCTCTCATGGTATGAGAGCAGCGCAGTGATTGCACAGTGAGTCTGATGCTGCACCAGGACAAGGAAGACCGAGGCGCAAAGCGGGAGGTGGCCCGCAGCACCAAGTAAGTATTTGTTTTAATTATTAACCCCTCCACGCTACCCCTCCACCCACTCCATCACCTCTTCATTGTGTCGGCAGCCACTGTGTTTCTCCCAGATACTCCACCCAGGGCCCTTCTGTCACCACACAATTCATACCCCCTGTATCTTACCAGAGCCTTCGTAAACTAGTTTCCAGAATTTTTTTATATTTTTTGTTTCTATTGCTTCTAGAAGGTTCCCCCAGCATTTCTCTTTGTGAATTCTTTTTTGATCCCTACTTAACCTTTTATATTTTTTCTTTATCTTCTGGAGTCTGCTATAACTTGCAGTATCATACCTTAGCTTAAGGCTTCTCTCCCCTTTTCTTATGCTTTCAATTTCCGAAAATCCTTAATAAACCAATCGTTTCTTGTGAACAATATTGGTCCCTTTTATCACCATCTTTATTTCCTTTTATTTCAACCCTTAAACATTAAACAACCTGTCTGATTGTATTTTCATACACTTAGGGGCCGATTCCGATTCGGGCCGGAAAACATACCGACCGACTCGGTACGGGAATATAGTCCGACCGACACGGACCGGCGTTGCACGACCTGGGAAGTACGATGAAATGCATGTGAATCACGACCGACTCGTACGGAACTCAAGCCGAACGACCGAACCGGACGGAAACAAGCTATCCGGCCGGGAAACCACGCGAATAGAACCGACCGACACGCACCAGGAATCAACCCGAACGAAACGTACCCGCGAACTCCGACCCGCGCAGTACGATGCAATGCGTGGAAAAACAGACCGAGTCGCACGGAGCGCAAGCCGAACGACCGACACGCATACAAAAGCCAGCCGAAGGAAGCCAATACTCGGAGACCGACGCGTCAGCCGCACAAGAAACCCTGAAGAAACACAGCGTGGACGACTCGGAGAAGCTCGCACCAGACAACTGCAGCGTCCTACTCGGTCAGAAGAACGTCTCCTACATGCACAAAAAATACTAAGGAAAAAAACAAAAAAAAGGGCGAAACAAGCAATGACAAAGGCAATAAATACAGGGGAAAAAAACATGGAACAAGGACACACCCCCAACTCCACCTATATAAAGGCCACAAATCCCTACCATGATCCTTTGCAAATTCAACACACCTGCCAGCACAGAACACCATCACACAGCAACCACAGACACACTCACAGCTCATCCATCACACAAGCCACACACCATTAGCACCTCAACAAATAGCACCCTCACATACACCCAGCAAAACCTACACTCACACACCCTCACCTGCACACACACACACACCAATCCCCACCACCACCCATCACCATGCCCCCAAAGAAGAATCCAAAGTTCCTAGACAGTGAATTGGAAGTCCTGGTAGATGAGATCCTCAGGGTAGAGCCACAGTTGTTTGGTACAACAGACCCCCATGTCGCAGAAAACCAAGATGTGGCAGAGGATCGTCGACAGGGTCAACGCACAATCACCATGTCTGCGCACAAAGGAAGACATCCAGAACAGGTGGTATGATGTGCGCAGGAGGGTCAGGGACCTACTAAAGAAGGATTACATCGTGAGTCAGCACACCAGCAGTGGCCCTCCTGCCAAACCACTATACCTCAGGCCCTGGGAGGAGAAGGTGCGGGCCATCCTACCACCAGTGAGCGTATATGGACTATCAAACATCCCAGAGCCTGGTGAGTACACAACAAATATACACAATATTGTGTGACAATACACACACATCACTGTCAAGGGGATAGTCAAACCATGCACCCTTAGCAAATACACAGCAATCAAAAGATAATCACCCCAAGATTTGTCTGTCAGTCAGATAAACACAATACATGCCATCTCATAGTGACATGTAACTGTGTCAAGATATGTACAAACATAACTACAAATACAGCAAGGCAGTGGCACAAATGCAACCAACAAACACAGTTAGACATTTTGCCACCACTAGAACACCACCTCACAGGGAAGCTCACTCAAAGGAAAGAATTCTGTGTATGCTGGTGAAGTCAGTGTAGCCGATAGCATGATGGGAGTTGTAGTCACAGATATTGGTCACACTCACAATTGGCCCATCAACACCACTCTGAACCATGCTCACATTACAGGGAGTGGAAAACAACTGACAAGATGGCTGACATCCTGAAAGCCAACTTGCACTCCCTGCAATGGAAGCACCTTCCATGGTGGGATATCTGGCTGGGTGGGAAGGAGGACTGACAGCTATGACCATAGTCACCAGCAGCTTTTCTCACACACCCCTTAACACAAACTCCACACAACTCACCTGGGAGAATGCATTGCCTCACACTCTAATTAAATATCCCACAAAGAACAACCACACTGGGTTATGCTGTGTGAAGCACAGGGACACTCTTGGGACTTGTAGCCAAACAAACGCCAGGACAACACTGTCAGCCATCCTGTCAGCACAGGCACACTACCCCACAGGGAAGCAGAGTCAAAAGGAAGGAAGTATGGGCATGCTGGGAAGGGGGGTGTAGGCCATAGCATGATGGGAGTTGTAGTCACACATATTGGTTACCCTCACAAGTGGCCCATCAACACCACTCTGAACCATGCTCACATCACAGGGAGTGGAAAACAACTGACAAGATGGCTGACACTGGGTACTGCTGTGGGGAGCACAAGGCCCTGCTGGGAACTGTGCACCAACCAACAGCAGGACACCTCTGTCAGCCATCTTGCCATTGCTGTCACACTCACACACAGTGAAGTCTACTCAAAAGGAAGGAAGTATGGGCATGCTGGGAAGGAGGGGTGTAGGCAATAGCATGATGGGAGTGGTAGTCACAGCTCAATATCCCCCACCCACATGGCCCAGCAAGCTCACACTGAAGCATGCACACCTCACAGCCAGTGAAAAGCCACTTCAAAGATGTCTGACACTGGCCTCAGCTGTGGGGAGCACAAGGCCCTGCTGGGACCTGTGCACCAACAAACAGCAGGACACCACTGTCAGCCATCTTGCCATTGCTGTCACACTCACACACTGTGAACTCCACTCAAAAGGAAGGAAGTATGGGCATGCTGGGAAGAGGGGTGTAGGCAATAGCATGATGGGAGTTGTAGTCACAGATATTGGTCACTCTCACAATTGGCCCATCAACACCACTCAGAACCATGCTCACATCACAGGGAGTGGAAAACAACTGACAAGATGGCTGACACTGGGTACTGCTGTGGGGAGCACAAGCCCCTGCTGGGAACTGGGCATTAACCAACAGCAGGACACCACTGACTGCCATCCTGAAAGCCAACTTGCACTCCCTGCAATGGAAGCACGTTCCATGGTGGGATAACTGGGCTGGGGGAGAAGGAGGGCCGGATGTCCACCAAATACCACCAATGCTGGCCATGCACACACCTCAACATTCACATAGAAAAGCTTCAGGTTGGCAGGACAATGTGCTACACCAATATCAACCTCTGACTGTGACAACTTAGGACAATGCAATGTACAGGCCCGCATCCAGAGGTACAGTCACAACTGTCAGGTGTGTGAACCATTGATGCCCGTAGAAACATAACATACATTGTGTGTCTCTTCCAAAAACAGGTGATGATGGGGACACAGCAGCAGACGATGAGGAGTCCCTGTCCCAATCTCCGGGGGACACTGAGCTCACTGGTGTGGAACAGCCTCTGCACTCCTCGGATGGCGAAGACCTACCTGGCCCCTCCGGTGCGGGTCATCATGCAGCACCAGCAGGACCAACATCTGCACCCCCTGCACCCACCCCTCCAACAACTGCCAACACACAGACCACCCCTGCCAACATGGACAGACCAAGGACCACCGATGACAACAGCACAGGGACCCCGGCCCAACGTGGAGCAATGGACAACGACCCCAGTAACAACCCCCAAGTGGGCCTACGGTCACCTGTGCGTGCCACCACAGGTCCCGCACGTGTTGCCAGGGGTGGTGGGAGGGGTGGTAGACATAGGTCGCTGTTTGCAGAGGGGCCTGGACTGCATGATGACCCACAACTGGCACGCATTGCTGAGGCGTACCAGAATAGCACCGGAGAGGTCAGCCAGGTAGTGGGGATCCTCAAGGACATTCAACAGCAGCAGGCTGCCCATCATGCCCGCTTGGACTCACACATGTCCCGTGTGGAGACACACATGTCCCGTGTGGAGACACACATGTCTGGCATGGAGTCCAAGTGGGACACATTGGAAGAACTGACAGCGGTGCATAGGGACATATTGACATGCCTCCGCCAGATTAGCACCAACATGGCCACACCTCCCTGTGTGCCCACAACATCTGGTGCTGCAACAACTGCAACTGCCACAGGGAGGGAGGAGGACTCTGGCGGAGAGTCCTCTGCACCGCAGCAGCCTGCACGTGAGGGTCCCCCCGGAAGAAGAGGGGTCGTCCGAGGAAGGAAAACTGAGAGGCCGATGGCCATGTACATCCCCCAGGAACCCAACACCTGTTCTGGAAAATCTCCTTTGTGTGCAAACTGTTTACCCTGTCGAATGCAACACAACTCTCCCACATGACATGGGGAGCTTAAGTTGGCCCAATGTATCAGATGACTGTGGACTTTACTCAGGACATTTCTGCTACCAATTTACAGCACCCACCATCCTGTGCACTATCCTCACACATGTATGTAAATAAACTCACTAATACACCATACTTGCCTCTGTTGTGATTCCAACGTGGTTTTTGTCATGTAGATGGTGATCTGCTAAATGACACTGTGCATGCTAACTGCTACAGCAAGTTCAACACCGTCATGTGAGTCATGGCGACGTGACACATATGAGGGAGACACACCACTAGGGCTACACAACACATACACACCAGGGCCATCAGACTCATCACCTACACTGATGTTGCCAGGAAATACAGTGGAATGCACAGACACCACACCTACTCACAGTCTGTGTTAACTAGCCCACAGGTGCAGTAAGCACATGTCAGTCAGATGTGTGACCACAGACAACGCACAACCCAAAGTGAAGCACAGGTTTATTACACATTTGCAACATGTTGTTTCCACTACAGATGCAAGGTAATCCTACGTGGCAGTGGCCACACAGTCAACAAGTGTAGAAGAAATAAAGTCCAGGGGTGTGTGGCACATCACCTGTAGGGAAACGACTGCTTCCACCCTGGAAGTTGAATCATGGTGTCGGGGGATCACAGTTCACCAAACAACTCTGAAAGTACCCTGTGAAGGACAGACATGACACACAGTCAAAAGCACGGAAGAACAGGACAGAACTGCAATACTCATGGCCAATACATGTCACAAGATACTCACAGAAAACCAAGTTAGCATGTCAACACTGTTGGGGAGTACAGACTACCTGTAAGGACACATCGCAGCACGCTTCCAGTCAAGTAGCACATGGCCACACTCAAACAGCACCAGAGCACCACCAACACATATCACGCAAACACACATCATTGACATGACATCTCTGGATACTCACATTCAGCTGAAGAAGTTGGTGATGAGCTGTGTGCGGACATCACCATCATCATCACTGGCATCGTGGCCCAGGCCAGGATCCTCCACAGGTGGCGGATGTTGGTCATCGTCATCCAGGATGAGAGGCAACTCCTTCCGCACTGCCAGGTTGTGTAGCATGCAGCAGACGATGACAATCTTGCACACCTTTGCTGGGGCATATGGGAGGGCCCCTCCTGTCTTGTCCAGGCAGCGGAAGCGGCTCTTCAGGAGACCAAATGTGCGCTCGATCACTCTCCTGGTCCGACCATGTGCCTCATTGTAGCGCATCTGGGCTGGTGTCACAGGGTTCCTGAGGGGTGTCAGCAACCACGGCATGTTGGGGTATCCGGAGTCACCTACAGACATACAATTGCACATTAGCTGAGTTGGAAAAGAGGGTGGAATACAACATAGCAGAACACACACAATGGTACAAAGTCAGTACACACCGACAAGCCAGGCACGCTGGTTCTGCATCTGTGACATCATCCTCGGGATGCGACTACTCCTCATCAAGTAGGCATTGTGTGCCGAACCAGGGAAACGGGCACACACATGTGAGATGCTCATATCTGCAAGACATACCACCAGAGCATTGATCGAATGATAATGTTTCCTGTTCCTGTATGCCTGCTCATGTGCCTGTGGTGGTACCAAAGTCACATGTGTCCCATCAATGGAGCCAATGACATGTGGCATCCTCCCCAGGGCATAGAAGTCACTCTTGACGTCAGTCAGTTATTGACGTGTAGGGAAATAGATGTACTGGTTCAGGCATCTCAACATTGCCTCCAAAACATCGCGTAGCACACGGCTGAACATAGTCTGTGACATCCCACCAGCAGTCGCAACAGTGTGTTTAAAGGTACCAGTGGCAAAGAAGTGTAGGGCTGCCATCACCTTCACCTTGGGGGTCAGCGCTGTAGGGTACGGCCGGCCAGGTTGCAAATGTGGGGCCAAGCGCACTGCCAAATCCTCAATCAGCTGCCTGGTGAAGAGGTACCGTCGGATGCTGTCACGTTCCACCATCGTTGCCAGGTCAGGGAATGGTCTATGGACAACTGGTGCCCTGCAGTGCATAGGTGAAGAAAGAAAGATTGTCAGTCACCCCACATATGTGCCATTCACCATACTCAATTTCACATGATACATCATTACGAGACACAAGTACTTGATGTGTGTGCCGTTCTGTATGGACATATATGGCACCTACATGGACATCATCTAACATCTCAGTTCAACATGTGTTGACAACAGGTTCCAGGTTGTGCTATGGGAAACCATTAGGCTGTGTCACAGTACCCATTTACTGCTGTCACATTCCACACACACACCACAGTGACATGTCTGGACAGATGCGCCACAGGCATCACAGCTCATTGACAGGTAGATTCCCAGTGACCCTGTCTTGCCACATGGACACTGGCATGACATGGCGTATCATGTACACGTCAGAAAAACAAACATGACTCCCACAGGTAGTGGCCCCTGTTGCCTCCGCAGGACAGACATGGATGTCTGTGACACACACACGCACAACATCAAAGTCCATGCACAAACAACGTTGATGTGGAGACTGTCTCCCATTGTGCACATGGAATCAGAGACATCGGAAACACAACATGCACACAGACTGTGGAGGGCCATCACTATTGTGGCAATGGGTCACCCTGTGACGTACATGCCTTCCCACATGGGACTCTGGGAGTATGTGACATGTCATACACATACACAACCTGGAAATGTGACCATGCCACATGCTCCGAAATGAACAGTTGCACATCACAGTGGTCATGTGCACAACACACAAAGGATCCTGTCCCCATGAACACGTGCACAGCCTGGGAGTGGCTGCCCCCAAGTGCCACCCCAAAAACCACATGTTTACCCCCATTCACAGAAAAGGTAATGCAGCCTTACATGCCTTAGGATACAGTGTGGACTGGGTGTGGTGTTGTAGGTGTGCCCCATAGTTCCTGGCAAGTATATGTGGCTGGCATACGTTCACCAGTGACAAGCATGGTGACATATGCGAGTGACCTGTACAGGGACGCGTTGTACAGCAATGGACCGATCGGTGTGCACGCACTGGCCATTGCATCTGTTGTGAGCGGGTACGCGTTGTTTCCCGGAATACGCGTTGTACAGCAATGGACCGATCGGTGTGCACGCACCCTGCCATTGAATCTGTTGTGAGCGGGTACGCGTTGTTTCCCGGAATACGCTTTGTACAGCAATGGACCGATCGGTGTGCACGCACTGGCCATTGAATCTGTTGTGAGCGGGTACGCATTATACAGCAATGGACCGATCGGTGTGCACGCACTGGCCATTGAATCTGTTGTGAGCGGGTACGCGTTGTTTCCCGGAATACGCGTTGTACAGCAATGGACCGATCGGTGTGCACGCACTGGCCATTGCATCTGTTGTGAGCGGGTACGCGTTGTACAGCAATGGACCGATCGGTGTGCACGCACTGGCCATTGAATCTGTTGTGAGCGGGTACGCGTTGTTTCCCGGAATACACGTTGTACAGCAATGGACCGATCGGTGTGCACGCACTGGCCATTGAATCTGTTGTGAGCGGGTACGCGTTGTACAGGAATGGACCGATCGGTGTGCACGCACTGGCCATTGCATCTGTTGTGAGCGGGTACGCATTGTAAAGCAATGGACCGATCGGTGTGCGCGCACTGGCCATTGAATCTGTTGTGAGCGGGTACGCGTTGTACAGCAATGGACCGATCGGTGTGCATGCACTGGCCATTGAATCTGTTGTGAGCGGGTACGCGTTGTTTCCCGGAATACGCGTTGTACAGCAATGGACCGATCGGTGTGCACGCACTGGCCATTGAATCTGTTGTGAGCGGGTACGCGTTGTACAGCAATGGACCGATCAGTGTGCACGCACTGGCCATTGAATCTGTTGTGAGCGGGTACGCGTTGTTTCCCGGAATACGCGTTGTACAGCAATGGACCGATCGGTGTGCACGCACTGGCCATTGCATCTGTTGTGAGCGGGTACGCGTTGTAAAGCAATGGACCGATCGGTGTGCACGCACTGGTCATTGCATTTGATGTGAGCATGTACGCGTTGTCTTTTGAAATACGCATTGTACAGCAATGGTCCGGACGGTACGCATGCATTGGCTAGGGCCTGGCATGGCAACGGACGCGTTTCGAAGCTGTAACGAGTCTGATGCAGTGAATTCAGTTGGCCAGCCACAACAATGTTGCAAAAACATGGGTGTCATGAAGTTTAACTTTTGAAGGATGCTGTGGGCGTGTATAAGTGGTGCAATTCCATGGATTGGCCAGATTCAGAAGATGCAAACGACTTGGACCTATCACTTTGGACACATGGGACAGTATCTGCCTCTGCAGCACACATATAATGCTGGCTGTTCCCCTGAGAGCTCACTTGCCTGCACTACATGCTCCAGGACGACATCTGCCACCAACACTGCTGCTGTCTCTGCATCCTCTGGCTACTGCAATGGCACACACTGTGGAGAGAGCCCCAGCCTTCAGCCTTGAGGAGAACCAGGCCCTGCTGGACAGCCTCCTTCCACAGTACAGAAAGCTGTATGGGAAACCAGGGAGCAGGTGAGTGTGCTGTCCACTGCCTTACTAATTGTGCATGTTGTCTGACTAGCAAGAATTACAGTGTGCACACCACTGGCTAGCATTCTCACTGAGTAGCTCTCCCCCCCCAAAGTGTGTAGTTACATGCACTGAACAGGTACAGTGCAGTAACAGTGCATTCCAACAAGGTTTACTTCCCATGCAATGATACCATGTAGTAACTGCTGGCAAACTGTTCATAGCCATCGTTGCACTGCCTGTGTACATCATATGCCCCTGTGATTGAGACATGTATATCCAACTGTGTGATGCACGTATATGTTGCATGTGTAGTAATGGCCTTTTCACTTTGTCATCCTCACAGGTTGATGCCCACCAGAAGCAGGAAATCTGGCTGACCATCGCCCGGGCAGTAAGATCCGTGGGGGTCTACAAGCGCCGGATCCGCAACTGCCAGAAGAGGTGGCAGGACCTTCGGGGCTGGACCCGGAGGATCGCAAGGGTCCAGCTGAAGCTGTCGCCTCCTCGCAGGAGGGGCGGACACCGGACCCTGACCCCCACATGCTCAGGATCCTGGCGGTGGTCTTCCCTGACCTGGATGGGCAGCTGAAGGCCAGACAGCAGCAAGGAGGGGGTCAGTCCATGACTGCACTGTGCACTTTGTCTGACATGCTATGTGCCCTCCTCTGGCCTGGTTAAACTTCCACAGTACATCAGTCTTGTGGTCCAGGACCCATGTCCCTCAATTGTGACATGTCCACTCCTCATCTGATACGAATATGTGTGGCCCTTACAGTCAGGAAATTGTGTCACTTGGGTACTGTGTCATTGCATTTTGCTTCGCTCAAGGTGGGGGTCAGCATTTGTTCCCGTGACTATGTTGTGGGATTCATGGGTGGGTCAATTGCTTACACAATGCCTAAGTACTGTCATGTAATCTGGGTGTAACTTTGATTTGTGGTCCACTTGCTGATCTGAATCACCACATGTCCCTGGGGTATTTGGCACACCCCCATGCTGCGGGTGGGAACAATGTTTGGGCCTCGGGAGTATGTATATCAAGTGTGTCACACATGCTTAGCCACCTGCCTACTGTCCAGGGCTCATCCCTCTTTCAGGTGGAGCAGGACAGTCATGCCTACTCCAGGGCATACAATACACTCTGTACTCCCACTCCCGTGTATCAGCTCACATGTTGTGATCAGTGACATGTTCCCTCAGGTGTCTGCCTCTGTGTCATTGTGCCGTGGCTTCGTTGTCAGGACTACTGGGATGTTTATCGTTTAGGGCTCAGCATGCCATCTGAGATGTGACCATGAGAGACGATACTTCTGTGTCTCATAGGTGTTTGATCACTTGACTGTGCACACAGGTGTATGCGACTGTGAACTTCAGGCAGCTGTTTTACATTCACAGCAGACTGTGAGGTGCTCAGGTTCATAGAGTTGTGTTGCATGTCTCCCATATGTCCAATTGGCATGACGTGGCCAAATAAGAGTTCAGATGATGTGGTGTGTGGGGGATGGACATGTGCACTTGTCAGCTACATAACTTGCATTCCCCATTTCCTAGGACTGTGACACAGTGCAGACTGTTGTTGGCTGGCTGCCATGCCCATGTGACTGGAGACAGTGATGTATGACTTTGCAGGCATGCCTGTGCCATGGCATTTAACTTCCTAAGAGTGATCCTGCAGGGGAGTTACATGTGCAACATGCACCCCATTGTGGCATTGACTATCCGGACATGGGTGCATCATGGTGTCTGGTGCTGGTATGCATCACATGCATTTCTAATTAGACTCTGGCCATCCCTTTACCCGGACACCTGTACTAACTCAGTGGCAAGAGATGTGATGTGTGCATGTTCACATACTTCACCGTGTTCTCTGCAATGTCCAACAACTGTGTACGTGGTGCTTGTGTCCACACTGGGGTATTACCATCCAACAGGCACCAGACAGATGGGTGCAAGGGCAGGAGGGGTGTGAGTGCCATGGTTGACCATCAGACTGACAATTGGCTTCTCCTAATCTGTGTGAGGACTTTTGGCAATGTTCAACTGAGGATGCCAGGGCTTGCTCTGTAATGTGCTGTACTTACTGTGGTGTGTGCGGTCAGTGCAGGTGACTGATGTTTGTCTGTTTCCTAATTGTTTGCAGATACATTCACGGCCACAGGAGGGGACAGCTCCACGGACCAGGAGGAGCTGCAGAGCCAGACTGGGTCAGCAGGCGATGAGTGGTCGGAGGGACCCAGTGGCACGGAGGGCGAGGGGAGCCACACCGAGGAGTCCTCAGCACCATCCACCTCTGCTGAGGACCACAGCAGCTCGGAGGATGACTCCCTTGTGGAGGCGGGTGTCAGCAGTCACCACACCCCAGCTAGTATGTCTGGCCCCGCCACCACCACCACCACCAACACCACCACCGCCCTCCCATTGGCTCCCATTCCAGAGGTCCGTGGAGGCTCCCGTGTCCAGGAGCGTGTCTCCTTCATGCCAGGCACCGCACCCCCTGCCCCTGTGTCCCCTGCTGCCCTGAGTGAGGAGTCTGTGTACCTACTTCGGCAGCTCCATGTAGGGCAGACAGCAATGCTGAGTGTCCTCCATGCACACACCACTCTGTTGACACAGCTGGTGTCGTTCATGGAGGGCATCTCGACGGGCATGTCTGCCCTACAGAGGAGCAATAGGTCCATGGACTCCTCCCTGATGGCAGCAGTGTCCCTCCTCCAACAGTCCATCACCCCTCCTACCTCTGCCCCATCCACACTTCCTGGCACCCTACCTGTCCCAAGCACATGCACACCTGCACAATCACCCAAACACACAGACATGAGCAGCACAGAAACACACAGAACAAGGGCAAAACGTGCACACAAGCATCCTCAGGGGACTGATACCAAACCCACAGGGGATGGGGAACAGACACACACACAGGCATCCACACTCACTCCGCAGTCCTCAAAATCCTCTCCCTCAAAGACCCCTTCCCTTGCCTCACCTGCAACCCCACCTACAAAGCAGCTCTTCCTCTGTGACCTCGGCCTCTTCCCCTCCGATCCCGCTGATCCAGCATACAGGGGGAAGAGGAAGTCCACCCACACAGAGGGAGTGCCCCTCGCCCCCGCACACCCTCCCCCAGGCGCAGACAGCCTGAGGCCCCCTACCGCAAGTCCCCCCGGTCCCGGAAGAGCAAGACCCCGCCACCGCCCTGCAGCTCAACCACACTGTCTCCTTCCTCCATCCCTCAGTCACCCACAACACAGGTTCCCCCACCACACCCTGTCCCAGGTTTCCTCACCCACAGATACAACATCCCCAAAATGATGCAGCCTTCTCCTCCTACCACTTGCTCTTCCAGCACCACACCCCCCGCTGCACATGTTTGTGCCACTGGTCCTGCCCACCTTACCTGAACCCCATTCTACTCCCCCGGAGATGGGCACTGCAGTGGAGTCCACTACCACCCCGTCTGACTTGGGCACTGCGGTGGGGAACCTGTCCACTCCATCTGGCCGGACCACTGCAGTCGTGCCGGCACCCACACCATCTGACTCATGCCCCCCAGTTGTGCCGGCACACACCATGTCAGACACCTCCACTGCAGTTGTCAGTGACTCTCCACCACCAGCCACCCCTTCCCTGCCTCCTTCTGGTGAGCCCTGATCCTGTCTGTTGGACTTGGCCCTTTTTCCCAGAAATTTTTCGTTTTTCCCCCTAGCCTTTTTTTACCATGTGTGAAATAATACCTGCTGCACAATGGCGTGCGCAGATTTAGGTGTACTGTTCTAAAGAAATGTTACTTTTAAAATGGACAACAGTGCTGAGGTGCAGGTGCTCTCTCACACAAGATGGCTGCCACAGGTCCCTGATACTGCAGAGGGGCCTTACACACATACACACTAGTAGCCAGGGTCAGGCTGGGACATAGGGATACAGTATCCATCCCGTCCCCGCCTCTGGGCCACATAGCCAGACATGTGGAAGGTTCCAGAACCTTCCGGGCTGTGGGAAGAGTTATGTTTTGCCGCCTTTAGGAGGGTCACCTGACCTAGGGGTATGAGAGGCTTGGAGGGAAATATTTTAGTCAGTTGGGGCACCACTGATCCTGGGAGAACCTCTGCCGGAGTACAGGCTTTAGGGCCTAGGGGGGAGACCTACACTACTGCTGCTGACAAGGCTTAGGCACTGCTGTAGTAAGTTAGCTGAGGAACGCCCACCACCCACTGACCTTGCCCAGCGTGAGGGGACCCAGGGAACCACCTTCAGCGTGCTGGGAAGTAACATCAAGCACTCCCAGAACCACCAACTCATTCCCCCCCTCATAAGAAGAAACTCCTGACAAGAAACTCTTGACAAGAAACTCATAACAAGAAACTTCTGACAAGAAACTCTTGACAAGAAACTCATAACAAGAAACTTCTGACAAGAAACTCCTGACAAGTAACTCCTAAGAAGCAACCAATCTAGAACAGCCGCAAGAAACCTTAATTTAGGGAGGCCCGACCGACCAGCAAGGCCTGAAACCCAAACTGCCAGACTGGGGATCACCAGGTAAAGCGCCATGCCCTGAAGCGCTAGACCTTCACCCCCTATCTATTCCTGCCTGCTGCTGCACTGCCCCCCAAGAACCTTTCCAGTCAGCCCTGCCCACAGGCTGCTGGTGCGCCCCGCGCTATGTCTCCATGAGGGAGAAACTGCCCCCCCCAAGTCACTGACCTCGTGACTGAATCACCGCCGCGGCCGCCGCCGCGTGAAGAGAAGTGCTGTGGTGAGGGAGGCCCCCCTCGAGGGCGTGTGGTGAGGTGCGCCGTCCGCGCCCTCACCGAAGGAAGTGCTGTGGTGAGGGAGGCCCCCTCGAGTGAGTGTGGTGAGGTGCGCCGTCCGCGCCCTCACCGAAGCCTCCAAATTGCCCCCAGAGATCACCGCCGGGCCCGGGGCCCCACCGCCGAAGTCGCGGCCAAAGGAATCGCCGCCGCGGCCCAAGGGGGCCGCGTGACGACGCCGCGGCCTAGCGGGACCAGCGAGGCCTCCAGGCCCCGCCGACGCCGTTGCTGGGCAACCGGGGACGCCGGCCGCGCACCGGGGAAGGCCGCGCAGCGATTGGGTGCCGGCTCCCGCCACGCCCCCAGCGCCGACGGAGGCCGAGGAAGAGCTCCGGACCCGCAGAGGGAGACGGGGAGCCGGCCGGAGAGGACTGCCGGCTCCCGCTCCCCTTCCCGCAAGCCCGCAATCCCGCAATCCACTTCCTTGATCCCGGGGGCCGGAGGAGGGTGATACCGGCCCCCGCAACGACCCACAATTCCGGCCAGAAGGCCGAGGCACCCCGACCGGGCCCCGCCCTTCAGAACACGGGCCGGCCCGGGAGATCGACAGTCGCTGTGAAGCGCGACCAACGACCAACACATCAGGGGAGCCCAGGAGGCCCCTAGGGCCCGCAGAGACGCCACTGGGGGCCGGGGGCCACCATTAACCTTGAAATAATCCCTATGAGGCGAGGCCCCGGAGAGGAGTGGGCCTGGCCTGAATTAACCCCTGATGGACACAGAAGCCCCAGAATACGGGACATGTTGAGGGGTTCCCCACATTGTTCATTAATTTAATGATGACGCCTACTGTAATTACTGCCTAGGCCTATGCTTATAACTGCCAAGTCTTTACCTAGTGTGAAGGTGATTAATTGAATTGAGCTGAGGTGTACACCGCCAAGAGTTGAAGTGTTTTATGTTGCAGGTGTACCGGAGTTGCGACGCCCACTGTACTGAATGTGGGTGCGCCTAGATTAATGCAGGCCCTGTTTGAAATGTAACATGAAATGCCCCCCTTTTAAGTAATTGAATATTCCTGAAGTGAATTGCATGTTTAGGCCCATGTTTTATTAATGCACCTTGTGATCATTATTGGTGCTACGTTTAGGAGATGATTCCTGCGGCCTTTTAGTGGCCTACAATGTTGATGAGCTATGATGCTTTAATAAGAATGTGCACCAGTTGAGTAATGCAATGATTTTAAATGTAGATCTGAAGTAATCTTCCTCATCTGATGCTTCCTTGATTTATATAAAAGATCTTGATTTTAAATACACAAGCCTGGTGTGGTGTCATGTTATTGCGTCCGCATTCCTGAGTCAAAGTAAGAGTGTGCTGCACAACTGCCTTACACATTGCCTTCGCGTGCTTTCCCGCCTCGCGCTATGCTACCGTGACGGACTCGGTAACCCCGTTTCCAACATTGGTGTTCAGCGGTGGGATAAGGACTGGTGTTTGTGCAGCACCCTACAGTGACTCAGTGTGCGCCGCAATTGGACACCTATTGAAATGCAAGCGCTAAGAATTCTTTTGTGATTGCTGATTGTGTACATTCCTGCGTTAGACCTGCTACCTACAGTCTAGAACCCTTTCTCTAAATTGTCTGGGGCCCCACCTAGGAGGATGGAGTTTGAGTTGGCCAACCTAGAAAGGTATACGGTGACACAGCTCAAGGAGTTCTGCCTAGAGAGGGGGGTGGCCGTCAAGCGAGGCGCCAGAAAGGAGGTGCTTCAGAAGGCTTTGAGGGCATGGGTAATGGCACACCCGGAGGGAAGAGGGGACGAGGAGCAGGGGGAGGCAGACAACCCAGGAGAACTGGACCTACTGCACATTGATGTTAGCGAGAATGTGTTGCCAGGAAGACGTTCCAGGGCAGGCAGTAGTGCGTCAGGGGGGAGTTTGTCGGCAGAGGAATTTGAGGACAGGAGGGAGGAGAGGCAATTAACATTAGAACTTGCTAGGATGGAAAGAGAAGGAGAACAGGCAAGGCTAGCCATGGAGGAAAGGAAGCTTGCGCATGAGCTTAGCCTGAAGGAACTAGAGCTCCGAGCCTTGCAGATGGAGATGCAGGGCAAAGTGAATGGTGGCAGCGTACCTGCTGGGGTTCCACAGGAGCCCAAATTTTATCTACCAAGAGAGGTGATAGCCAGTTTTAGTGTAGGAGATGACATCGATAAGTGGTTGGCGGCGTACAAGGTGGCTTTGGTGGCCCATAGAGTTCCTGAGAGCTACTGGGGGGGAGGTCTCTACAGGTACATACCTCCACCAGTAAGGGACACACTTTTAACCTTGGATAAGGGGGATCAGACCAACTACCCTATCATGAAGGAGGCCCTGCTTAAGAAGTTTGGCCTCACCCCAGAGAAGTACCGCCAAAAGTTCTGCAACAGCCACAAGCCTCACACACAAAACTGGGTGGATTTTTTTGATTAGGCCCGTAAGGCATTGGGGAGTGATCCTGAAGGGAGTGGTGCAGGGATCTTCCAACCCAGCGAGGTGGGAGAGGTGGAGAATAGCCCAGCTAGGTCCCAGGATAGTGATCGGGTTGTAGGGCCTCACATCCTATCTATAGGAAGGAGTGAGACGGGGAGGTGTCCCGAGGTGCCCCAACCGCAGTCTCAGGGCCTGGAGAGTTCCATAAGGGAACCCCAGGTTGGGAGCCTAGGCTGTCCCGATGGGCCATCCATGGAAGGGGATCCCCAGTGACAGGAGAACCCGGGGAGTATGTATTCAGAGCTCCAGGGGTTCTGGGGTCTGCCCAGCCACAGGATTTAGATCCTGGGCTGGGGTGCCAGGTTCAGGGGCTGCCTGACCTGGCGGGAGGGACGTCTGTAAGCAGTGTCCCTCCGGAGCTGACTCCCAGGGGTGCTTCTCCAGGTGGGAGGGTGCAGAACTCTGGGAGGGGGTGCAGAGGAAGGGAGGACTCGCCTCTGGCACCGGGGCAACCTAAGGGTTTAGACCCTGGGTTGGTGGATCGGATGCAGGGTCACGGCCCTGGAAGAGTGAGAGAGTGGTGTTCTGAGGGTGCCCCACATAGGAGGAACGTGCGGAACCCCAGACGGAGGAGGAGGAGGAGAGTGGTCAACAGGTACTACGGGCCTGGGGCTACTGCCCCCCACTCTGTGAGACAGCCAGGGCCAGAGACATCTGGATGGCCTAGGGGCCGGTCCTGGCTGCAGCCAACTAGGGAGCACCAGTGGGGTGGCTTCGTTGGTCCAGGGAGGTTTGAGAGAGGGAACCACCGGGTTCCAGAGTGGAGAAGGACCTGCGGGTGTTCCTGCAGTTGTGGGCCCGCGTCCAAGTTTTCTCGCCCGAAGCAGGGAAGCCCATCAAGGCATTGATCGGTCTACCCTGGCTTTTGGCTGGGAGGGGGTTGTGTTGGACTTGGCCCTTTTTCCCAGAAATTTTTCGTTTTTCCCCCTAGCCTTTTTTTACCATGTGTGAAATAATACCTGCTGCACAATGGCGTGCGCAGATTTAGGTGTACTGTTCTAAAGAAATGTTACTTTTAAAATGGACAACAGTGCTGAGGTGCAGGTGCTCTCTCACACAAGATGGCTGCCACAGGTCCCTGCTACTGCAGAGGGGCCTTACACACATACACACTAGTAGCCAGGGTCAGGCTGGGACATAGGGATACAGTATCCATCCTGTCCCCTCCTCTGGGCCACATAGCCAGACATGTGGAAGGTTCCAGAACCTTCCGGGCTGTTGGAGGAGTTATGTTTTGCCGCCTTTAGGAGGGTCACCTGACCTAGGGGTATAAGAGGCTTGGAGGGAAATCTTTTAGTCAGTTGGGGCACCACTGATCCTGGGAGAACCTCTGCCGGAGTACAGGCTTTAGGGCCTAGGGGGAGACCTACACTACTGCTGCTGACAAGGCTTAGGCACTGCTGTAGTAAGTTAGCTGAGGAACGCCCACCACCCACTGACCTTGCCCAGCGTGAGGGGACCCAGGGAACCACCTTCAGCATGCTGGGAAGTAACATCAAGCACTCCCAGAACCACCAACTCATTCCCCCCCTCATAAGAAGAAACTCCTGACAAGAAACTCTTGACAAGAAACTCATAACAAGAAACTTCTGACAAGAAACTCTTGACAAGAAACTCATAACAAGAAACTTCTGACAAGAAACTCCTGACAAGAAACTCCTAAGAAGCAACCAATCTAGAACAGCCGCAAGAAACCTTAATTTAGGGAGGCCCGACCGACCAGCAAGGCCTGAAACCAAAACTGCCAGACTGGGGATCACCAGGTAAAGCGCCGTGCCCTGAAGCGCTAGACCTTCACCCCCTATCTATTCCTGCCTGCTGCTGGGCTGCCCCCCAAGAACCTTTCCAGTCAGCCCTGCCCACAGGCTGCTGGTGCGCCCTGCGCTATGTCTCCACGAGGGAGAAACTGCCCCCCCCAAGTCACTGACCCCGTGACTGAATCGCCGCCGCGGCCGCCGCCGCGTGAAGAGAAGTGCTGTGGTGAGGGAGGCCCCCCTCGAGGGCGTGTGGTGAGGTGCGCCGTCCGCGCCCTCACCGAAGGAAGTGCTGTGGTGAGGGAGGCCCCCCTCGAGTGAGTGTGGTGAGGTGCGCCGTCCGCGCCCTCACCAAAGACTCCAAATTGCCCCCAGAGATCACCGCCGGGCCCGGGGCCCCACCGCCGAAGTCGCGGCCAAAGGAATCGCCACCGCGGCCCAAGGGGGCCGCGTGAAGATGCCGCGGCCTAGCGGGACCAGCGAGGCCTCCAGGCCCCGCCGACGCCGTTGCTGGGCAACCGGGGACGCCGGCCGCGCACCCGGGAAGGCCGCGCAGCGATTGGGCGCCGGCTCCCGCCACTCCCCCAGCGCCGACGGAGGCCGAGGAAGAGCTCCGGACCCGCAGAGGGAGACGGGGAGCCGGCCGGAGAGGACTGCCGGCTCCAGCTCCCCTTCCCGCAAGCCAGCAATCCCGCAATCCACTTCCTTGATCCCGGGGGCCGGAGGAGGGTGATACCGGCCCCCGCAACGACCCGCAATTCCGGCCAGAAAGCCGAGGCACCCCGACTGGGCCCCGCCCTTCAGAACACGGGCCGGCCCGGGAGATCGACAGTCGCTGTGAAGCGCGACCAACGACCAACACATCAGGTGAGCCCAGGAGGCCCCTATGGCCCGCAGAGATGCCACTGGGGGCCGGGGCCACCATTAACCCTTGAAATTATCCCTATGAGGCGAGGCCCCGGAGAAGAGTGGGCCTGGCCTGAATTAACCCCTGAGGGACACAGAAGCCCCAGAATACGGGACATGTTGAGGGGTTCCCCACATTGTTCATTAATTTAATGATGACGCCTACTGTAATTACTGCCTAGGCCTATGCTTATAACTGCCAAGTCTTTACCTAGTGTGAAGGTGATTAATTGAATTGAGCTGAGGTGTACACCGCCAAGAGTTGAAGTGTTTTATGTTGCAGGTGTACCGGAGTTGCGACGCCCACTGTACTGAATGTGGGTGCGCCTAGATTAATGCAGGCCCTGTTTGAAATGTAACGTGAAATGCCCCCCTTTTAAGTAATTGAATATTCCTGAAGTGAATTGCATGTTTAGGCCCATGTTTTATTAATGCACCTTGTGATCATTATTGGTGCTACGTTTAGGAGATGATTCCTGCGGCCTTTTAGTGGCCTACAATGTTGATGAGCTATGATGCTTTAATAAGAATGTGCACCAGTTGAGTAATGCAATGATTTTAAATGTAGATCTGAGGTAATCTGCCTCATCTGATGCTACCTTGATTTATATAAAAGATCTTGATTTTAAATACACAAGCCTGGTGTGGTGTCATGTTATTGCGTCCGCATTCCTAAGTCAAAGTAAGAGTGTGCTGCACAACTGCCTTACACATTGCCTTTGCGTGCTTTCCCGCCTCGCGCCATGCTACCGCGACGGACTCGGTAACCCCGTTTCCAACACTGTCCCTGCGGTGCCTGGACTGCCCCCCGTATACCCTTCCGAGGGGAATGTCCCTGCTCCATATCAGTGCAGGCAAGCAGAGGGTGACATCTGCCACTGTCACCCTGTTCGGACTGAACTGTTGGACTGGCCATTGGCCTTTGTATTTTTGCAGTACTTTCTTTTTTCAGACACATATGCTGAATAAAGCTCCTTTCTGTTCTCTGGTGGTTTTGCTTCAGATGTACTTGATGTTGATGATGCTAACCATGCCCTTGCTGCAGTGATGGTGTTATTTGGTATCATGAAAATGAAGTGTTACTGTGCAGGACCCCATGTGGTCCAGGGGGAATGTGTCCTATCCTGGTGTGTAGCCATGTCATCCTTTGCAGCAATATGAGGGTGTCATGTTTTCAATATTTGCCAATGGGATTTCCTACATTTATTTGCAATATCACATCTGTGGCTTACACCCCTGCACATCAGTTGTGCTTGCCATTGTTCAGTTTGTCTGTTTCCCTGACCGTGTGACCATCTCCACTGGACATGCAAGTTTGGGCATCAATGGGGAAGGACTCATCTGTGTTATCAGTGCAACTTGCTATACATGTGTGTTGGATCTGTGCAGATGATTTCGGTGACACTCCCATGACCAGGCTGATGTGACGAGAGCCTTCATTTTGTGCTAATTGTTGACTGAGTGACCAAGTGTTCTGCTGACATGATAGAGCCCTGCAGAGACAACGTATGGCACAGCTTTCCTTACACAGGAGTGGAGTCCCCTCATGGCAGTGTGTAATTCCGTGACATTGCCTGAGCCCAAGGTGTGTGTTGTGTGAGCATGTCTGTGTGTGTTCACTTCCATTTTGCAACACAGGCTGGGATTCCTAGTGATGTTCCTGTTTGTGATGCTTGCTGAGTTGACCTATGTTTCCCCCAAATCTTCGCCCTGGGTTCTCTGTGATGTGGGTGCATGGCACATTACTGGTCTTCAGGGTGTCATTCATAGGTGTGTTTGCTGTCAGGGCTGAGTTTGTGGGCAAACGCAGATGAGACACAGTCAGGATTCCCCTTGGCACTTGTTGGTTACACAAGTCATGTAATTTACATTTTGTGTTACCTTTCAGTGATTGTGACACGTTGTGTGTGTGACTGCTGCCACTCCTCAGGGTCAGAGCTGCAATGTTGGAAGTTGTCTATGTGTGTTCTTGGTGGGTGACCTTGGCTTCTTCATTGGTGTGTGACTGTGGCCGGGATCCCATTGGTTGGTGTGGATTTGACGTCATGCCCATGTACAGCGTACTGTGCAGTGTGTCAGACATTCACAAGTCTTGTTGACTGGCCATGTGTGATGGGTATCTCCACCTTAGTTCCCCCCACCACCCCTGGGATTGTCATGGGTGCATGTGCAATGTCACCAGTCCATGTGAGCTTCACTGCTGCACATTGGTGGAGGTCAAGGTGTGTGGTGTTGAGTGTGTGCAAATGAGAGTTGTTGCACGGCTAGACCCCTACCTCCATGTTGGCCTTGGCTGACAGGCCGTGCTGATTGCTTTGTGCTTGTGTAGGTGTGATGGTAGTTAGTTGTTCAGGAAACATGACTGTGGTTCACTGTGTGTACGACATCTACCTTTGTCATCACACTGGGATTATCATGCAGGCCAGTGTCACCACAATGTGGGGTCCCTGGGGGTAGTGCTGTGGTGGGTCTGTCTCTTGCTGTGTTAGTTGCTGTTCCTACAAGCTTGTGTGATATTTGTAATTTGTGCTCCCTCTCATCTGACAATGCCTGATTGCCCACATAGGGGAATCAGATCCATGAGTTACTTTTGTGTGGCACTGTATACACATCTGTGTAATAGGGATTCAGGCCTCCTCATGTGTTGTGTGGTTGCCTGGGGACACTGGCACACCCCCATCACCTGTTGTGTTTGATATGCAGTGTGAGTCTGCCTGTTTGTGTTTGTGCATTTGCACCACTGCATTGGCATTTCTTTAGTGTGCCATTGGCTGTATGTTGTTTGGTGGGTTTCCCCTGCTGTCCCTGGGACTCCTAGGTCATCAGTCAGCACAATGATCATGGTTTGTATGTCCTATAGCTGCCATGGAATGGTATTTGTTCACCTGACATCTACGGTCTCCACAGGATATCTACATTTGTGTGTCCATTGGTGCTGATGTGTGGGTCTGCATTATGATGGTCACTTCTGTCATTGTGTAATTTGTGAATGTTGACAATGTGAGCCCCCATGGGTGAGGTTTGTCTGCACATGGCCAAAGCGATGTTTCATTGGCACTGCACTGTTTGCCTCACCCAATCTATGTTGCTATGGGACACAAGCACTACTATGCCACTGATGTGTTTGTTGTTGTGTGACCAGGAATCATTCATGCAGTTTGGCATTTGCAGCTTTTCACATGACAACACTTACATTTTGGTCACTGTGGTGATGGGGCTTTAGACCCCATTGCCACAATGTTCAAAATGTGCTTCAGCTATGGACCCCACACTTACATTTTGGTCACTGTGGTGATGGGGCGATAGACCCCATTGCCACAATGTTCAAAATGTGCTTCAGTTATGGACCCCACACTTACATTTTGGTCACTGTGGTGATGGGGCTTTAGACCCCATTGCCACAATGTTCAAAATGTGCTTCAGCTATGGACCCCACACTTACATTTTGGTCACTGTGGTGATGGGGCGATAGACCCCATTGCCACAATGTTCAAAATGTGCTTCAGTTATGGACCCCACACTTACATTTTGGTCACTATGGTGATGGGGCGTTAGACCCCATTGCCACAATGTTCAGAATGTGCTTCAGCTATGGACCCCACACTTACATTTTGATCACTGTGGTGATGGGGTGGTATACCCCATTGCCACAATGTTCAGAATGTGCTTCAGCTATGGACCCCACACTTACCTTTTGGTCACTGTGATGATGGGGTGTTAGACCCCATTGCCACAATGTTCAAAATATGCTTCAGCTATGGACCCCACACTTACATTTTGGTCACTGTGCTGATGGGGTGTTAGACCCCATTGCCACAATGTTCAAAATGTGCTTCAGCTATGGACCCCACACTTACATTTTGGTCTCTGTGGTGATGGGGTGTTAGACCCTATTGCCACAATGTTCAGAATGTGCTTCAGCTATGGACCCCACACTTACCTTTTGGTCACTGTGATGATGGGGTGTTAGACCCCATTGCCACAGTGGTCATGGTCTGCTTGCATTGTGGAGGCCACACACATTTATGTGTGACACATGTGATAGGGGGTCACATTGTATGTTCAATGTCATGTTCAGTGTCGTAGGCATTTGACACAGACTACACACGCTTGTCATGGTGTTGGGGGGGATGTATTTTTCAGACATTCCTTATGTTGGAGTATGCTGGTTGTGTCATGCATTACCCGTCCTATGAGTAGGGGTTGTGTGGGTGGTAGGTATCCAGGCCCCCATGAGTAGGGGTGGTGGTAGTGGTAGGCATCCATCCCCCTATGAGTGGGGATGGTAGTAGTGACAGGCATCCAGGCCCCCCTGAGTAGGGGTGGTGGTAGTGGTAGGCATCCAGGCCCCCCTGAGTAGGGGTGGTGGTAGTGGTAGGCATCCATCCCCCTATGAGTGGGGTTGGTAGTAGTGACAGGCATCCAGGCCCCACTGAGTAGGGGTGGTGGTAGTGGTAGGCATCCATCCCCCTATGAGTGGGGATGGTAGTAGTGACAGGCATCCAGGCCCCCTGAGTAGGGGTGGTGGTAGTGGTAGTGGTAGGCATCCAGGCCCCCTGAGTAGGGGTGGTGGTAGTGGTAGGCATCCATCCCCCTATGAGTGGGGATGGTAGTAGTGACAGGCATCCAGGCCCCCTGAGTAGGGGTGGTGGTAGTGGTAGGCATCCATCCCCCTATGAGTGGGGATGGTAGTAGTGACAGGCATCCAGGCCCCCATGAGTAGGGGTGGTGGTAGTGGTAGGCATCCAGGACCCCTGAGTAGGGGTGGTGGTAGTGGTAGGCATCCATCCCCCTATGAGTGGGGATGGTAGTAGTGACAGGCATCCAGGCTCCCCTGAGTAGGGGTGGTGGTAGTGGTAGGCATCCAGGCCCCCTGAGTAGGGGTGGTGGTAGTGGTAGGCATCCATCCCCCTATGAGTGGGGATGGTAGTAGTGACAGGCATCCAGGCCCCCTGAATAGGGGTGGTGGTAGTGGTAGGCATCCAGGCCCCCTGAGTTGGGGTGGTGGTAGTGATAGGCATCCATCCCCCTATGAGTGGGGATGGTAGTAGTGACAGGCATCCAGGCCCCCTGAGTAGGGGTGGTGGTAGTGGTAGGCATCCATCCCCCTATGAGTGGGGATGGTAGTAGTGACAGGCATCCAGGCCCCCTGAGTAGGGGTGGTGGTAGGCATCCAGGCCCCCTGAGTAGGGGTGGTGGTAGTGGTAGGCATCCATCCCCCTATGAGTGGGGATGGTAGTAGTGACAGGCATCCAGGCCCCCTGAGTAGGGGTGGTGGTAGTGGTAGGCATCCATCCCCCTATGAGTGGGGATGGTAGTAGTGACAGGCATCCGGGCCCCCATGAGTAGGGGTGGTGGTAGTGGTAGGCATCCATCCCCCTATGAGTGGGGATGGTAGTAGTGACAGGCATCCAGGCCCCCATGAGTAGGGGTGGTGGTAGTGGTAGGCATCCAGGCCCCCTGAGTAGGGGTGGTGGTAGTGGTAGGCATCCATCCCCCTATGTGTGGGGATGGTAGTAGTGACAGGCATCCAGACCCCCCTGAGTAGGGGTGGTGGTAGTGGTAGGCATCCATCCCCCTATGAGTGGGGATGGTAGTAGTGACAGGCATCCAGGCCCCCAGGAGTAGGGGTGGTGGTAGTGGTAGGCATCCAGACCCCCATGAGTAGGGGTGGTGGTAGTGGTAGGCATCCATCCCCCTATGAGTGGGTATGGTAGTAGTGACAGGCATCCAGGCCCCCCTGAGTAGGGGTGGTGGTAGTGGTAGGCATCCAGGCCCCCCTGAGTAGGGGTGGTGGTAGTGGTAGGCATCCAGGCCCACCTGAGTAGGGGTGGTGGTAGGCATCCATCCCCCTATGAGTGGGGATGGTAGTAGTGACAGGCATCCAGGCCCCCCTGAGTAGGGATGGTGGTAGTGGTAGGCATCCAGGCCCCCTGAGTAGGGGTGGTGGTAGTGGTAGGCATCCATCCCCCTATGAGTGGGGATGGTAGTAGTGACAGGCATCCAGGCCCCCATGAGTAGGGGTGGTGGTAGTGGTAGGCATCCATCCCCCTATGAGTGGGGATGGTAGTAGTGACAGGCATCCAGGCCCCCATGAGTAGGGGTGGTGGTAGTGGTAGGCATCCATCCCCTCTGAGTGGGGATGGTAGTAATGACAGGCATCCAGGCCCCCTGAGTAGGGGTGGTGGTAGTGGTAGGCATCCAGGCCCCCCTGAGTAGGGGTGGTGGTAGTGGTAGGCATCCATCCCCCTATGAGTGGGGATGGTAGTAAAGATAGGCATCCAGGCCCCCTGAGTAGGGGTGGTGGTAGTGGTAGGCATCCATCCCCCTATGAGTGGGGATGGTAGTAGTGACAGGCATTCAGGCCCCCTGAGTAGGGGTGGTGGTAGTGGTAGGCATCCAGGCCCCCTGAGTAGGGGTGGTGGTAGTGGTAGGCATCCATCCCCCTATGAGTGGGGTTGGTAGTAGTGACAGGCATCCAGGCCCCCTGAGTAGGGGTGGTGGTAGTGGTAGGCATCCAGGCCCCCTGAGTAGGGGTGGTGGTAGTGGTAGGCATCCATCCGCCTATGAGTGGGGATGGTAGTAGTGGCAGGCATCCATCCCCCTATGAGTGGGGATGGTATTAGTGGTAGGCATCCATCCCCCTATGGGTGTGTATGGCATTGGTGATAGCCATCCCGCCCCTATGGTTCTGCTGTTGCTAGTGTACGTCATTTCTGCATCCCTATGTGTGTGTGACATATTTCGGGTACGTGTCGTTTGTTTGTGTTGTGGGTGTTTGACTTACCGTCTGCGCCGTACGCATCCGTACCGGTCCCGGTAATAGATGTAGAGTATTGGTAGGACCTGCGCGATGGGATTCATGGTTGGGTCGTCTCGTTCGGGTTTCTCGTGGCTTCGACTCGTACTCGTCGCTGGCTTGTTCGTCTCGTCGCCGTGGATCGTCTTGTGGCGCGAATCGGAGCTTATGTACAGCTCTCCCGGATGCTCAAACGTGCCGGACGTAGCGACGGGTTCGGCGCGTACGGAAGGCGCATCGTACTAGTCCGGCCGGAAGGTGCTGTGTATTTGCTTCCGTGCGACTCAAATCGGCGTTTACGGATCCGGCTCGGGCGGGGAACAGGAGCTGAAATGGGTAAGTACGGCTCGCTCGGAATTTGGGCTGTTGTGCGCATCGTAATTATTCGTTCGGACGAGTGTTCGAATCGGTCGGGAAACACACGTTCGGCTTCTATTTTTTCCGGACGAATACTGTTAGGTGCGCTTCCGGCCGAGATCGGAATCGACCCCTTAATCTTTGCACTCTTCGGATATTCTTGTGGTTAGACACCTAGGGTATTCCATTTGGACAGGGAACACTTTACCTCTTGGTTTCTTTTTACCCCAACTAACTCAAGCTTTATGGGGTAATCATCAATTCCCTCAGCTTGCACCACCTCAAAATGCCTAACTAAATCAACATTCAAGGCGTGCATAAATATATAGTCTATAAGGCAGGGTTGGTGCCCCTCTTAAACGTTCGACTAGCGGGGCGATCAGCATCTGTATTTCCATTCAAACAGACTAAACCCTTTGACCACAAATATTTTTCTAGGGCCATAACTCATGCTGCCAGAAATTAACTCCACAAGGGACTAAGAAATGTCAAAACTGCATACATTGCAATAATGTAATAACTGGAACCAAAATTACCCACCCAAGAACTGGAGAAAATATCAAGCTAACATACAACAGATTGCAACTCAAAGAATTTGATTTACAGTATCAAGTGTCCATTTGGATTATTATATATAGGTAAAACAGAGAGAAAATAAAACACGGATATCAGAATACAAGAGTACCATTCGAACACTTAACAAAACTTCAAGTCTGGCAGTACGCTGGTCCACTGAAAGACATTCCAATTCACAGTTATGAACCAATTCTTGGGAAAGATCTCACCAGATCTTTATTACAAAGGGAAATATATTGGATTAAAAGACTGGACACACAGCATCCTAGAGGGCTCAATGAAAAGATTGATATGAGTTGCTTCATCTAAAATACTTTACAGGATATAGTGTTGGTAGAACACTTGGACACATGACACACAACACCAACTTAGGCTGTTATAAGTCAGTTTTCATCCAGTATGTATCCCCTACAAAAACAACAGTAGTGAATTGTTCACACATATTCTATAGTATAACATTGCATGTATCAGGGTTGCTCGGATAATTACTAACCATCGACACATAACGTGATTGATAGGGCACGAGAGGTATTTTCGGACATAGATCCGAGCTGATAGTTATAAGTTTCCACTGATACTTAGCGTCATCAAGACAGAACAATGGGGCGTAGTACACCCTTTGGAGGATTTATAATAGAATAGATTAGGTAACAACTGTATGTTTGTGGTATTTGAGCCACTCGTTAAAGATGGCGGCCGTAGTTTGGTGATTTCACTACAGTCATGCGTTAGTCCATTTTCGACGTCCTCTCACAAAGGAATATTTAAACAAAGAAGAACAGCGCCGGGTTACGCGATTGATGTTGGCGTACGAACTCCGTTGCAACCTTTAACTAAATGTGACATAGGTGAGTGCGTGGTGATCTGTGTTAGGAGTCACGAGACAGCTCAGTAGTGAGCTGCTCAGATTGTGAACGTTCCGTGTTAGAGAAAGCATATTGACCAGACATTTGTTTTGGTCCCACAGATATAGTTAATGGACTCATTATCCACATGATGCGACCGGAGTAGCATATAAAGAGCAGGTCAGTTAACAGTTCGGCACACACGCTTATTTAAAGTTAAGAAAGACTTTTGTGTTCTTATGAGCATGGGTTGTTGTTTTTGACTCATAGATAGTATTGAAAACATCACGTATCGGAGTTTGAAGTTACAACAGTTTGATATCGAGTAAGTCTTTTGTGATTGTCATGAACAGTATAAAACACGAGCGGTGAGGTTGTTGAATCCTACACCATTCACAACCTATGTCTATCAAATTGCATGCACACAAAGTAATGTTCGCCATTATTAAACATTGGATTTATGTATCTTCACATCGGGAGCCGGAATTCAATCTAGGTTACACCACTAATGAGCACCACTACCATTATTGAGCATGGCACTCACTTCGTTGAATTACACCTAGTAACATTTCTTTGCAAAAAGGAGAATGAGAATTTCACCCTGTACGTTGTTATTTTTATTTTTACAGATTGCCCCCTGATGAAGGTACACATGTCCCGAAGTGCATTGGGCGTGAAAGAAAAGAATACATGCATGTTAAAAGACAGCATTTAAACATGTTTATTTAGTGATGTTATGAAACATGACATGCAGAAGTGTCAGCATATGTAGTGAAGCACATATTTATGTGATATTCAAATGTTATGTAGACAATTTGAGTTGAAAAATATATTCAAATATAAATTATTTTGAAAAAATTGGGTAAACTTTTGTTTTGTGAATTGTGCACATTGGATCAAGTACATGTACTTGAATGTATGATTTAGATGACCTCGATGCATGCTAGACATCATGCATCCCAGTGTAGCACACAAAAGTTAAAAGGATTAGTATTTGGAATTCAGGTTTAAAACTTAGGGGGATATTCTCAAGAACGTGCGATAATCATCGCCAAAATAGGTTAACGCAATTTTTCATATCGCCGCCTATCGCTGGAAAATAACGCTGTGTTAACGTCGTATTCTCAACATGGCGGTAACATGCGATAGTTTCCCGATAACGTGTCAAATGTCTGCGATAAAATTACCGGGACGGCGATAAAAATCTAAAGCCGAACGTGAAAAAAGTGGCGATGGGCCCAACCGCAATAAAAAAATCAGCGATAAGCTGTGCCAGGCCTGCAATTCACACACGTCAGGCAGTAATTGTGTGCAGTGTCGGCAGGGGGCACAAGTAGGACATGTGTGCAGTCAATTGCCCCCAACAGGTGGGGGAAGCCAGCTATGGCGTAGAAGCCTTGCTTGGTCTCCAGCTGTTCCTGCGCAGTGTGGGGGAAGTGAAGATGCTGGGTACCAAGCTGAGGATGGCATCCAAGACAGGTGTGAGGAACTTTGATAGGGCTGGCTGTGAGACTCCTCCGAATCTGGCAGTTGTTGGTTGGAAGGTACCAGAGGCCAACAGGTGCAGCACAGCCAGCAGCTTTGTCTGCGGAGGGATGTTGGTTGTCCGCTGTGTTGGTACCATCAGCTTGTGGGCAATGTGGGTCAGGATGCCGAGGATGATTGTCCTTTTGAGCCTGTAGTGGGCAATGACATCCTCTGGCGTTAAGTCTGTGAGGCTGGTGCGTTTTCGGAAGGTATGCTCTCTTGTTCTGCGCTGCCTCTGTGGTAGTCCGGGGGATGGTCCGGGGGCGGTGGGTGTTGTGGCCCTCTTGGGTCTCCGAGCTGCATGATCAGTAGCTCCATGACATGTGTTGGTCTTCAGATGTGGCTCTGGGCTGGGCTCCCTTTCATACTGCAGGTTGTCATCCTGCTTAACACCAGTAAAAGGCAGGTGTTAAATCCCTGATGCTAACGCACCTTATCGCCTGTTTTTGGATCGTATCGCAGATCTGGCTGGTCGTTGAGAATATCGTGAAGTGGTGTTTTCGTGTGTTTTTGCACTGGAACGCCTACTCTGCATATCATTAGCGTAAGTTGTCGCTCTCATCCGTGGCAATATTTTTGCAGAAGCTATCGCTGGAAAACTGGCGATATCGGCAGTTTGCACCAGCTTGGGAATTGGGCGATAAATCTATTGCCACTTTTGCAGCGCTAAAGTGCCGATAAATTGGCGATGAGTCCTTGAGAATATGCCCCTTAGAGTGCTCCACATAATTATTTACGTCTGTTTACTCCCCTTTGTCTAGCCATAGTGATTTCAAGATCTTCCTTCTCCCTATATCCCTGGTCAATCAGCCTAACCTACCTTGATCCCAACCCTGCATGGTGCTGAAAAAATATTTTTCGTGTTCACTATGTGTGGGTATATCCACCTCCTTTACTAGCCTAATCCCTTCTTTTAACACCTCCTGTTCTGCTTTCATTAGTGCCATCTTACCCATAGTACAATAGAAGAATTTAGTAGTACTTTCATAACTTCATTTCCTTTATTATTTTCTGCAAAGCCCACTTGTTTAAGGTTGTTTGTCCCAATTTCCTTCATGCTTGTACATTTAGAAAAGTTGAAAAGGAGCTGGGACCCATTTAAAGGTTGTAACCACCTTCTTACCTCCTTTTCTGTATTGAGAAGGTTCAAAGTACAACCATAAATTGCTCCTGTCTCTGCTCTCTATTTCTATTTCTGAGGGTCTCAGACTACACTCTCACCTCTTTTCATCAGTTCCATTCCCCCCTTCTCCCTATTCGATCCTTAGGATCACCCTTTTTTCTTTGCCCACCGACTTATTTTGATCACTGTTATTTTTTCTTATTTTGGGGATGTGGGCTACTTTTCCTATCACTAAATCTCGTTCGCTTTCCTTCCTGAATCCCCTTCATTATAGTAGTCTTGGGGGCAATTACTAATTCTTGTGGATTCTTTTTTTGGGCTTTTACCAATCTCTGATGCCATTTATCCCTCCCTACACCCTTTATCTTCAGCGGTTTTTCCTTCATCAACTTCCTTAACCCTTTCCTCCTTCTTCTCATCAGGGGAATATGTTGCCTGCATATGGTCGATTCTCCCTGTTTTTTTATAAGCATTGGTTGTCTAGATATAAATACGTTTGGTGAAACAGTCGACCAGGGCACTTCCTCTGCCTCCTGATAAACTGGAGTTTTTGTAGATGGTTTTGCTACTTATACAGGGATCACTGACATAATATCGACTACATAAATATCCCCATACACAAATATCGATACAAAAATATCAATATCCAAAATATCGACATCCTATCTTTAAAATGTAAAATACAAAAATATCGATGCACAAAATATCGATATTTTTTATATATAAAAAATAATGTTAAATAAATTAAATAATAAAATTAACTTTAAAAAAATTATTTAGATGTAATGTACATTTTAACAAATATAATACATAAATGTAATTTAAAAAATGTAAACGTACATATATAAAATGTAATATATAATTGTATATTTACTGCAAAACTATTAATAAACTAATAAGTTTAATTTATTTTAAAATATTATAAATACATAAAAATTAACAAATAAATATATATATATACATACACCTATAACATAAAATCTAATAAAAAAAACATAATATTATAAATTACATTATTAAAATATTTAATAATTTTTCAACTTACATTTTGCACTCCATTAAGTGCAACAGTAGTAAAAGTGTTAGGTAGCGTAGGTGTAAAAATTACTATTCCCACTCCAATGAGTGCAACAGTTGGGAAAGTGTTGGATAGCATAGGGGTAAAAATTACTATTCCCACTCCATTGAGTGCAACAGTAGGGAAAGTGTTGGATAGCGGAGGGGTACAAATTACTATTCCCACTCCAAAAAGTGCAACAGTAGGGAAGGTGTTGGATAGCGAAGGGTAAAAATGTGCTATTCCCACTCCTGTGAGTGCAACAGTAGGGAAAGTGTTGGTTAGCGGAGGGGTAAAAATTTCTATTCCCACTCCAATGAGTGCAACAGTAGGGAAAGTGTTGGATAGCGTAGGGGTAAATATTACTATTCCCACTCCAGTGAGTGCAACAGTAGGGAAGGTGTTGGATAGCGGAGGGTAAAAATTTGCTATTCCCACTCCAGTGAGTGCAACAGTAGGGAAAGTGTTGGTTAGCGGAGGGGTAAAAATTACTATTCGCACTCCAGTGAGTGCAACAGTAGGGAAAGTGTTGGATAGCGGAGGGGAAACAAATACTATTCCCACTCCAGTGAGTGCAACAGTAGGGAAAGTGTTGGGTAGCGGAGAGCTAAAAATTACTATTCCCACTCCAACTACTGCAACAGTAGGGAAAGTGTTGGATAGCGGAGGGGTAAAAATTACTATTCCCACTCCAGTGAGTCCAACAGTAGGGAAAGTGTTGGATAGTGGAGGGGTAAAAATTACTGTTCCCACTCCAAAGAGAGCAACAGTAGGGAAAGTGTTGGATAGGGGAGGGGTAAAAATTACTATTCCCACTCCAGTGAGTGCAACAGTAGGGAAAGTGTTGGATAGCGGAGTGGTACAAATTACTATTCCCACTCCAGTGAGTGCAACAGTAGGGAAAGTGTTGGATAGCGGAGGGGTAAAAAAGACTCTTCCCACTCCAGTGAGTGCAACAGTAGGGAAAGTGTTGGATAGCGGAGGGGTACAAATTACTATTCCCACTCCAGTGAGTGCAAATGTAAGGAAAGTGTTGAATAGCAGAGGGTTAAAATTAATATTCCCAACAAAGTCAATTCAAAATAAAAAATAAACAAAATATCAACTACAATACAAAAATCGTTAATAACACAAAAAAAGTATATAAAATATTAAAAATTACGAAAGATAGAAACATATTATGTTAAAAAAATCTAAAAATTACCTACAAACATTATGTTATAAAAATGTTAAAAAGATTTTACAAACAAATAACTATTATTAATATAAATTAATTATAATCAAAAACATTATTACACACAATCAATATTTTTTATTTCCTACCCTATGACACCACACATTTCACAACACACATCTACATTTCTAAAAAACTGTACCTCCATAATTAATATAATTAATTATCAAATAAATAAATATTATTAATTAAAATCAAATTAAAACATATAAAAATTAATTTTCTCACCAAACATTACCCCTATGAAACCAAAATCCACACACAAAATAAAAGTAAACAATTACCATAAACATTTATTAATTAATAAATGAATAATAATGAGCAAATAATTATTAATTAAGAAAACTTAAAATATGTTCCACCCTCTACCCCAACAAACACCACAACACACACATAAAAATAATTACACAATTTCCATAACTAATTTTACATTATTAAATTATCAATTAACAACAACCTATTAATTAATTGAAAATAATGTAGTTCCCACCCTTTACCACTATAAACCCCACAACTCACATCTCAAATTAATTACACTATTTCCATAATTAATTTTTAATTATTTAATTAACATTAATTAACAATTAATTATTTATTATTTTTAAATAAATTACTTCACACCCTATTTCCCTATAAACCCACAGCCCGCACCTACAAAATTGACACAATTAACATAATTATCAATTAATTCATTAATAAAAATGAACAACCAATTATTAATTAATTAATAAAAAATTAATTACCACAATTAACACAATAAAAACTAAATTAAATAAATTCTAATAAAAAATATTAATTAATATATTATAATTAAATTACTACCTACCCTATTCCCCTATATACCCACAACCCGCTCCTAAAACAAATAACACAATTAACATAATTATCAATTAATTAATTAATAAAAATTAACAACCAATTAATAATTAATTAATAAACAATTATTACTACAATTAACACTATAAAATCTAAATTAAATAAATACTAATAAATAAAAAATATTAATTATTTTATTATGATTACATTTCTTCCCACCCTATTCCCCTATAAACCCACAACCCGCTACAGAACTAAAAAACGCAAAATTTAATTATCATAAAATTAATCACTACTAAAAATGTAACACATATTTAAAAAGAAAAGCAATACTTATTAAAAATAATTAGATAACATACTTTTAACAAACATACTAAAATACATAACACTAATATAAAAATATTTTTGCAAATGATATTGCTGGCTTCGATATTTTAAAAAACTATGGGGCCCATTACGATTCCGGGCGGAAGCACTACCGCCGTGCTGTCGGAGGCAAAAACCGCTAGTTACCGTCCACCAGCAACGGCCCACACGCCCGCAAAATTAGGATGTGAAAAGTCAGGCAAACACCGCCCGTACGCCTGCGACGCCGCCCGCCATCAAAGTGCGGCCGTCTATGTAGCGGCGCGAGCCAATGGAGACACACCGTCCGACGAAATGACGTACCGCCCGGCGTACAAATTATGATACCACAACCAAACAGCCTCACCGGCAAAGAGACACCGCACGAGACACCAAGGCGGAAACCCGACTGTCCAGTACGGAGACTAAAAAGGCGGCCCACCCAGAGATGAATCCTGCACTCCAGGCCATCCCCATGCTCTACCTGATGCACCACCTAGGAGTGAACGCGCCACGACGACGCAGGTAGGCAGACACACAACAAGGGCACGCAAACACTGTACACAATGCAAGGGCGGAAAAACTGTACATGGCCCCCCCAGACACCCCTGTGTGGACAGGACACATCCACCACTGTACCCACACATGTCCCACCTGTCAAAATGAAAAAACTCGCAACATCCTGGGCACCCACTACCCTGGACCAGGAAGTGACGTCCCCGTCACGGCACCGCAGCGCAGGTTCACATGCGCACAACGCAGAGGCCAATGACAGCGCCATGCATGAGCTGCACACAAACACCACAGGGTCACAACTACACACCCCACACCCCAGCCCCACCCTGAAGGCACATGTCACGTGGCCTTCCTGCATCAGTCATGTCCCCAACCGACAACTCACAGTTGTCAACCTGATGTCACACAAGTGTCCCGAACAGGGGAGTAATGTGATGGCAAAATAGGACACACCCTTGTGTGCAAAACATGGAGAAGCACACGGCGGCTGCTACATAACAGCGCAGAATATGGACATTGTCCGCAAAAGGCACGCCAGTCTCATCCAAAAATACCTATACCATCCTGCTCGCAATATCATGCCATGCAATGTACAAATTAGAAAAACCCTGCTGCCTGAGAACAGGTGTTCCCAATCACTACTAAGCCCGGGCGTAGTTTGCGTAGTAGCACTTCACGTAGCTACGTGAAGTACAGCTTCAACTACACGTAGCTATGCAAATTGCGTAGTGCGTAGCTGTGTGCTTGACTGCACTGTACAATAATTACCAAAAGCAAACTTGTACAGTGCAAGTTAAGATAAAATAAATATCTCTGTCTTTATATGCTAAAAATGCATATAGTCATTTCACTAAAGTGAAAACAAAAAGTTAACAAGCAGTGAGAGAGGTGATGATTTTGGTATCCTCACTAACTTAGGGAGAGAACCAACAACCAAGCAGATGTCTTGAAAACAAAAAGCACATCTTATTGAACGATTCTCCTAGGACCACCTCAAGCACAGTTATGGGCAAAAATAATCCCAACCAAAGGCCTAGCATTATGGGACGAGATTAGAGTGGGCAGTGAATATTATAGTGTCCAATATCAAAATAATCTACAAGAGCTGCAGTTCAACTAGTCGTCACTGGGTGTCGTCCCTCAAGAGTGAAATGCAAAAGTATTGAAAACCTTTCATGAAGCTTTTGCATTTGACTCGTGAGGGACGACACCCAGTGACGACTAGTTGAACTGCAACTCTTTGTAGAATTATTTTGATATTGGACACTATAATATTCACTGCCCACTGCTAATCTCGTCCCATAATGCTTTGCAGGGCCTTTGGTTGGGATTGTATTTTTGCCCATAACTGTGCTTGGGGTGGTCCTAGGAGGAAGGGACCACCATTGAATCGTTCACATGATATGCTTTTTGTGTTCAAGGCATCTGCTTGGTCCTCCCCCTAGGTTAGGGGGACTCCAAAATCATCACCTCTCTCATTGCTTGATATGTCAAAATTCATTTTTGTGAATTGGTTATATGCTTTTTAGCATAAAAAATTGCTTTATCAAAGCATTTGAAGGAGTTTGTTATTATTATTAAGCCTGGGCGTAGTGCTAGCTGTGTGCTTGACTCACTGCACTGTACAATAATTACCAAAAGCAAACTTGTACAGTGCAAGTTAAGATAAAATAAATATCTCTGTCTTTATATGCTAAAATTGCATATAGTCATTTCACTAAAGTGAAAACAAAAAGCAGTGAGAGAGGTGATGATTTTGGTATCCTCGCTAACTTAGGGAGAGAACCAAGCAGATGTCTTGAAAACAAAAAGCACATCTTATTGAATGATTAGGTGGTGGTCCCATCCTCTTAGGACCACCCCAAGCACAGTTATGGGCAAAATATAATCCCAACTAAAGGCTCCTGCAAAGCATTATGGGACGAGATTACAGTGGGCAGTGAATATTATAGTGTCCAATATCAAAATAATTCTACAAAGAGCTGCAGTCAACTAGTCGTCACTGGGTGTCGTCCCTCACGAGTCAAATGCAAAAGCTTCATGAAAGGTTTTCAATACTTTTGCATTTCACTCTTGAGGGACGACACCCAGTGACGACTAGTTGAACTGCAGCTCTTTGTAGAATTATTTTGATATTGGACACTATAATATTCACTGCCCACTGCTAATCTCGTCCCATAATGCTTTGCAGGGCCTTTGGTTGGGATTGTATTTTTGCCCATAACTGTGCTTGGGGTGGTCCTAGGAGGAAGGGACCACCATTGAATCGTTCACATGATATGCTTTTTGTGTTCAAGGCATCTGCTTGGTCCTCCCCCTAGGTTAGGGGGACTCCAAAATCATCACCTCTCTCATTGCTTGATATTTTATTGTCAACATTCATTTTTGTGAATTGGTTATATGCTTTTTAGCATAAAAAATTGCTTTATCAAAGCATTTGAAGGAGTTTATTATACTCCTGCTACGCTACGTTTATTAGTACAGTTATTCACTCTGCTACGTGCAATTTGCGTAGTGCGTAGTAGCACAAACTTTGCATGCTTCGTGAGCGTAGCAAAGTATTATGCCCAGGGTTAATCACTACACCCACACAGAAGCCTCAATGTACAGCGGCAACGGAGTGTCCCGCCCACACACGGGAGAGTAGATAGCACTGAATGGCCTTCCATTCCTACTCTGAAATCACATTGCAACAAATTATGCAGGAGAATGGAGCCATTGAACCAACAAGAAGCCAAACATAGCCATGCAGAGTAAAACTTCCACTGGCAGATAGCGCCTAACATGAAAGAAAGATAATAACACAAAATACAATTATACCACTCCTCCATGTGGGCCAAATGAAAGTAATCTGGAAAGAGTCAGACACCACTGGCCTTGACCATTCATTGAAGCATGTGGGTTGAGGGCCTGTGTCCTCCGCCCAAGCCATACCCCAAGTCCTGCCGCCGTACATCCATTCCAGAATTCCCAGCATCGTCGGAGGTTGCACTCTGCTGACTGCTCAGGCAGCCGGAGCACGCCATCACATCACCCTGTAGCAAAATGGCTGTTGCACCACTGCTTCTCAACTACGCCGGACAGCTCAAGCTGTACAGTGACAGCTTGCTACACATAGTGGGCTGTTCCAATCTGGCTATGCTGAATGTAAGTTACCGAGTAACTTACCGCATTGCAATGTTCAGCTGCGTCATCCCCGTTTTCTACTGTCGGAGGTGTCCGTTCCACTGTCCTGTGGATTTATGTCTCTCCAACCCGGCATGTCCAAAGGCGGAATTGGTACACTTGTTTGCACCCCTGGACGCCCACAACAGGATCTGTTCAGTGTATGGGGGCATGGCGTATGTGGCAGCAATCGGGGACACACTGCAATGGGACCAGTGTGCCTCCACACAATGTCTTCTGGATCACAGTTTCATCGAATGTCATCCAACATGTCCCATCAGGCTTCTACAAGGGACAACTTACGACGAACACGTTGCTACCCACCATCCGCTTCATTGGATGTCATCCATGTTTACCATCAATGGGATGGATGCCCTGCTGGAAGGTATCGCATACATGACAACTTGTCAATTCATGGGTCCCCGACTCAATACCCCCAATTGAACATTGATGTTCAACACCGTACCTATGCTTGGCTTTCGCACGGAGTGGGCAGTTAGCTGTACAACAACTATACCATACAACCTGCAACTAACACCTTACCATCAACTCCACTGCCATGACATCTGACATTTTCGGGACATGCACTCTGTTCCTCACCATATCCTGTGTCTCTGCATGAACAGGGGGAGGCAGAGGTATGGGACTTGTGTACAGTAACCACATGGCCAATACTGCACGAACAACTATGCCATAATATGTATTCTGCGCACCTGGACACATGCACCTGTCAGTGCACACCTATCTGTTCTGCTGTATTACGTGAGAACTGTCACCTCACCTTTGTCTGTACTTCCGTGCCAGGACTTTTGCATGGACAACAAATGCAACCCCCTACAACATGGCCCTAGTTATTGTGTCATGTTCAGTAGCCACCACATTGCAACAACTAGTGAGACGCTGCTGCATGCATGTAGGCACATGCTCTGATGTCACCTCTGACGCAGGTGTGTCGGAGTCACTATTGTAGTAATCCTGTACCATGGAACTGAGATGTACTGTGCCTATGATGTCAAGCTGTCTGGTAGGCAAAATGAATACTGTCTGTGTCAAAGTCTAGAGCTCTTCAGTAATTAGCAAATGTACTTTAGCATAGCAAGGGCAAGGCAGTTGTAACTCTGAAGCCTTCATTCCACAGTCAACAACTAATCACATCTACCCGTACCCCCTTTTGTATGTGTAATCATGCTAAGTATATCCTCCACATGCATTTTGCTGCCAGTAGTGTCCACTATACTGCATCACAGAGGAAGTAAGTCCAAATACATGCCTTGAAGCAAATATGTGACTCTGTAGAATTATTTTACGAAGACAAGTACGAATGAGAGAGGATGAGAGTGTGTGAAGTACACGAGAGTCGTGAGATGACCATGTAGTCTAGTGTCATTGGATGTCAATGCATATGAGTTGCCGCCACAGTGGACCTAGTGAAATACTACAGCTCGTGGGCCTTGACTTGTCAGACTCTGACGTGGCCCAACAGATCATCACATTAACACTGACGGCCTGGTCACTACAAAGCACAGTCCTACATATGTGTATAATTACCTTCACAGTCTGACATCACACTCATCAAGCAAAAGTAGGAGCCACGCAAGAAGCATGCTACAGCAATGCATGACAAAACACACACACGATATCAGTGTGGGTGGGCAGGACTGCACAGTGAGTAAGAACTGCAGAAATTCACATACATGCTCAATTAAACAAGGCACAATCTTGACAGTCACACACCCTGCAGACACACAATGTCCAAAACATATCAAGTAGGAGTCATCCTGAACTGCAAGGACACACCCACACACTGCACACTGTGCAACATACAATACACACATGTGATCACATTCACAGCCCTGAACACGGATACAAACACCCACCATGGCCCTGGGTAACACATGTGTGTAGTCGACATTGCCAGAGCGCACACACACACACCAACACTACCCCAAAGTCACACCACTCACACCACACACTCCTACACCTCCCAAATGCACACATTGAAAGTAAGCCATGTGCCCAGGCTCAATGTTCATCACAAGATTAACATACACCTACACTGCTGGCCACACAGCAAGTAAGCTCACACATACCCGCATACTCTGCACATGCTACCTGTCATCCTGTGGCTAGACTCACACTCTGTGCTTTGCTTGCACGCAAACATGACACGTATACATTTTCCCAGAAATACCACCAAATACATGCAGACAATCCGTGTCACAAAAATACTTCTTCATCACACACAAAAGTAGCAGAGTCTGAAAGAAGTGAAGTCCCTGCCACGTGTAAAACACATTGGAATGTGAGACCAGACATTGCAATTGTTGAGGTACCATACACGGCATGTGCCTCACTTAACCATGCACACACAGCAACAACTGCAATAAGCAACTACACAGACACAACCGACTACAGGAACAACAGCATCCAGTCACAGATTACATAGACAGGCGGCAAAATTGATCAACACCAGGGACAGTGGCCAGTCCGATGTGCCGAGTAGTGACACGAAAAGCTGCGTATGCAATGTGTGTGAGTGTACCCTGCCATGGCCAGCAACACTGCCATGGCAGTCACAATAGCCATTACAGCCACCACTGTGTCACAGGTAGATGTGTGAGAGTGCCTACCATTCAAACAGGATGCCAGTCCAACTCGGTGCTGTCTGTGTGCTACGGGACAGTTGGAGGTCCGCCCCTGAGAGAGAAGCACAACTGTGGAAGACACACATGTGGCATGTGAAGCGGGAGTGCCGCTTGGCCCAGGTGGGTGGGTGGCACGGGTAGGTGCACACATGCAGTGTTGAAACAGACTGTGTGGGGAGGATTCCGGAGGGCTAGATTTCCACTGTGTTGGGTATTTGGAAAGCCCACCTGTCTGGGGATGAATGTGAACTCGTGTGGGCACAACAGGCGGGCACACGATCAATGCTGCATCAGGTGTAGACATTAGCCCTCCCTCTGGGGACATGCTGGATACTGCTGTGCGTCTGCCAGGCCCTTGCCAAGGCACTCACATCCCCTGTCCTCCAGGTGTACCCCCTACATTGTCCACTTGCACAGGCTACCCAGGGCACGGGATGGCAGGGGAGCTTGGTGGGTGGGAGGTCATGGCGCCCTTCTCCTGGTCACATCTCGCAGGCAACACATTCTCATTGTGCAGCATGGCACAAGTCCTAAATAAGTAGTGGGGGACGCAGACGTCACGACAGGAAGTGACGTCACGAAAGGTGGCTTGCACCATCAGACTTATTGCCTCCCTTCGCCCACCCCTTACATGCGATTGCAACAGAGAAGCCAGCGCGTGCACAAGCAGCTCCGATCTCGCCCCAGAGAGGCCAAAGAGTGAATGTGTGGGTCCATTTGCTCCAGTCATCGAGCTAGTGGGAAAATAAGTGGGGGACGCCGTCCACCTGCGTGGTACCCCGACTCGAGACCTGGTGTGCAGGCAAAGTGTCCTATTGGCTTTGCGATATGTGTGAGTTGCATGACACTCATTGGCGGGGGATGGCTCAGAGGCCCGTCACCCTGAGGCCCATGTCTCACCACATGGGTCCCTTGTCAATGGCAGCGATTGTAATGACTATGCGCGCCGGGGTGGGTCTACCTTTTGCCTGGGATTGTGTTTGCGGCTTGGCCCGCTAGGGCAGCTACAGCCTCTGTGTGTTGCATGTGGTGTATCCGGACTATGGAGGCTGTCATGCATTGTCACTGTTGTCCAGGTCTTGAGTCAGGGTACCACGTGGGTGGACGGCGTCCCCCCACTTATTTAACCGCGAGCCCGATAACTGGAGCAAATGGACCCACACATTCACTCGTTGGCCTCTCTGGGGCGAGATCGGAGCTGCTTGTGCACGCGCTGGCTTCTCCGATGCAATTGCATATAAGGGGTGAGTAAGGGGAGGCAATGAGTCTGACGGTGCAAGCCACCTTCCGTGATGTCACTTCCTGTCGTGACGTCAGCGTCCCCCACTTCTTTTTTAGGACTCGTGCCCTGCTGTTGTCAGATGTGCCACTTTCCAGGGGGTGGAGAAAGGGTCAGGAATGTCAGCCTGAGATTGGCCCAGTTGAAGGCCCACCTTGACTGGGGAGGACAACCATTGGACAGTCTGGTGTAGCCCACCCACGCGTACATGTGGGCCCTCCATGGAACTATGTCACCTGCGGCAAAGTGATGTCATGGGCAATGACGTTATTGAGGAGAGCTGTCTGCCCCACGCAGAGATGCCGCACAAGCTCAACAGACCCAGCACTGAGGGCAGCAGGGGTCACATGTGCAGGGGCAGCTGTGCCTGGTGTGAAGGACACTCTATCCTTCATCCCTGTGCCGACACGTGTTGCACCAGTGGAAGTAGATGGGAGGGCGGGCATTGGCCTCCGCGTGGCTGAAGAGGAGCCAGAGTCCACGTCCCCTGTGCTAGCAAACATGGATGCATCACCTCTGTCCTCAGATGACGCCGAAATTGCCGTCTCGGCCTGTGATTCATCCAGCACACGTCTGGCCCCTCCGAGGCGCTGGTCACATCTGTCTCACTCAGCACCTGTGCAGCTGCTACATCCGATGCCACACCACTGTTGACCGTCCCCTGTCCCTCAGCACCCACGGGAGATGCCACATGAGAGAGAGCGAGGTGGCCTCACTCATCTGGCATCAATTAAACAGGCATGTGCAAGGGAAGCAGCACAGAACATTCCCAAATCCACATGTTGCACGATACCTGTGCAATTGCATACAGCCACCACAATCAACACGTAATGGCTGGCGTACAGTAAATGAAGCCGCTAATAAGTGGCACATGTGTTGTGCACATAGCACTACACCCGGCCTGTGTCACCCTGCGACCATAGACACAAATCGCGGTGTGCACACCCACTGTCCTGATGGTGGCAAGGATGACCACTACGTAATTAGGCCAAAGACATACCTGCATGGAGCAGAATGGGAAACCACTCACACAGACTGCAACATGACAGGCCACAATGGCCATGAGCCCATGCCATCCACCTGTCGTTCACACGAGCACAACTGCTGTTGCACAGTGTGCCGGATGTGTAAGTACCAGAAATATGAGGTGAGGCATCGCACACATATGACCGAACGAAATCAGAGTAGGCACAGTGCCTCAAACATACATGTGAATTGCCACTCCAGCCTACTACAGGTTGTTCCAGAGGGCTACAACTCTGAGTGCATTGAGAATGCAGAGTGCTCAAATTACATCTTGACCCTCAGGAATAGCATATGCATGTCAGATGCAGACAGCACAGAGTACACTTACAACCACCTGCATCACACAACAAACATCACATCACCCAGATTATGTGTAGGCTGTGGACACATGCTGCCTCTCACAGCAAAAGACACCATCCCACAATACTGTACACTTGCTTGCTGCTGATGCCCCTACAAACATGCATCCGGCACAGGCTGTGTGACTGTCAAGATGCAGACCATTAGTGGTGAAATGCAGCGCCGTGCTGACCTGACAATACGAGGGGGCATCCCCCGATTCGTTATCTCCACGTAGTAGCTCATCCGGCAGATGACGTCACACCCTTTGTGGAATTGGCTGCACTGTCGGTCACACATACACAGAGGCATCAACTTGGATGCAATGGCTCATCACAAGGCCTTGGGCTGGAGGACTTCCAACTGCAGGGATGGTACACAAGAGGCTTGGAATATCACTCATACACTTCTCATCATCACCCACATCCACCAATCACAGTGGCATGCTGCTGACCCATCCCAAATACTCAGAGACGTGCAACAGAGCCAAGAAGTAATCGGACATGGCCTAACAGCATGTGTACACCACACGTGAATGCATGCTGGTGGGAGTGTGTACACAGTACCTGTCCATCCCATTCACATGCAGGTTGCCAGCACATTGAGCAATGTGTAGTCTGCCCACATCTACTGTCCATTGTCAGGTGGACCAACACATAGATCACAAGGCAACACATCTTTGTGGGTGGACTCACTGTGTCCAACACTGCGCAGCCCTCAACGTACTCGCCCTGTGAATGGCTCACCCCGCAATGGAGGTCACATTCAGTGCCACTATCTCTCACACACATCCCTATCACAAGGCATGGTGTGTCCAATCGACAGGGCTGAGTTTGCGCATTTCAGGAGAGTCCTGAACAAAAGACACATGTAACCCACTGTACAGTCAGTGTTGTCTCCTTCTAGGATTGTGCGGTCAATGTGCAGCCCAGGTCTGCTGAGACTGAGAAGGCCAGCAGGGACCCAGCCAGCCATTCACACAAGCAATAACTGCCCTGAGTCCTGCATTGCCAAGTGGCTGCGTCACTGGATGTCTGACATGAAAATGCCATGTACCACCACTCGGGAGGGACATGCATGGGAAAGCGCCAGAGAGCCTACATACCCCTTCCACCTGTAGTTAGCATGGTAAGCAGTGCATGTTGGAACCCCACAGGCTCAGAATCATAGTGCTGCGGATCAACGACATGTGTGTCCCCCACATGCACTCCCACACACACTGTAGTTGTCTTGCACACACAACTTTTGCAAGAAATAGCTTTGGGCAGTGTGCGTGGAGCTCGGAATCCAGGATCTCCAGCTCCTCGCTGGTGAGTGGACCTGGACATATCTTCAGAGTCGTCGACATGAAGGTGGACATGTGGCAGCAGCAGCAGGTGTTGTTGAGGGATGCCAGGCAGCAGTCCCTGGAAGCTGTGGTAGTGCCGGTCTCCCTCCCACACTCATATAGCCCCCTGGGGCTGTTCCAGTGGGTCCAAGCTGCTGCAATTGGTGTACCATGTCTGCCTACTTCAAATGCACACAATGGCCTGCTCCGAGCTGTCCCGGTACGCTTACCTCTATCGTCGAACACGCAGGATGCAGTCGCGAGGGCCATTGGAGTTGGCCTCAAGGGCCTGGTCCATGGCGGGTACAGTCCGCTGGTGCCATGTGGAATCCACAGTTGAATGTGCGCCATGCATTTGCAGGTGTGGCCATGATTTGTGTGTGGGAGCATGTCCACACTGGACAGGGCCACTTCATGCTGTGTGCATAGGCATTGACGGCCAGTGCTCAGCCTCCACATGTCTGTTGGCACATCATCATGTACACATTAGCATGGGAGCATGGGATGTGCATATGCACACACATGCCATATTTCTCAATGTACATCTCCCACTTGGCACGTGCAACGTTACGTGTCACTTGTGATGTGTGTTTGCATTCACACAGCTGTGTTGTCATGGAGTTGTCAATGTGTACACCTGTCAATGTGTGTTGGAGGTGTGATACGTACAGTGCTGTACATTGGGTGAACTAGGGACATCATTGACTGTCTCATATCCCGTTGTGCAACAGGACCCACTTGTTTTGGCCGCTCAGCCTGTGTACATTGTGTTGTTGGTGTGTGCCATACTCACCCAGCCTCGGAAGCTGTGTCTGGCACAGCAGCTAGGTATATTGCCGTGGTGTTGCCGCTTCCCACATATGCAGTCTGAAATCATCATCATGCCTTTCAAGCTATTAGGGCCTAAATCCCCATGTGCATGCTCATAGCAATGGTTTGTGTCAGTGGCCATTGCTATTGGTAAGGGGACCTGTGTAAGAGTATTGTAGCTGTGCTGTCCCTACTTGTCAGCTGTTCTGTGATTCTATTGCTTTGTCAGTAATTTTAGTTTTGTGTATGTGAAAGTGCCATGTGGTGTGTTGCATTGACATGTGTCCACTTCCATCTGTCCTAGGAGACCAAACATACATCGCCCCTACCAATTGCTGTCAGACATGGAGGATGTGGAGGTTATACGTAAATTCCGGCTGGACCGACCCACCCTGCATCACCTATGTGCCATGTTGGAACCCCACCTTCGTCCTCGCAGGGTGTATCCAACAGCATTCATCCCCACGGCTAAGGTGATGGCTGCACTGCATTTTTTCGCTACCGGATCTTTCCAACACACGGTGGGCAGTGGAGCGTGGGATGTCCCAACTCGCATTGTTCATTCATTGGTAGCTTACCGGGATGTCCTGTCGAGTCCAGTTTGACTGCTGTCACACGGAACCGCTCACATCCGCATGTCACCGCCAGCGGCTACGTGATTCTGAGCCGGCAGTGAAGGGTGCTTTCTATGCCCTTGGACGCATCCCCCACGTTGTTGGTGCAATTGATTGCACCCATGTTGGCCTTGTTGCACCACAGGCCATGGAGCACATCTATAGGAACCAGAAACATTTCCACTCCCTGAATGTGCAAGTGGTGTGCCTGGCGGACATGATCATCACACACGTGTGTGCGAAGTTTCCCGGATCCGCCCATGACTCGCACATCATGCGCCACAGCATCCTCCCACGATTGATGTCCAATCTTCAACCGGACCGTGCATGGATTGTTGGTGAGTATGCATACTCGTGTAGCGTGCTGGGTGTGACATGCTGTCTTGTATCCTGTTGGAATTGCAACGATTCTCTGTGTTTCTCACACCCAGGTGACTCGGCATATCCTAACGGGCCTTGGCTGCTGAGCCCACTTCGTAATCCCAGGACACCAGCTGATGTCAGATACAATGAGGCACATGGGAGGACCAGACGTGTGGTGGAGCGGACTTTTGGACTCCTGAAGTCCAGATTCAGATGCCTGGACCGCACCGGGGGTGCACTGGCATACTCCCCACAGAAGGTGTGCCAGATAGTTGTGGCATGCTGCATGCTGCACATCTCGCTATTCGCAGGCAGATCCCCCTGATAGTGGATGACGGTGATCAGCCAGGGCCCCCGCCTGCAGACCAGGCCGTGTCCAGTGATGAGGACAGTGGAGAGGAGGAAGCAGTGAATGAGCGTCAGCAGCTCATCGCCCGCTACTTCACTTGACGGTGAGTGACCATGTACGTCGGCTGATGTTGCTGTAGTTGTGTAGGTGTATGTGTGCATTGTGACGGTGGCCTATTGTTCACTGAGTGCTGTGTGGCAATGGTCCATGTCCAGGGTAGTATGCCACTGACAGTGGCTGTAGCATTGTGCCCTGTTGCTCTGTGAGATGTGTATACATTGCTTAAACTTGATGACAAGTACTGTGTGATGAGTGTGTGACACACACATTCAATGGACTCTTGTTCTGTTTTTCACCCCTAGGTCCCTACAGCCTCTCCTGGCCTATCGACATACCACACTCCAGATGCATTTCTGATCATGGTGACGGTTGCACATCCTTGATTAAACACAGAGCAGATACAACAGAATGTGATCCAGGTGTATTTATTTTAAGCGGTGACATGTGATTGTGGGCAAGGTGATCACAAAAGTGGTGCATGCTGGAAAAATGAGTTGATGGACATGTCCGCGTGATGGTCAAGGTGTACCCATGTTGTTCTGGGTCCACAGTCCGACAGACACATGCCATTCACATGGCAGTGTGGGGTGGGATAGTAGTCCAAGTGAATGCAGTAGATGGCCACCGTGGCTGGCTGTCTCACTGGCGTTTGGAGCGTGCAAAGTCATCTCTGGACACCTGTTTCCTCTTCGGACGACCCCTTCCACGTTTGAGAGGGGGGGTTGTGTTTGTGGGCTGCTGGTGGTGGCTGAGGATTGCCCACTCGCTGTGGACGCAGGGGAACTGGATGTTGCACGGACCTGCGCCCCAGCAGGTGGTGGCGGAGGTGGTGTGGTTGGCCTTGATTGGGCCCTCACCGCCACCACTAGCTGGCCCATGAGGTCGACAAGTTTGCCCATACGGGTCACGAATTGGCCCATATGGGCGTCCATGGACCTCAACACCCCAAGGACTTCCCGCGTATCGGCAGCTGACCGGGCCCATTGTCCCTGGGCCTCTTCATAGGCCCCAAGGACTCTGGCGATTTGCGGCAGGGCTTGGCTCCCAGGCTCTGATGGCGTTGGCCTGACCCTGCTCCTCCCACCTGAACTGCTGCCACCGACCTGCCCACTCACCACAGTGGTCACCCGGGTCCTCGTTGTGGCTCCCAGGGTCGATGTCGACGTGCGTGCAACCCCTTGCGCAGGGTGAGTGGTCAGGGAGGCCCTGGTGGTGGTGGTGGTGGTGGTGGTGCGGCGGTGGTGGTGGCCGCAATGACCGTGGCAGCAGGGGCCTGGGACTGGTCACCAGCCCTGGGAGATGGGTTGGTGGGTAGGAGGGGTCCTGGGGAGCGGTTGCGCCCTGCCACACCAGATGTGCCTGGTCGGGAGTCCTCGTCCGTAGAGGTGTCCAGGTCTTCCACATCCGTGAGTCCGGGTGGAGGGCTTGTGGACTGGCTGTGATGGCTGCTGTCTCCCTCTCCAGCATCATGCTGTTCGTCACCTGTGGGGCGGAGACGAAAGGTTATTGTGTTGCACCTTGCAAGGTTTGTGTTAGATGTCTGACATTCACAGTTTGTGCACAGTTGTGCACTGATTTCACAGATGCGTGTGTATGGCTCTACAATGTGTGTGCGTGATCAAGGCAATAGAATAGTGTGATGGGTGCATATGGCATGGGACGGATTTGGAATGCCAATCGGTGTGTGTTGCAGTACCCCTACATGTTGTGGCTTTGGTGGAAACGGGGTACAGCCCCATGAACGCTTTTGAGATGAAATATGTTTTTGGGGTTCAAATGAAACGCTTAGAAACGCAGATGGCAAAAGGGGTACAGCCCCATCAACGCTTTTGAGATGAAATATGTTTTTGGGGTTCAAATGAAATGCTTAGAAACGCAGATGGCAAAAGGGGTACAGCCCCATCAACGCTTTTGAGTTGAAATATGGTTTTGTGGTACATACTGTGACATATGGGTGCAGAAGGGGACATGTGTTTTGGCCACACGACACTGCAGAGACACAGGTGTGTGTATGTCTGACATACCCAGCATATCTGCTCACTGTTATCATTTGGGGACATTACACTGCAAGCATTGTAGTGAGTGAGTAATGGTTGTGTGCCACACAACGTATTGCAGATGGGAGTATTCCTTGTTGTGCGTGCTACCCTCAGCCATGTGCAGCAATGCAGTGCTCTTGGGGTGTTGACTATATTAGGTATGTTGTAAATCACAGTGTGACGTGCGCTTCAGACACTGCAGACACATTTTTGGTCATCGGCAGGAATCTTTGCTGAACTACTGTATATGGGACAACTGTTTAGATGATATACCTTTCATGACACTGGGGCTGTAAGATGGGATGGATGAGATTTTGAATGTGTATTGTGTAGCTGTGTGGTTCATGGGTCCAGTGGTGTATGTGACATTACTGGGGTTCCACTCTGTTACATTGAGACAAGATAGACTTACATGTGTGATGTTGTACAATGTCAACGGAACAAGCAGACACAACTACATGGACAAGACTTCTATGGTGTTGCTGATGTGTGTGATGACTGGCACAGTGCACGCCATGTGGGTCAGTACTCCAGTGAGACTTGTGCATGCAGACGTGACTCCTTACGTGTTACTGTATTTGAGATGGCTCATGTGGGCTATGACTCTGTAATTCATGTCCATGTGCACATTAGTCACATGATTATGACATGGAGCAGTGCTACCTGTTCCTCTGCTACGTGGCATGTCCCAAATGTTAGTCGTAGTACAGTCCTCATGCCTACAGACACCCCGCCCTGTACAGTAGTCTACCTACTTGTTGGTTTGGAGGGAGCAATGCAATGGCTACCACATGGTTATGAGAGGGAGGGGTGCTCCATCTTGCTGGTCTGTGGGAGTGGGGGCCGTGTTGTGAGTTGTGGTGATGGCTTACCACCCACAGACACCCCTCCATGTAGGGAAACATATCTACCTGTCGGGTGAAGGTGTGCACTGCAGTGGCTGACACATGGGTGTGGGGAGTGCTCCATCTTGCTGCGCTGTAGGACTAGGGGCCTGGTGGGGGTTGTACTTCTGCAGTCCCCCCTCCGATACACGGACTTTGTGGTAAGGCTACTTACCTGTTACTTGTTGGTTAGTGCAGCTATGGCTGACACATGTGTGTGGGTGTGGGGAGTGCTCCTTCCGGCGCATCTGGGGTACAGGGGGACCTGGTGGGAGTTGTGGTGCTGGCTGACTGTACGCATGCCCCCATGGTTTTGTTTGTTGGTACCTTTGGGCTGTGTGTGTGCGAGTGTCTGTTGCATGTGTGAGAGATGTCTTGTGTATTGTGTACTGGACATGGGGGTGTTTGGCCCTCGGAGCTATGGCATTCTGGTAGTGCATGACAGTACATAGCGGTGTGCTGGTATACATTTGTTTGTACTTACCAGCCTCCACTCCCCCTGGTATTCCGGTGAGACTCTCCGGATGTAGGATGCCTCGCACCTTCTCCTCCCACGCCTTGAAGGTCTTGAATGGCGCAGGATTTCCGCCGCCAGTCCTGTCAGCCAGCTCACGATTCTTGGCCTCCTTCTTCCTGACCATGCTTTTCAGGTAGTGCCACCTCTTTGTGATTTCACCCCGGTTGCGTGGCACGTTCCCAACTGCATTCACCTGGTCTACGATCCTGCTCCACATTCTGTTTCTGGTGGCTACTGGTGTCTGTTGGACCTGGTTCCCATAGATTTGTGGGTGCACCTTGATGATCTCGTCGACCATGACCGTCAACTCAGTGGCAGTGTACTTAGGCATTCTTTGTGTTGCCATGGTGTGTGGTTTGGTATTTGTGGTGCTGGTGTGGTGGGTGTGTGGTGTGTGGTGTGTGATGTGCATGGGGTTCGTGGTGCCGTTGTTTCAGTGGTGATGGTGGTGGTGTTGTTGGTGATGAGTGTGATGTGTGCGTGCGTGTGGTGTGCTGCTTTCCTTTGTGGCTCTCTGGGTTCTCTGATGGCGTCTTCGCTTTGTAGTAGTGCAAGGGATTGTGGTCTGTGAAGGGGCTGCTTTTGTACTGACCTATGTGGGTGTGTCATGATGGGCTGTCGTTTTCAGGTGTGTTGTGTCTGGTGTCCTGGGATTTGTAGTTTTTTATTTTTGCCAGGGGGGATGTGTCTTTGGGATGTGTTCTGTGTTTGGGTATTTTGGCGTAGTTTGCTGTGTGGACTTGTTGGCCATGTTATGTGTATTTCTTTGTTCCGCAAATGATTTCCGTGCACGGACGTGGCCGCCAGGCCTTCCGCCGTGTCAGTTACTAATCGCTGTTGTTAACCGTGGCGGGTGGGGAATATGTGGATTTTCCGCGCTCATGTCGGGGAGATCATAATTTCACGGTCGTTGTCTCGGTCGTCAGAGTGGGCGGATTTTGGTTTTCGGGCGGGATTGCGTCCGTAGCGGACGAATGATCTTCTACTCTGACATGGACGGGCGGAATTTTGTGTGTTTTTACCGCCGCGGGCGGAGGTTGCTTCGCGACTTCATAATTGCTCGGTCGGTATTCCCATGGTGCAGGCGGGCGGTTTTCTCAGGCTATAGTGGATGGCAGATTTTTTAACGCCGGTTATCGTAATGGGCCCCTATATTTCTTACCTTAAAGTCGATATTCTGGACCACGATATTCTTGCTGTCGATATTCCTGTATCACGATATTTCCAACTCGATATTTTTGTATATCGATATTAAAAACTCAATATTCTGTCTGTGCACCCTTCTACAGCCCTTACTATTGATGGCATGTGATCCTTGATTTGCTTTAGTCACCCACTATGATTTGTAACTGATCTTTTTGGGCTTTTAGAATATCATTATTCAACATTGATACCTCCAGCACAACATGCAAAGTTTTTTGTAGTATCAACATTATATCCAACATAGAGGCTGATGGCGTTGCCGACATCTCAAGATTTAGAATAGAGTTTTGTGCTGATTCTTCATCTACTTTAGCTGGAGATTGTTCCGTTCATTCCTTCTGCTTCTCTCCTGAGGGGTTACTATACGCCGAGCTACAGTGCACACTTTCAGTCCCTATATCCTACCCTTTCGCTTATAAGCCTGTGCCCTCCAAGGAGGCAAAGAGCCGAGGTGATGAGGACAGTCTTGGTTCCGGGTAAAGTTCCTTTTGACTAAATGTTTCTTTGTAGTTTAAGAAGAATAACTCTACTTCCAGCGATAGCTGGCTAACATACTCCCCTTGAATCGATTGCCCTTTTCCACATAACTGAGATTCAGACAATATTTGTTTTCTTTTAAAGTGTTTCCTTAGGAAGTCCTTAATCGATTTAGTAACTGATGCTCCCCTGACTCCCTTTGCAAGGGGCTTTTTTGTAGGGGTTGCTTCTTTGTGGCTCCACGCTTTATCTTTTTTGTTTCCTCTCCACAGTTTCCTTCCTTCTCCTCCAAGTTCCTGTATCCCCCTACTGTAGTGTTTACTAATTTTAGACAATTGTTCAGCCCTTTATGTTGTTTGCCTTTCCCTGGTGCCATTAGTCTGGTATCAAATTTCTTTTACAGGGCACACAAGCTTCCCTTCTGACTTTATAACCACTGGTCCCCTGTTTTGGCTCTCTCCCAGGCTTTCCTGTGCTGCTCAGTTCTACTTAGATCTTAGGTTCAGGACAGAAATATTATTGTGTTCTCCCCAGCCATCTCCCATCTCACTGGGCACCATCAATTACTTACCTCTGCTCACTACTGTTGCCAGTCGCTGTGCCTTAGGCTGCCGCCATCTCTTCCCATGGCTACTTTTTCTGCTCCACTTTAATTTTGTACTTGTACCTTAGCTTTTTGCTTCCATTACCAGATTTCTTTTAGTCTTTTAGTCTTCACTCCAGGTGCTTCTGCGAACTTCTGCGAACTTCTTGCCTTCTGGCGTGTCTATAAGCTTAGTAGCCAGATGGTTACTGGCTCAGGGCGTGTCCTGATGCATGCTGTGAGCCCCGCAGCTCCCAGTGGGGGCCAAGACAGTTATCCGCTCCGGCCAGCCACTGGACAGCCACTGGCCCCCTCTCACCTTCAATGCAAATGGGGTCAGAATTCCGGCCAAAGCCACCACAATGTGCCTCCGATGGGTGCTCAGCTGAAAACAATAAGCCAATGCCTCCTCTCCTCTTCACCTTCTGCATGCCACAGCCAGGCTCTGCTCCAACAGTCAGTCAGTCTGGCAGGTGAGCATAAACAAGCGTGGCTGAATGCCAGGTGTCCACAGCAGCTGCAGCGTCAATGACCGGGCACATCGATGGCATCAGCTCATCAGCCATGTGTGATTCTCATGTATCGTGTGAAGTGTAGGATACTCGTTCACATGAACATTTGCTTTCAACGTACCTTGTGACCTGTCGGGGGGATTACTCCATTCTGTTTGGTCTCACAATTGGCCTTTTGCATTTTTTTCTTGATGTTTTCTTCTCTCCGCAGTATCTCTTCGACCTCACCCTGTAGGCTGCATTGCTTGCCTGATTCTTTGTGGGTGTGGCTCCTTATAAAGCTTACATTGGGGTCGTTTTCTACCTGTTTCTGGCCGTGGTCTTTTATTTGATTGTTTTGCGAGTAGGTGTCTGGCCCAGGCCGCTGGCTTTTAGGTGATTCACTAAAGTTGATAACAGTTAGGGTAGAGTGGATAGTTTGTCTACTATGGTGTTGTGGCCCTCTGCGTTATCTACTTTGGTGTATCAAGTATCAAGCTTCTTGTCGAGCATATCCATTTTCTTCCGAAGCATTAACATGCTGTGTGCAAGCATTTGGATAAGATCTACCTGGACCTCTAATTTGTGTGGCTGCCATGATGAGGCTTTGATGGCTGCTATTAAGGTAGAGTTGATAGTGTTAAGGTTTGTGTCAGGAGCGATTTAATTTGCCTTCTGTGATCTTGCGATTGTGTGTGCTGCGCTATCTCTCATTAGGGTAATCCCCGACTCTCCTCTTGTTGGATAAATTGCACCTTCCTCTGCACCTGTAGTGCTGCCAACTCTGGCTGGTTCTGCTATGAGTCTCTCAAAGACTCCAGGACTTAGTAACTGAGAGATCCCCTTGAGGGTCTGACTGTTGGGATTATGTAGTAGCCATCGTGTCGCCTTAGAGTTGCTCATGGGAGTTGAACATTCCAATTTATTACTGCCCATGTCCATGAGCCATGATCGCTTATTGTCAGATTGATGATTGGCAGATTGGTGAATCTGGGTCACTGTTTTCCATATCTTCGCAGGCCTACCAGGAGCTGCCATGTTTAATTTGTCAGTTCGATCTACCTGGAGAGGGCCGTATTTGAATACCTGGCACGATATTCTGAGGCCACTGGTGTCCATGATGTGCAATGCAGGAAGTAGAGTTTGAGAAGAAAGCGTTGTAGTTGGGGGGACATAGGTGAAAGTTTAATTGATCTGTAGGTTGACCACTTTTCCTAGAGGTTCTTCTACTTCTGAATAGCAGAAGGAGATACTATCAGTTTAGGAATATACCTATCATTGCTTACTAGTAAAGTGTCAGCAATATAACTAACCTTCTCTGATCTTCTAAATGGGAGCGATACCTCTCATTTGGTTGAATACATCAGATTGATGGTAATATGTCTTCTTGTTGACTAGCAATCACTTTTGCTTAGTGTCTTTAGGTTATTAGTGTCCTAGTGCTACTTTCAGCACCTGCTGTAGTTTGGCAGTGTTCTCTAACTACCCCACTTAGCTTAAAGAATGATCACATGTCCTCGGGTTGCGCCACCGCAAGAATGCCTTTATGAAGGTCTTTCTGGGAGCGGATGCGGAAGAATGACTGAGAATGGTGTTAAAAGTTACAGAACATGTTTTCCTACAAAGACAAGTAATATCACGGGAATTAGAGCCCGTCGAAATGAGAATGTTCTCTCAGGTAAATTGGCTTCCCGCATAAACGATCTCCAAGTATGTTAAGGAAATTAGATCGTCAATGGCAAGTCTAATGTTCAGAAAGAAGACAACAGCAAGGACGACTGCAATGCAAAAACCAGCAGCGCAAAACTAAGGATGTGCAGACCAGGAGCAATGGTGTTCAAAGAGGAAACTGAGACCCTCAAGAAACATTGTACTTTCAAGCATAACCAGGTACACCAGGATGCCTGAAATTGAAATTTCAAGAAACTGGAGGCTTAAGGAAGGAGACACTTCTAACACTATTAAGGAAAACTGCAGATACACAAGCAAATGTAATGGAAGTGATTAAAACAGCAGTGTGTTTAAAATATGTTCAGAAAACCTAGCAGATGGGTGTCAACCAAAACGTGAAAATGTATTTTGTGGAGAGTTTGACACTTTTTTCAGATTTGGCTTTAACAGTTCTAAACTTTTCTTGATTAGAATCTCTTTGTAAAAGTGTGTTGGAAAGGTACTTTTAAACTAAAAAAAAATATTTCTCTTGATGGAAATGTGATATGTGCTTACAAATAGCACTGCCTGTGTGACTTAGGAAAGGACGAGGGCTTAATTCAAAGCATAAATCAGTTTTGAATGATTTTCAGACATGTAATACAGGATTCACAAGGGGAATTGTAATCTGCGCCCACAAAACTTGCTCACGGTGTTACAATGGTTCTGTATTCACATAATGAGCAGTAGTGAGCTTTTCAGGCGTACTAGTGAGTAAGTGGTATTTTTGTAAACAATGCTGGAGTAGTATAACATGGGGAAAGTGAGCCCCACTTTCCAATTGCATACTTTTGTTGCGGGAAAAACGTATCCAGGTGAAGAAACGCATTGCTCTACTTTCCCACAAAGTTTGGGGTATTCTGTTCCCCTTCTCACCTTTGCTGGATAAAATCGCTGTCCATTTCCATGGTGGGAAATGACCTGAGAGGAGTTTGGTTGTGCTAATTCTCAAAGGAAACCATGGTTTCATCCACCACCGTTGCATGTGGTTTACTACTACATGGCTTAAATTACACAACAGCAGATGCCTTTATACCTGCTTGGTATTCCTATGTGGATACATGAAAGGAGTAAATGTATCAATTTTCAGGCATAAATATAACTTTATAGCTCAAAACGGATTTGCGAATCAGGTCAATTTGTGTAGCTGCTATTTAAAAATCTGAGAACCACTTTTAAGGAACAATTACTGACTAATAGTGACAAGGTTTTAACTTATGCCCATATCATGAACTATGTTCATTTGTGCATACAGACGGACTGCTCAAAAATCATAACATGAATCAAAAATAGAGGTAAGTGTGGGAAAATACATGGCTGCAAGATTCAAGAGGTTTGGTTCACAGGAAACTGCAGTTGCAAAATTCATTCATCACTTGCTGGCGGCTCTTTAATGTAAACCTCAGTCTCCTCTTCAAAGCCTGCCATGAGAAAGTGGCCGCTGACTAGCAACTTGGAACATTGCCTGGCAACTGTACATGCCTTCACCGCTGCACAGGCAAGTGGCCACTGAGTTGTTCTAGCAATATCACAGCTGTGCTCGACAAGCTCAAATGTGGTGGCACCAATGCATTAGTTCTAACAGGACATAATCGCACAATGAAATAATATATTGTGCAATTGACAGGGTTACCAAAAGAGTCCACGTCACCAATATATCTCATGTGCAGCCCAGAATTTAATTTTCACAAGACAATGATTACTAGTAATTAGATATCTTCTTTTTGCTTCATCTTCACCAATAAGACTAGGACACCTGAAAAAAATTGGGAAAAAACCTTAAAAATGTTGGGGCATATTAGCAAGACCCACGTTAAAATTATCGCCGTTTTAGCGGCAGGAAACTGCCGCTAAAACGGCGATAATGGGCTTGCTAATATGCGTTATAGAATTCCAATAGAAGCCCAGGTTAGATGTGCAGGACAAACTTGGAGCCATCTTTAAACCTTGGCAGTTTATGAGGATACTTCTATTGGACATTCGAACATGCCTACAACACATCCCTGTACACTTAAGTAGATAAAATCTAATTGTCCAGCAGTCGAAAAGAAAGAACCTATCTTAATTAGTGGCACAGTACTTACTTTTCAGTAAGTTTACTGCGTTTGTGTATTCACAAACTCAGAGTAAAGTTACTACTAAAAAACACATTTCTATGTCCAAAATGACACATGGCCAAACACTGTTATTGCAACACCTTCCCATAGAGAATAATGAAGGTATGGGCTTAAAATAAAACCCCACAGGAAGTAATGTTAAATTAATTTAAATTATTTAAAAATAGTTAACAATATCAATAAATATTAATTAATGTTGAAATACCTACCTAATATACCTTTGTACAATAATATTGTGGATGTTGGCTTGCTCATGTATTCACTGTACCCTCTTTAATAGTCTTCAAATGTATCTAGGGCCCGATGTGCAAACAAATTAATAGATTGGCACCTGCAGAATTACAACCTTGCATGGGTGCAAATTAGAGTTGTTGGACTTCACAATGGTTTTTTATAGTATTCATGGAAACTTGCAGTAGTTGCATGGCTCCAAAATTACTCTTTAAAAGGTTTTGGGAATTATTAATTATGTATATGCAGCGGTAGCATTGCAAGCATAATTGTAAAAACATGCATTTTGTACTTTCATATTTAATCTTCCCTTACCCTAGACCCCTGTCAAGTATGGAAATTTAGTCCCGCCTTTGACATGAGAAAATTTACAACTGTTTCCAAACTGGTTTATGAGTGTCTGCTTCACAAAGGTAACTTACACTTTTGAATACGTTTACACTTTTCAGTAAGTTTACTGCGTTTGTGTATTCACAAACTCAGAGTAAAGTTACTACTAAAAAACAAATTTCTATGTCCAAAATTACACATGGCCAAACACTGTTATTGCAACACCTTCCCATAGAGAATAATGAAGGTATGGGCTTAAAATAAAACCCCACAGGAAGTAATGTTAAATTGAATTAAATTATTTAAAAATAGTTAACAATATCAATAAATCTTAATTAATGTTGAAATCTATATAAAAATAAGACATACTTCTTATTTAATTATAAAATATATTAATAACCCATTTCTAATTTATAAAATAATAAAACTATTGTTTTTATTTATAAATAACTAAATTAATTCTAATTAATTCCATAAATCACATTTAATAATTATTAATGCATATTAAAAATATTTTTTTCTTTAGGTGGGAATTTATTTTTAATTAAACTTCAGAAAACTTAGTATAATTTCAATTAATTTATTTCTATTAAATAAAGTTTTAATTCAAAATTCCTTAAAGTAAATGTATAAAATGGATTTACATTAATATATAGCATAAAGGTATTTTTATTATTTATTTTCAACTACATTTAAAAAAAATATTTTCCCTATTCTTTACCTAGGGAGACTCTACAGTCTGAGCAGAGATCTCCTCATAGTAAGGTATAGGGAAAAATAAAAAATGGTTCTAATTTTTTGTCAATATGTAAGAGTAATTGTAATACTAATATTCAACGTTATTTAAAATAGTGGTTCATTGTGTAAATATGTATCCTGGCAAAAGGACGCTATTATGTATTGAATGTATTGACCTTAACTTTTATATCGTGTTATTAGGCAACAGGGCTCAGTTGCTGCGGTATAGTGCTATTCAAAAATATATCTATTTGTATAATCAGGTATCAAGGCCCGTGGTGAAAGTATTTGATGATGCTCACTTTTATGTCATTGTTACTGTGACGAGAACTATTATTTGTATGAGTATCTGAAATGACCAATGTATTAATCCCAGTGATTTTCTGAAATATAATCTAATGTCTACTTGGTAGAGTAATGGTATGTTGAGATCATACTTATGTATATGGGGAAGAGACCACTATAATAAAGAAGCATTGAATCAACTTAATAACCAAGATTGCTATAAGAGAATTACAATGATGGATTACGAAGGAATGAAAGACATATTTTTTGAGAGATTAAGTATATGGAAGGAACAGGAATTATCAAGATGGGATGAATACCGTTTTTTAAAGCAAGAATATCCAGTTATCCCTGTCTTTTATATGATCCCCAAGGTACACAAAGACATACATAATCCACCAGGGAGGCCAATAATATCGGCACAAGATAGTCTCTTCAAAAATGTCTCAATGTATATTGACTATTTTTTAAATCCAATTGTTAAAACCCTTCCATCATATTTAAAAGACCCAGCAGATTTCCTCAAACATATTTATGATGTTAAATGGGAAGAGAATATGGTACTCATGACTTTGGATATATCTACTTTGTACACGAGTATCAGGCATTTTCAGAACTGTGACTTAAAATCCATCTTTGCCACTAAAGACAGCTTTGAATTACAATTCTTCAGACACCAAACTTGATATTCCCACCACCTCCCAATTGAAAGTTGTCACGTATTAAACGCAATATGTTAACCCAATGTTATCCTATGGGAGAGGTAGGCCGTGCAGTACGGAAAAACAAATTTAAGAATTTCTCACTACAAGGACATGTAAAAGTTAAATGCACATGTCTAACTTTTTAAATACACTGCACCCTGCTCTACGGACTGTTTAGGGTCTACCCTAGGGGTGACATATGTATTAAAAAGGAATGTTAAGGCCTGGCAAAAGATTTATTTTACCAGCTCAAAATGGCAGTTTAAACTGCACACACAGGCTGCAATGGCAGGCTCAGACACATGTTTTAAAGGCTAAATCCACACAGAAGGAGCGTACAGTTATTATGAATTCATCCACAATTAATTATTGAAGTCCATAAATAACCAATATTCCAATGCAAGCTTCCTTGTGCACTTGTCTTTATTGACACTTGTTCCAAACTCTTCAAAACACAGATCAATCAATATTTCAATACAGCCAGCCTATGCGTTTCGTCCGAATGGGACATCATCAGGGCTGTAAAAAGAAAGCAAAAAATAAAAATCCATTCCAATTCGAGATTGTACATACAAATTAAAACAAAGTACCCAAATGTTTAGAAAACATGTTCATTTCCACCTGCGTATAGAACAGTCTATACTCATCTGTAAAGGTATGCCCCACTATCTTTGGCACATCAAAAATGTACTTGCAAATTATATTCAACAACATACCAAAGTGTTTTAATAACTTATTCATTACAACCTTCCTATGGAACAGTCTATACTCATCTGATAAGTTATGCCCCACTATCATTGACTCATCCAAAATGTACTTATATCAAACAAAAGGCATCCTGCCTATATGCCATTCTTTTAGAGCCACAATCCTATACAGTTTCCAACTTATATTCACCTATACATGGTGATTACCCATCTTTGTTCAAAAATAACTTATCAGATGAGTATAGACCACCCCAAGAGCAGAGATTCCGCTCCAAGTGGAGATTCCACACCGAGTATGAGATTCTGCCCCGAGTGCAGGGATTCCGCCCCAAGTGCGGCAACTCCGCCAGAGTGCGGACATATACTCATACCAAAAGTCATAAACTTAAACTTTTGGTGTAAGTTTACCTTTGTGAATCGAGCAGAAAGTCAGAAAAAAACAGGGGGAGGAAAGGCAAAATGTTGGAGGTAAACTACATCAAGGATGTCAGGTCCAACATGTGTCCCTCCCCAGCTGAAACCAGGGAGAAATACCTACCCTCATGTGAGTTCTCATCTCTAAGGTGGATGAACCTGGCAAAACCATCAGAATTGGCGTGGTCAGTTCCAGGGGGATGCTCCACTGTAAAGTCCTGTGGGGGGATGAACCAACACACTAGTTTGGAATTCTCACCCCTGAGGGGTCTGTGGTCTGTCTTAACCCAGTAGTGAGCCCTAAACTGGTATGTTCTCAATTTCATCAGTGCCCAGACCACTGCAAATGCTTCCCTTTCTAATTCACTCCACCTTTGTCCTCTGTGAAGTACCCTCCTGCTAATGAAGGCCACTCATTGAAGAAGGCCCTCTTCAGTTAGCTGTGAGAGCAAAGCCCATCTGCCATGCTCTGCTGCATCTGTCTGTATGATGAAGTCCTTGGAGAAATTAGGGGCCTTGAGAAATCAGAGTGTCAAATCACCTATCTGGGCTGCTTGTTCGAAGTCAGATCTTTCAAAGGAGCAACAAGGGTGCCATACTCCTTGACCAATCTCCTGTGTTACCAGGTGAGGCCCAGGAAGGACCTCACATCTCTCTGGCTCTTCGGGGGGGTTCCTAAGACAGAATGGTCTGAATTGTGGTTTGGAGGAGCTGTACCTTGCCTACTCCCAATTGGTGACCCAAGTAGACCAATGAACCCTGCCCTATCTGACAGTTACTGGCCTTGATAGTCAGGCCTGCTCTCTTTAGAGCCCGAAGCACTTCTCTGAAGTGGCACAGGTGGTCCTTCCAGGTGGAGCTGAAGACTACAAGGTTGTCTATCTAACTGGCACTGAAGTTCTCTTATCCAGCCAGGACCTGATTGACAAACCTCTGGAACGTGGCAGGGGCGTTCTTCAACTGGAAGGGCATCATTCTGAACTGGAAGTATCTTTCTGGGATAGAGATTGCAATCCTCTCTTTGGCCCCCTTAGTTAAAGAAATCTGCCAGTACTGAGATATTAAATTAAATGTGCTTAGGAACTTGGAAGCCCCCTAACCAATCAATGAGCTAATCAGCTTGAGAAATGTGATGAGCATCAGTCCTAGTGATTGCATTGAGCCCTCAGTAATCGATGCAGAACCAAAGTTTGTGGGTGGTACTTGGAGGCACAGCCTTCGGGAACAGCAGTACTGTGCAGGGCCAAGGGATGCTTGCGGTCTCAATTACCCCTAGCTCCGACATCTTGGAGACTTCCTCCTTTAACCTGGTTCTCACCATCTCAGACAGCCTGTTGATCTTATTCTTCACAAGCACACTATCCCCAGTGTCAATATCAGAGTGAGCCCTGGGGTTAGGGACAAGAGAGAGGTCAACTGTCCCAACACTTGGTAATAGTCCCTCTGTTGCTTGAGGGCCAGGGTAGGGGAGAGGTTGACACCCTCCACTGACCCATCCTTCTACTAGGAAAAAAGGAGGTTGGGGGGAGGCTTGCTTTCCTTCTCCATTACATCATCCATGAGTAGGTGCATAGTTACCTCAGACCTCTCGAAGTGGGGTTTAAGGCGATGGACATGCTAGACCCATAAAGGGTTCCTGGGGGTCTTGAGGACCACCAGGTAGGTGACATCCCCCGTGGGCATTTACATCTCATAGGGCCCAGACCATCAGTCTTCGAGGGCCCTGGGCTCATCAGGCTCCATTACCCATACTTTTTGGCCAGCCTGACACTTGACCAAAATTACCTTCTGATCATACCACTATTTCATAACATCCTGGCTGGCTTTAAAATTCTCCTTTGCCGTCTTCCTAAAGCACTTCTTCTGGGTATGGAGGGCCAGGATGTAGCTGACCACATCCAGAGGGGCTTTCTTTGTAGCTTGCTTACAACAGCCCTTCTGCACCAGACTGAGAGGCCCTCTGACGGTGTTCCCATACAGAAGTTCAAAGGGGCTGAATCCAACCCCCTTCTGCGGTACCTCCCTGTATGCAAACAACAGACTTGGCAAGAGGACGTACCATTTCCACCACAAGGGCTCTGACAGGTACATTATCATGCCTTCAAGGGTCTTTCTGAATCTCTCAACAAGGCCATTGGTTTGGGGATGATAGTATATGGAGATCTCGTTAGTTACCACACACTTGCCTCACATGGTCTTCATATACGTTGACATGAAGTTGGTTCCTTGGTCAGACACTACCTCATTGGGGAACCCCACATGGGTAAATATCATCAGTGCCCTGGCCACTGTGGGCACAGCTACTGTCCTCAGGGTCCCGGGTGGCATGGTCCACCAAAACCAGGGTGAACCTGTGCACAGGGCTGTATTGGAGTCCAGAAGCCAAACAATGTGATGCCCCCCCTTTCAAAGGGGGTGCCAATGACTGGAAGGGGAATCAAGGAAACCTTGTACTTTCCTCCTGACTTCGCAGTGGCCTGGCAGGTGGGACATGACCTGCAGATCACATCAGAGGCCATCTTCATCTGGAGCTAATAGAAATGAGTGGCAAAGGTCTTCTTGTCCTTACCTAGATTGCCTGCCAGGGGAACATCATGAGTCAGCTGCAGTAGTCAGGCCCTGTTGCACTGGGGGATAACCAGCACATGGGTTGAACCAAGCTGTGGAACCTTAGGCTTGCTATACAGGAGACCATTCTTCCTTTAAGTCAGGTGATCACCAGAGGTGTCGCCAGCTGACTGGGCCTTGGCCTGCCACTGTAGGCTCTCCAGAGTAGGGCTCTGTAGGGTTCTGCTAAACTCCTCGCTGGTGGGACCTCTTTCCTCCTGCCAATTGGTCAGTTCAGGTAAATTTCCCAGGGTGGCAATGCCCTCCCCTGTAGATTCCAGGGCTTTGCCCACAGCCACCACCTCCTCTCAGACCATGGGAGTTTCAGGAGCGGGTTTCCTGCGCCCATTGTCTTTCTCCCACCCTTTGCCCATTGATGGTGACCCAGTGCCTGTATTTTTTAGTGTTGCTAGGCATATGGGTCATTGACACCACCTCTCCATCATCCAGGGACACTAGGGTAACCTCTGCACTACCCCCATACTAACTGGGGCAATCTCCTCCTCAAACGCTACACTAGCCAGCCCCAGTGCCTGCCCACCAGTGGGGGGCTATGCTCACTTGGGACTCTTGGGATCACCCTTGAAGTGCCCAAACTGATGACAATTATAGCACTTAGGGGTGAACTACCCTGAGAACTTATGGTCAGGGAACTTACTCTTCTTCTGTTCAGGTGGGAAGTGGGGTCCTGCCCATGGAACCTTTTTGGGGACCTTTAGAGAATAACTTGTTTTCATTTGTATCTCCCACTTCTTCTTCTGGTGTGGACCCTACCTACCCATGTGGTAATCCCCCCCAGATAACTTCTTGTGGACCCTGGTGCTGGGCCTGAAAGAAATGGGCAAAAAACACATGTCTTACAAGCATTTTTAAAGAAAATGTCATAAAATAATTTATAGAATTTCTGGTTTGTCAGGAACACCTGACCTCCCAAGGGAAGTGAGTGCCAGGCAAGACATCATGTCCGGTTTGTTTTGGGCAGATAGACTCCACTCTTCCAGTCAATTATTCATTCCATCAGTGATGCTTGCTAACCACATCTCACACAGTGACAATGTGGAAAAGGGTGGGATGACACCCTTGTCAGGCAGCTACTGGTAATAAAGGGCTGATGTCTTGCACGTCCTACTGACAAATGGTATTGAAGCCCAAACACATGTTCAGTAACAATCCAGTTAGGAGCAATTTCACAAAGCATGCATTAGGTTACTTCCTGACTGGGTGCAATTCCAGCAGTCTGAATGATGGAGCAGTCCCGTTCTTCACAGTCTAACGAAAGTCCAGGGCCAATTATTCAATATTTTATAGAACAGAAATTTAAGCCTATCCTCTCTAACGAGTTTGTCATGGTCCATGGACAGCCAAATTCTGAATTAGGCCCTTAGCCTCTGAGATTAAAATAAAAAATCCTCAGTGGGTCCAGGCAGCAGGAAGTGGCTAAGAAGGGCTCTGTGAGTCTACATAGCCAGGTTAAGCCACTGACTTTTGGCAGGAAAGCTCAGATCGGGAGAAGTTCAAAATTTACACCTAAGGAAGGTCCCTCGTTGGCTGGCATGTTTGCCCAGTGAAGATTTCTACATTTGGACTTAGTCACTTAGAGCTTGGATTCCTCCAGTGGGGTAAGGCTACAAACAGTAGCTGAATTGGCTCCATGATGTCAGATACCTTCTCCACGACGTTCCACTGAAGAGGATTTGCTTGCTGCAGAAAAAAGCAACCTGAATCTTTGTCCCAGAGGTGATGCACCTCCATGGGACATTGGATCATTTGTCCCTGTCCTCAGGACATGCCCAACTCTATCAATATATTGGGCTTTGTTGGAAAGCGGGTTATTAGTAGTGGTAAGTGTACACTTACCACTGGCAATAAGTCCACTAACACGGTACTGTGTCCTAAAAAGTGTCTCTATAAATTAGTCCTTTGCTCAGCCCTTGGTAGCTGACACTGAGCAATAAGGCTTAACTTAGGAGACATTTAGAAGCAAACAAAAAGAGGGTCCCTGTGAGGACAGATACCAAAGTAGGGAAACCAGGGAAAAACTGAACAACAAAGGAAAAAAGAACCTGCCTGGTCTATTTCATTGGTGGAATATCTCACCATACCTTAAGGATGCTAAAAAAAGCTAATCTTGGAGTTAGAGTGAATATATACATATATATTAAATTCCAAAAACTCAAACACAGCAACAAAATCATCAATTTCAATATTACAATTTGTATCAGAAAATATTATTTGTTGTAATCATATTCATATAAATATAGGTACATGTAGATACATATACAGTATTGGCATCAAAATCGCCAAATATCTCAAAATTAAATACACTAAAGGATTCAAAAAGAATTATTGCTCTGGAAGAACAAACTAAATACACCCTAAGCACTCTACTCATTACCCATAGCACTCATATCTCAATCATTCACTGTCTAACACGCAATCAATATAACAAAAACCTTCAAGAAAATAAGGCATATGACCAATAACAAAGGCCCTTGAGGGTAGGAACTGTTCACTTTACATAAAAAGAAAGAGAAGTAGTTTATCAGATATTATATATACATTGACATTTATAGATTAATCATAACATTTCAATTATACATATCATCAGGCGACTATCATAATCCTCACATCTGCTTTCCTGGTTGTGCACCGACGCGTGTTTCGGTGACGACCCGCAATCTTGGTCACACGTTCTTCAGGACACTAGAACATAAATGCCAGGACAACAAGGAGTACATCCAGAGCAAAATTGTTAATCACTATAAAGGATATACTACCTCACAGGACAAAATATATAAAGAAACAATAATGGACCCACAAGACAAAAATGATTTCTCTTTCAAATGGGGAAGAGCAACAGTATGTAATGATAAGAAATCCTGTGTTATATGGTTTCACAAATATGAGCAGATAATAGCTTGGACCACAGAAAAACGCGCTTCTCCAAGTTTCTTCCAACGGCGTCTCAACTATCGGCGTCTCAGCAGATTGTCAGCCGATAGATGAGATGCACAACCAGGAAACTAGATGCGAGGATTATGATATCCTCCTGATCAAGGGCCCACATTCACAAAAGTTAAACTTAAGTTAGGATTTTGCCTTAAGACCAAAACTTAAGACAAACTCCTAACTTAAGTTTAACTTAAGTTAGGATTTTGTCTTAAGACCAAAACTTAAGACAAACTTAAGACAAAATCCTAACTTTACTACTCCTAAATGCCTTTTGAGAATACCTAAAGTCGTAAAGTTAGGATTTTGTCTCTGATTACTTTTGTGAATCGGGCCCGATAGGTATAATTGAATTGTTATGATAACCTATAAATGTCATCAATATATATATGAATACACAAACTAGGAAATGTCGCACTCCTACTAATGTTCATAACAAATCCACTATGAATACAATCACTTCTTTAAGGTGTTGGGTGCAGGTGGGTACCGCCCACTGATCTAAGGTGTGAAAATTCCATCACAACGATTGCGTTATCTTAGGAAAGAACAATGTCCCCACTGTTGCACTCCGAATTGAGAAATTAGCAACAAATATTTGTTTTTTCAAATAGCTTCATCCAATAAGTAATCACTCTGAAGTCGATTTCATCAATTGTATAGCTTCATTTATTCAATGTATGAAGCATTCATATGCGTAATGTTAGAACTTCACACTACAGCTGAAAATTCATATGCATTTAATAGGAATCCCAATGCATTTCGGGAGAAGCCCTTCATCAGGGGAAAATCTCCTGTAATGTAATCAACAATCATTAATCAATTAGCCAAGGAAGGCACAGACTGCCTGTGGTAATGAAGAAGGATGCTTCGTAGTCCATGTAAGTATTAAGTAGGTTTATTCAGGATAGGTTGTTATGATGTAAAGTAGAGCCCCACCAGGAGCAGCCTTCCTGCTGCTCAGCCCATCCTCCATCTGCCAACCTCACTCATCCAACATTCCACAGCCACCTCTCACACCAACATTCCACACCACAGTCACACTGGCTGAGCAGCAGGTATAACACTGCCAGTCAAGTGTTTTAACAAGAATGTAATATCAAGTCTTAAGGATAGTTGAAGAAACTAAGTACAGTCAAAAGTGGGAAAGAGAAAGATAATGAAATGAGATTTCAAGTTACAGGCCAATTATAGCACCATTATACCAGAGAACATACTTATTGAAACATGACAAGTGATGACATAAGTGCTCAGTGGTACCAAAAGTACCTGAAAGCATGCTCGCGGAATCTGAAAAAACTGGAGTGCATACCCATGGGAAAAACCGAACCAAGACAAGTGTGCCAGCTTATACACCCGCATATGAAGTACTAGTACGTTAGAACGAAAATAAGAACAAATGATTACCAGAAAAAACATATTGCATATATAAGTGCCAATAGCACTCATATTATTTACCTAGTACATGCTTGTGAAAATATTCATACGCGCCTGTAAGCAAATATGTCTAAAGTATTCCTACCTGATCTGTGTAAAGTTTATCCTCACTGTGAATACGTGCCATGACCGGCCGTGCAATTATAACCATGAACTTGCCGAAAATGGAAATGAAAAGAGGACGAAAGTAAGGCGAAAGTAAACAGAGAAAATGGACAACATATTTAAGGTGTCAGCGCCATCTTGAAAAGGAAAATCAAAAAAGCGACGTGAATACTGAAACAAGTAGACATAAAGAAAGCAACGCAAATGCTGACGAGAATAACCGGTGAACTTTATCATGAAAGTGCCAGCACCATCTTAACACAAAGAAAGATTAATAAATCCCAATAAAACGCATACACTAAAGAATTACATAAATCCTAAAAAAACTTGAAGAAACTTTAAAAAAAACTAGAAAAGGGGACAAAAGAAAAAAAATTGGACAGTAAATGTAAAATCACCATCCCTACTAGATAACAAGTATATTTAGAGGTAACAACTCAAGTCCTAACGTTCATTTAAATCCTTGGGGTTGCAAGAATCCAGTTTATTTAACCCAAAATGTCTCTCTTTGTAATAAATGTTCCTTATTGTCCCTGCCTTGTTGAATCAATGCAGTTTCCAGTACAAGAAATCTGAGTTGACTTACATTATGTTTATGTTTCTTGAAATGAGCAGCAACCGTTGATTTCTCATTGTTATTGCGGATGTTGCTTTTAAGTTCAGTGAGCCTGATTTTAACCTTTTGTTCCGTTTTACCCACATTCACTAATCCACATGGACATTTCAACATGTATATACCGTTTCTGGAGTCACAAGTGGCCGAAGTGTATAGTTTGATAGGAGTTCCTTGAACTGGGTGCATGTTGGTGGTCCCCTTTATGATGCTATTGCAATGTTTGCAATTATGGCATGGTGTGGTTCCTTTATAGTTTAGGTTTGTTTTGGGTTTGGACGGTTTAGCCAAAATCTCTTGCAAATTTTTTGTTCTCTGATATACAAAGGGAGGGGGGGGGGGAATGATTAAAAATGCCCTTAAAGTCGTCTTCTGTTTGTAACATAGACCAATGCTTCAGCACCGTTCTTTTAATCAAATGACTCCTGGTGGCAAATTTGGAAACGAAAATGGATCTTTTATGAGTGTTTGAAGGTTTTTTGCTTGTGAGCAATTGGTTTCTGTCTTTTTGATCTGCACTTTCAATTGCGTTGATTATAATATTTGTTTGAATTTGGTAGCAAGTGCATTACAATTTCTTTTGTAGTTTTCTTCATTTGACGCTATTCTTTTTATTCTCAACAATTGGGAATAGGGTAGATGATTTTTCAGAGCTCTTTGATGACAGCTGTTATAATGAAGTTAGTTATTCTTATCTGTTGGCTTGTTGAACACATTTGTGTCAAGCTTACGACTCTGCACTGTGATTTCAACATCCAAAAATGTGACTTGACTTTTGCTTATAGTATTTGTGAAGCTGATACGTTAATTTATAGTGTTCAAATCATTAATAGAAGAGGTCAACTGTGTTTCTTGGCCTTTCCATATTAAAAATATATCGTTGATGTATCTCCAAAATGTAACCAGGTTCTCTAGCCATTATTGGTTTTGAAAAATGTTATCCAACTCAAAATGATGCATGAATGGATTTGCGTAGCATGGTGCTGCGCAATTTCCCATGGATGTGCTGTAAGTAGAATTCATTATTCCACGTGAAGTAGCTGTGGTATAGCGTAAAGTGCAATAATTCCAACAAAAATATTTTATGACCTTCATTCATCATGGCAATAATGAAAAAAAAGACTCTACTGCATGCAGACCTTGGTCATAGGGAATTGAATTGTACAATGATCGTACATCGATGGTACAGAGAATAGGAACAATGTTTTCTTCAAATTCAATTGCTCTTATCTTAGTTAAAAGATCAGTCGTATCTTTAAGATAAGGAGTGATGTTTTGGACCATTGGTTGGAGATGTTTGTCCAAATATTTGCCGAAGGGTTCGTGTATAGAATTTCTTGTGGAAAATATAGGTCAAAAAGGAGGTTTCTGTGAATTTTTATGAATTTTTGGTAACATGTATATGTAAGGGATACTTGGATGATCTTGTATGAGATACTGTTTGTCTGCTTCTGTGATAGTACCCCGCAAACTTGCCTTATCCAAAATGGTTAGTAGAATCCTCGAAAATTCACCTGTGGGGTTTGAATTGAGTTTCATATACATGGTGGTATCATGTACATGATCATTCACATTTTTCAATAGAAGTCTGTGTCCAAAATAACTAAAGCTCCTCCTTTATCTACCTTATAACACATAATCATTTGATTATCTGTGATTTGTGAGATTTGTGCGATAGCTCCACGTTCTTTCTGTGTTAAGTTAGAAATTTGGGGATTTCTTCTTTTAAAAATTTCTTGAAAATCTTTCTGGACGACTGTTTCAAATGAGTCAAGGATTTTATGACTAATGGGTGCTACAAATGTACTCTTCTTTTTCAAACCTGTTAGGGTCCCATCTTCCTTATTGGGACAAGGTTCAATTACATTGTCAAAGAAATGTCTGATTCTCAGGTTTTTCATAAATCTAAAGAAACCTATTTGCGTTTTGAACTCATTAGAGTGATGGGTAGGGACAAATGATGTTCCTTTTTGCAATGTCTTTATTTGAATAGGTGTCAATTGACAACTAGAAACATTGATAACTAAGGGGGTCATTACGATTTACCTTCATACTTATAAACTTTTCTGGAGCTTTCTCTTCCGAGGGCCCTCGCTGCTCTTCACCAGGCTGTATTTGGTGAGGGTTACCCGGCTTTACTTTCAGGGAGCTCCCGGTCAAATCCTGGAAGTCAGACCTCCGGAGATCTTCAGCTGGATGAACTTGGAATCTGGGCCGGGTCACAGTTGAAGTTGGCAGGCTTGGCCCATGCTGTTTGGTCGGTCACCTTCTGGAGGTTTTCTAAAAGTCCCCAAAACTTTCCCATACACCTGGAGGTCCTTCCAGAAGGCCTCCTTGTAAGTTCCAAGAGTCCAAAACACAAATCCAAGGGTATGGAATCTCCTAGATGGGGCTTGCAGGCCTGGAATACACTTCCCACAATGTACTTTGTCAACCCCTTCAAAGTGTACTGGACGCCCACCAGGAGGGGGACTCTGGCCGGAGAAGGATCAGCTAAAATATGTTCACCTGTAGCTGCAGGGAGTGCACTCCTTACTCATTCTTGAAGTAAGGCAAAGTCCTCAGAGCTGTAGTACCAGATAGTGCAGCAGGCGCTGTCTTCACCAGGCAGGCACTTGTGTGCAGATCAAGATTCCAGCAGGACAGTCCTCCTTCTTCTTGTAGTTTCAGGCAGCAGAACTGAGAAGCTATGCACCTCTCACATATTTATTCTGCAGCTTCTGGGTATCAAGTGGGGTGGCACCCGTAACCAATTGGATGCAGGGTGCCACCCAGGCACATGACCACTTCCTCCAAAGTGTAGCATCTTCTTGTCCCAGAAAGCACTATTCTTCCAAAATCCAATTGGCTGAAATTTCAGCAGAGCAGTAAGAGCTAACTAGACCAACTCTCAGTGTGGCTCATTTCCATAGCTCTCCCCCTAACATCTGCATTCCCTCCTTAAGCCTGTCATCTGGCAGGCAAAGCAAGCACTAGGAGATGATGGACGGTCTCTGAAACTTTTCAGACACTCACCCCCAATCACAGATCTGGGTTGAATCCATCATCATTCTTTAGCTCACTTCGCCACCTCAGTTCAGACCCAGCTATATGCAAATCAGTCTTGACCCTGTGCCTCATGGGAACAGTCCAGCCCGAACTGCCAAGCCAGGTCTTCCCTGAACCGGAAACAAGCATCCTGGGACCGGTTTCTGGGTAACACCCTTCATCAGCCAGGCTAGCTTGAATCCAGTGGCAAAGTGAGCAAGAGACCCACATCTGGGCACTTCCTGCCAACTGAAGGTGCTCTGCCAGCCCAACTGTGGTCCTAGCAGAACCAATGCAGTGTGATGCATCACCTCGCAGCTCCACATTGGAACCGCCACTGCGCAACGCATCTCCCATGCAGGACCTTGCAGCTCCCCAGAACCGCCACTGTGCGACACATCCTCGTTGGCAGGGTATGCCCAGACGTGGGTCCCTTGCTTACTTTGCCACTGGATTCAAGCTAGCCTGGCTGATGAGGGCTGTTAGCCTGAAACCGGTCCCAGGATGCTTGTTTCCGGTCCAGGGAAGACATGGCTTGGCAGTTCGGGCTGGACTGTTCCCATGAGGTATAGGGTCAAGACTGATTTGCATATAGCTGTGTCTGAATTAGGGTGGCAAAGTGAGCTAAAGAACGATGATGGGTTCTACCCAGATCTGTGACTGGGGGTGAGTGTCTGAAAAGTTTCAGCGCTCCGTCCATCATCTCCTTGTGTTTGCTTTGTCATCTGGCAGGGGCACAGGGGGGTAGGTAGGCTTGGCATTCCCTGCCTGTCTTGTCCTCCTTTGAAGCTGCATGCTTTACAACCACTCCCCCCTGCTCTGGTATTCCTGTGTAGCTGCAGGGCTCTCTCCAGCCGCTAGCCTCTCCCCTGGATAGCCACTTATCACCTAATCAAGGCAGCCTTGCTAAGCCTGTTAGCACTGACCAATCAGCGAAGACTGCAGGAAGGTTGGATTTTGGCTTTTAGAAAAGAAAGTGTTATAACTTATTTTCTGTACAAGTTATGATAAATTCAACAAGACCAATCTGATGGATTTATCAGTACCATTCTGTTAAGTCTTTAAATGATATTTTATTCCTCTCCTACCACTAATTATGCATGCATAAGATATTCCCCAGGGTTTATAAAACGTCTTCTATAAAGACCCTGCTTATAGTTACATGACCCCACCCCTGGGACACCTAGGGAGACCTGATGGGTACCTAATATGTAAACATAATGTAAATTATCACTTTTAAAGTGCCCATAGGACCAAAGTCGAGTTTGCAGTGAATATACTTTATAAATCAGTGCTGCAAAGCAGGGCTACTTTTAAAATTACCTCAGGCACTCAGCAATGCACACATGTAAGTACAAAAAACGCTGCTGGGCTCTTAAATGTCATGCCCTATTATATATTAGGGTCTTATTGGTAGTTTCAATCCCACTGCCCCATTATCTACTAGGAACTTATAAGGTAGGTCATGGCAATTGTAAATGTGCCCTAATACATAGTGTACCCTATACTTGTGTTGTGTTTTAAACATAGCACTGGCCTGGGGCTGCTGGCAGAGCCCAGGGCACAGTCAGAGTCAGCTACCACCAATACCACTCATCAAAAAAATGGGGGTGAACAGGCCAAAAGGATGACTTTCTAACAGGCTCATAAAAAATATTTTGAAAAGTTCAAAAATAAAATATGAAGCTGTTTCCTATGCAGAGATAACATTATTACATTTAATATTGTTTCCTAATGCTTTCCTATGGAACAGATAACCCTGCTACGGTTAAAATAGCTTTTGACACCTTTCAACTGTAAGGACATATTTACCATTAAACTTTTACATGTGCTACTTTTATATATCGCACCTACCTAGGGGTGAGATATTAATATTTTAAAAGGAGGATTAAGGTCTGTAAAAAGGGGTTATTTTGACAGGTCGTATTTGCATTTTTAAAACTACACAGACAGGCTACAGTGGTAGATGTGTAGTCATGTGGGAGGCACAATGGGTGCAGAAGTTCACTATTGATATTTAACTTACAGGCCCTGGGTACACTTTGGATCACATACTAGGGACTTGCAGATAAGTTAAATATGCCAATAAGGGGCATAGCCAATTTCAACATGTTGTAGGAGTCAGAACACCCTTCCAGGACAACTTCAGATTTTTCCGGACAGCGAGAACGACAAGGAGGATCATCACTTCCTCCAGCCATTGCGGTCAGTCTGGATCCCATATTTTAGGACCACCCTTATTCCGGGCCCAAGGATTTCCAATTCTTGTGTCCTTTTTGACCTAGAAGGCCTTTTAAGGACCCCCTATTGCTAAACATGCTCCTTTTCACTGTATGAGGGAGTCGCATATTCCAGAATGGAGACTCATATATGTGAGTCTCATGTCCAGTTCCTGTGCGGGAACTGACATCAGTACAGGTTCCCAGGCGCCTATAACCTCCTGTTTATCCTGTGTTTCTGCACCCTGAAGAAGGTGTGACCCACCCCTGGGACGTCCACCGAAACGCGCGTCAGCGCTGATGTCCACTTACCACAACGTCTCCTGTCAACTATTATTATGTATCTGTGCCTTTTTTCTTAAAGGTTCATATGAAGCCTCAAAAGAACATATCATTGTGAGACACGTTTAGACACACAAGTTAGGAGTGTGGCTACCCAAAGAAGAGCAAGATCTAAAAACTACTTAGGCTTAAATGTATGTGAAACACCTACAATGACTTTTTCAGGAGACTATTGTATCTGTGTCCAGTGGATTGCCATTGAGCAATTTGTTGCGTAAGTGAGGTAGTATGATTTGGTTGTTAGTATGTGTGGGGTGACTGTGTGATTGTTGCGCCTGGGTATTACCAATATAACTGTTCTATATTGATTGTAGTATTTATTACATGTCTTTTTATTAAAAAATTCTCAATTTTGATACATATATATTAAAAAAAGGGTAAAATAAACTTGAAATATATGCCCTACTATATTGACTTTTTTTCATTAGTTGTTTAGCAATGTTTGGTTGGTTGCTTCCCTTATGCACACTGTTTTGGGGCTCCATTGGGGACAGAAATCTGTAGTTTTTCCATTCTTCTTCCTTGACTATAAGCGTACCCATTATCAGTTGCAGGCAGTGGGTTTGTTTCTTTGATATTAGGAGTCAGAACACACAAACTGAGACCTGGTTATCATGGTAAAAAACAGGAACAGCATTCTAAATAAATTGGGGGGATCATGCAAAAAGAGGAGTTTTCAAAATGAAAAAGGTGAAAGGACAGGAGCCACTATAATACCCAGACGTTGGTCTCCATAGGGGACCCAAACCACAGCAATGGACTTCATCTGTCTGCATAGTAAAGTCATGACTAGGAATGTAGTAGAGCAGGAACTCCACAACCCATTTCCTTCTCAGTGTTACTTAGTGCAATTTATGGGCAACTGTTTGGAGTGAGTTTGGTGTCATACTTTCTGTTGGCAGTTTGAAATAGATTTGTTCTTGCCATAGTATTTTGATTGTGTTGCTGTTAATACAATATTATGTTTAGAACAAAGAGCAGGACTTACACATTAAAGAGGTTCTCAGTGGCTAGTGTTTATCCCATATAATAATAAAAGAATAAAATAACTCATGAAGATTAAAGGTTGACAACTCGAAGGTCATTGTTATCACAGGTTTTTAAAATGACTATGGCATTCTAAAGACCCTCATTTGGCAGTTACAACCAGAGATGCTAGAGGCTAAAACTTTGAATTTTTTAACCAGTTCTTGATTGGTATCCTAGGAATGATTTACATGTCTCCAGTCATGACTGTCTCCTGTTCACACGTGTCTTTAAGTATTGTGCCCTGTTGCAGCAAAGTTTATTTTACACATCACAAAAGATGTGCTAGATTCAACTCCAGTTATACAAAGGTGTTGTCTCATATTCTGAAAAAGAATGACACTTCACTTTGCTGGAGCCCACAAAAACCAATGGTTCTGAAATAATGGGGCTTATTTACAAAAGCATTTATGAGTATGGGAAGAAGTACTGCAGGAGTATGCTTTTACATACTCTTACACAGCTTTGTGATTTGCCCTAAAACATCCAACTTCCAATTAGTAAAAGTGCAAAAGAGGGCACAGTCCTTTCTATTTGTAATAATTCTATATGGACATTCTCTGACTATTCCAATTTCTTTCAAGTTTAGATTATTTGGAGTCAATTCACAAAGGCATGTAAGAGTATGTAAAAGAGTACTGTAGGAGAACTACTTTATATATTCCAACCAGTGACTACGCCCTATTGTCTTTAATCAAGTTATTGGCCTGCAAATACCTGCCACTCCATGCTCAGGTGTGTACATAAATTCTCTATATTAAAGAAAGGTTGAGGGTCTGCTGTAGTCACTTGCTTAAGGTAGTCTGCTGAGAAACTGTGGGACTTAACTGAATCACTGCATATGTATTTATATCTTGGTTTACTTTTGTAAGTAAATTATACAGCACAATAGCAATTAAAGATTTTGACATTTACTGTCATGACTAAACACAATGCTATTATTCATAAATGTTGTGCAAGCTGGTTCTAACCATAAACTTCATTTGCACTTAGACTGTAATGTCCTGAATGTAAGAAACATGCTTTATTAGCAACCTTGCACAATACAGAAAAACATTTAAATGTGCCAGAAGTAGTACTACAGGAGTATTCATTTACAATCTTTTACATGCCCTTTTGAACCAGCCCCAAAGCGTCAACTGGCTGTTAGTAACTGTAAAAAGTGCACAGTCCATTCTATTTGAAGTAATTGAATTTGAATATTCCCATTTTGTTCTATTATGTTTTGGGGCCAATTCATGAGAACAGGTTGCCTGTTGACTGAATTCTTGATGGGAGTGGTCAAAAATCAGATTTTATTGGCCTAATTGCGTTTTGCTATATGCAGTAATGGACAACAGCTCATTCTTTGAATCAACGTCTGTATTTTATTTTTCTTGACTCTTCATTCAATGTCTGTGAACATTAAATTCAATGCTTGTAGCTTGCAATCATATGAACATAACTGGACTCAGGAGTTCACCATGAGGCAAAACCTGTATTGGTTCTTCCCAGTATGTTACATGTCAGAAATGCAGGGCACAGGCCTTTATCAAGGTAAATGACCCCATTAAGCACCCCTATTGCGGGTCAAACAGAATGAAATTAATGCCTGTTTTCATGCATTATTGGCATTCCACCTGAATATTAGGTGTTTGGTATTTCTACACCCAGATTTTCTGGGCATGGAAGAACTTGAATTGATTTTTCCAGCTGATAAAGCGGGCCGGAAATAAATCACACTATTTGGCAGAAGCAAATTCTTATTCCCGTTTTCTTTTTATAGTACGAGGACTCATTGGGGGGGCTTATTTATTAGCCCCTTGCGACACATTTGCGCCGCGGTTGCGTCACTTTTCGTAATGCAGAGGCGGCATAAACAATGTGCTACATTGCGCCATATTTACAAATTGACGCATCTAGGCAGATGCGTCACTTTGTAAACCCCTGCGCCACATTATACCTGCGTCAGGTATAATGTATGCAGGGTGGGCTTTCCCCCGCAAGAAAGCCTCATAGAAGTGGCACAGTAAAATCTATCAGATTTCACTGCGCCACTTCTAGGACGCCACTTTGTCAAAACCTTATGCCTGCCTCATAGCAGGGGTAAGGGTGACGCAGTGCAATGTGTATAGGCCTCCCCCATGCATTGCTGGAGTTGCATCATGTTTATGACACAACTCCAGCAATGCGTGAGTTTTGCGCCGACAGATACGTTAAGATTCCTGACGCATCTGTCAATCCTTGCAACATGGAGCACCATACAGTAAATATCATTATCAACAACAAGGGCAGCCCTGTACACCTGAACCAGGGGCAATCAATATTTAGTCCTAACAACGGTTCAAGATATCATGAACATACCAATTTTACAGACAGTCAATAGCAACAAATTAAACTCTTAAAAAAAAGGAAAACACTGTGTGACAAGAACCCATATGAGAAATATTAGAAAAGTATACCAAATGTATTCAATATATAAATAGAAAAAACAATTTAAAACAATACGCTTAGAAACATGCACTGGTACATGAAAAATATGTTGTACAATACAAAACCAGACAAGTGGCAGACAGAAGGGATTACATATCAGGAGAGGTTCAGGACAAACTTATGTTGTTAAAAGGCATCTCCCCAATGGCTGCATATATTAATATAGCGGAGTTAGCCAGAGGGCGGGAGAGCAAATCTCCTGTGTGCTTCACTCACACGTTAGGGCAAAACGTCCCTCACATGGCGTTAAAGTCCGGACTTTAACAGCATAAGTTGTGCACGCCACAACTTTGCATCTTGTATCTAAAATTCTAATTTCCTTTAGCCATTGGCGAGATGCCTTTTAACAACATAAGTTGTGCACGTCACAACTTTGCAACTTGTATCTAAAATTCCATTTTATGTCGCTTTGTACAATTTGTGTACACCACTCAAAACTGTGAAATCATCTGGGGTTGCAGTATCCCCTTGAAATAGATTCCTTGGGACGCTCAGTTAAAAATTCTTGTCCTGATGATGACCATGTAATTATACAAAGGTCGAAACGCCGTCGACGCATATGTGGCCGTAACTAACGAAGGACGCATCGTCTTGCTTGTTGTTGTTTCAGTTTTGTCCTGAACCTCTCCTGATATGTAATCCCTTCTGTCTGCCACTTGTCTGGTTTTGTATTGTACAACATATTTTTCATGTACCAGTGTATGTTTCTGAGCGTATTGTTTTAAATTGTTTTTTCTATTTATATATTGAATAAATTTGGTATACTTTTCTAATATTTCTCATATGGGTTCTTCTTCTTCTTCTATTTAGTCTTGTCACACAGTTTTTTCCTTTTTTTTAAGAGTTTAATTTGTTGTTATTGACTGTCTGTAAAATTGGTATGTTCATGATATCTTGAACCGCTGTTAGGACTAAATACAGTAAATATGGCGCATCCTTGGTGTTGCAAGGAGGGTGCAGTGAAAAGTGTTGCATCGCTGTTTTACCGCAGAGATGCAACACTTTTCATAAATGAGGCCCTCAATGTTTCCCCAACTAGAATTTTTTTTCGGCTTGCTTCCCCCTCTCTCCCGCCCCCCACCTTCCTCACTAATCCTCCACCCTACACAGAGCAGCCGGTAAATGTGTGTGTTAAACACCCCAGAATTCTGTGCGGTTTTACAGCCGGAATAAACCAGCCCCACATGGCATCTCCTCATTCCATGGAGGCTATCTCATAATTGCATGGTATTGGATGGATTTACCACACTGCAAAAGTAAATTCACATTAATTTTATGGTACAGTAAATACTACCCGGGACTGAGCTACCCGTAAATGGGGCCCTTGTGAGAGAAGAATTCAGCATGTGTTAGTAATGTAGGGAGATAATCGTTTGAAAAGTATCTACACATTTATGAACTGCATCCTGAGATTGGGATATCAAATGGAGTATTAATGAGCACAATGGGATGAGTTGGAATACAGCAGATTATAACTCTGTTCATCAAAGGCAGTGGATATTTTCATTAGAACTCATTGTAGAACTGTGTACCGTATGTTATGTTTAGGGGATTTATAAAGCACATAGCTGCCCCGCTAGACCTCAAAGATGGAAATGCTGTAAACATCAGCCTAACAGAGAAGCATTGGCATTAGATGGAGAAGAGCCATATCTTCAGGGATTTCCTGAAGTGCAGATGGTTCTCAGTGTTTCTGATAGGAAAAAGTAGCAAATTCCACAGAGCAGGGGGTGCGGCACGAAAGAAGAAGCCTCCAGCTCTGACTCTCCAGAAACACGGGACGGTGGGCAGATTAGGATCAGCTAAGCGAAGAAGGTGGGAAGGTCGGTACCGTGTTACAGGACTGGACAAAATGGGGGCCCTCTGGGAATACAGAATCTTATGAGCAACACACAGGGTTTTAAAGTGAATGCACTTTTCTACTGGGAGCCAATGCAGTTTGTAGAGAAGACCAGAGACAGGGCAAAACTTGGGGAGAGAAAAGAGCAGCCTGGCTGCCACATTTTAGGCAAGCTGGAGTCTTCTGACGATTGATTTGTTGGTGCCTAGGTACAAGATGCTTCAACAGTCTAGCCGTGACAGAATTACTGCCTGGATAATAGTTTGTCGAGTGCTAGAGTCAAAGAGGCCAAGAATGGGTTTGATGCGTCTCAGAAACCCAAAACAGGTGCCTGCTACTGATTTAGCTTGAGCCTCAAAGGCCAAGGTGCTGTCCATGATGAGTCCTAGATTTTTTATGGAGGTCTTGGGAATAGGAGGAGACACAAGAGAAAGGGGCAAACTATGGTCACCCCAAGAATGAGTTTTTTTCCCAGTAGGAGGACTTTAGTTTTATTTGCATGCAGGCGGAGGCAATTGGCATTCATCCATTCTGCGGCAGCTAACAGTCCTCTTTGAAAATTAGACCTGTCAAGCTTAGAATTATCAGTAAAGAAGAGCACCAGCTGAGTGTCGTCAGCATAAGATATTAAATATTAGTATTACAACCTTTCCACATCCCTACATTGGAAACATCATTGTGCAGTAATTTGCACATTTCTGCACCTGCAGATGTAAGCAGGGATTTGTATTACCACCCACAGCACCAACTACAACTCCAGAGTCATTCACAATTTTACATTGCAAACATGCCCTATGCATTAAAAAGTGCCCCTTTTTTAGTGCACAACCAAAGCGCGTTACTATTAAACGACTTTCATTGTACATAGTAAGGGGAGAGTGGAAGCTGATTGCAAAGACAATCGATCTCCATTAACACATGGTTAGTGCATCAAGTCATAGACCAATGTAAGATCTAATTGGCAACAGATCGTTCAACCTGAACTGTACTTACCAATAGGAATTTCATTTAGCCTCAGCAATCGATTGCACTTGATGTGACTGCACATTCCTCAGAGGTGAGGACATTTGGGCTTGGTAGAAACTGTGTTTTGTTATGCTTGAGCTCAGTTAGCCCATCTACTACAGAGCAAGTAATGGCTTTGTGACATGCACTGCTGACAGATAAGCCACTTTATTGAGCTTTACTGTAACATTCCAGGGTGATTTTAATATTGCAGCGATTTCATTTTTGGTTTAAGGCCAATGGGCGCTGTTTCATACCTCAACTGCATTCCTTTTTAGAGAAATACATTTAGGACATACTTTTCATCGTTCTAGCTACCCTATATATTTTAAATGATAGCTGTTTTTAAAAGGTCACAAGTCCTTTTAAATAAGCTATAAAATTGTGTTACAGCCTTTAAATTTGTACATATTTATTTACATATATTCACTGGAAAAAAAAAACATTGAAGTGATCTTATAGTTGGGTATGGTAAAAATATATACCACTACACTTAAACAAATCTTCAGAAATTCACTGAAAAAAACAAAGGTTGATGTGACAAAATAGTTAGGTTGAAATGAAAGTTAAAACACATCATTTTAAACTCAAAAAAACACTGAAATTCATCAGTTATAGTTAAATCAAGTAACTATAATTTACACTCTCGTCTTGCACAATGATGTCATTAATGATGTTATTTCCGATAGCATCAGTGATGTTATTGAAGATATCATAGAACATATTGTGAGTGATGTAATTTATGAAGTCATATGTGAGGTCATAAGCAGCTGATGCAAGTGCGCAAGTTATAGTTGCTTGATTTTTGTTTTTTTCAGTAAATTGCAAGGGTCTTTTAACCTAAAGTAATATGTAAATACCATTCCCACCCACCGTAAGTGGCAGACCCCCCGCTGGGCATGCCTTAGGCTGTGCGCAGCGTGGGGTTGTCTATAGGGCCTGGTCTCTACCCAGGTCCTGCGGCCAACCACCACAGGTTGCAGACCCCAACACACATGGCCAAAGACCGTGCACTGTCTTGGGTTGGCCACAAAGCCTAGCCTGAGGCCAGGCCTTGCACACAACCCCCTGCAGGTGAGCTGCGCACAGCTATCAGCAGGGCGAAGACTGAGCATAGTAGGGCTTGGTGAGGGACTGGCCTCTCCGCAAAGACCTTTATACAGGGCGAAGGCTGTGCGTGCTTGTACTTGCCATTTTTGTTTTGTCCCACGGGACCACACAGGGGCTGAACTAGGTACAGCAGAAGTCCTGCAGGACAGTGACAACATTTTAAATGTTTTTGTTTTTTAATTTTGGTCCAGAGGTGGTCAAGGTATGCCTACCCCACCCCTTATATCCTTTTTATACACATTTTCAGGACTCGGGTACAGAGTCCCTGAGATCTGTAATGGCGGCTGCAACATTTTTCTCTGTTGCAGCAACCCAATCACATGGGTTGGTCCTACAGTACTCCTGTGAGACCAGACAATCAAATCAAGTTTTTGCCCATACATAGTCCCACAAGAGTATCTCAGGAGTACCACATCTCTAGATTTATGTACATTTCGAATGATAATTTCTCAAAAACTACTGAACAAATTTACACCAAATCACAAAAAAATATGCTTTCTGGGTAAAGCTCTAGCTTTCTGTCAACTTTGGTGTAATACCATTCAGCAGTTTTGGCTGTAGCTGTGTCTAAATTTTCTATGGAAAATTTCATGAGGAAAAGTCATTTTGGGCAACCCTTTTTCTCAGCCACCACTTGACGGAGCACCCCAAATGTTTACAGAAAGGAGCCGCGATGGGTGAATGTTTTTTTGGGATCGTTTTGTGAAGATGGGTCAAACTGCACCAAAGTTATTAGCCAACCAAAAAATCAATTTCCTTTAGAAACCTGGTCCTAACCATAACTACTCAATGGCAAGTGAAAGAAGTACAACAGGTCATGAAGCAAAACTGTGTAAGAGTGATTAAACAACAAATGGTTCACCTTCATTAGGGCAGACGTTTTACTGTTTGAGCCAATCTGAAGGTAGATTCCCTGAGCAAAGGATTATTCGGACCAGTAGGTACCTTCACTGAGGTACACAGATGGGGTGTGCTCATAGCCATACTTAATTCACACTAGCGGCTATAACACGCCCAAAACCTTGCTCGCTATATTCATGCAAGCATATGAAGTGCTTGCATGTACAGGCAGAGACCTGCAAATACTTGCACTAGCATTATCACTATCACAAAGATGCACATGCGCATGATAAGACTCCTTCATATCTGCCTCTCTCCCATGTAGTCTGCCCCACAAATTGTCCTAATATGCAGGGCAATGCATGCCCTCTATACCTAATGTTTCCTTTGCATTTCCAACATGATTTTCATCACCCCTATGTAAAAAACAGTGTGTCTTGACATCCATGGTTGCACCCACCCAGCTCAAGAGTGCACTTGACAATGTAATGACATTTAATACGCAAAAGGTGATAGGAGGAAAGCTTGCAATTTGTCTAACCTCTGCAATCACTCTGGTAGCATTCCAACCCATTGCTCTTTTGTCCATCATGCCAACTCAGTTTGGACCCAGTCATGTGTAAATCATTCTTGACCCTGCTGCATAGGAACAGTCCAGCCAGAACTGCCAGGCCAGGACTGGAACACAAGCCACCCAAGACCGGTTTTACCGTGATTGTGGCTGGTCAGTAGGGTAAAGCTTAGTTCCAGTCCAGTGGTACACTGAGCAATGGACCCACATCTGGACATACCCTTGCCACTGAGGGCGGTATATCAAATATACAAAATCATCACCTTTTGTGTGTTTAATGTCATGTAAATGCACTGCACCAGGAAGTGACACCTCGATAGGAACTATGTTGTTTGTGACTATTCAGTCACTGCATGCAAATCATGGTCATACCATGGTCACAGAAAATATTGGTGCCTGTATAAAAGTATTCACTTCAAGTTGCTCCTCACTGATCAAATCGTGCTGCCAGTGAGTATGAAGAGGGAGTTGCAGCTCTCCTTCCTTATTGCTACAAGGATCAACAGTTCTAAAGAATTCAAATCTATAATAATCCTGGTAAACGTCTGAAAGAAAGAATGAAGATGAGAACGACTCTCCACGCAACTGGCAAAATAACACACCAAGCAGGTGGGGAATAATTGTGCACCAAAGGTAGGACAATTTCATTTGTCAAAGACAGCCCAGTAACAGAGATATTGTGCAAACAAATGCCCAAACAATTATATGCATTGTGCAAGTACAGTGTTCCCAAGTTATGCTAGGAGACAGCTTTATTCTACCACTGCATTATACTGACAGTTGGTCAAAGACAGAGTCCTAGCTAAAGATATTCTGCAAACCAATAATACCAAGAACTGTCCGAGCTCTAGTGATATTTTGCAGCTGTATAGTGCAAGAACATTTACTGTGAACTTAATATAGCATTATAGCCCACTCACAAGAGCTATACCGGTTGTTGAAGGCTCCAAATATAAGTTATGGGTCCAAACCACAGCTGGTAATGAGGGAAAGGGCTATTAACGACTGGGCTATTGCTTGGGCCAGAAGGGTTATACTGCTACTAGAGCATTCTACCTACTGAGGGCAAAATGTTCTAATTTAAAAACGGAGAAACAGGACAAAGCAAAGTTGGAGCAGAAGGTTTCCATCAACCATTGTTGTCCCAGAACAATTCCACTGGAGTTTCAACATTCCAATGTTCTAACTGTGACAAAGGAACATAAAAAGGATTTCATGTATATAAGCACCATTCTATTTTCTGACAGAAGATAACTATAGGTAGGAATGATATAGGTGGTGGTAGTTGGGGTGCTAGAAATCACTGCATGAGTCGATTGTATTTGTTGCATCTCATCCATTTAGGAAATAGTTCATGAGTGGATCTTACTGTCAAAGCAGAATTGTGAAGCCAGTGCAGTTGTTATTTTATCCATTCCCTTTTTTCCTTCATGTTCCGTTACCAAGGTGCTATCATTAGTCTTGTGGCTCACATTACTGGTTTGTCTTACAATATTTGTAGATCTGGCGTTAGCCAAGAATTTTTGATTTTACTGAAACTATATATATAAAATACACAATTATAGGGGTTTTCAGCCAGCCTTCTTGATCTGTTGATCTGTTAGTGTTCCATTCAGATTTTCATCCATCCAATATAGTAAATATAGTGAAAATGGGTCAGCCCACTTCAGGTATTTGTTAACTTCACTGTGAGTGGCAGCATACTGTTCTTTCACAGGAAGCACATACACACACAAAGCAGTTAACTTCAGTGCCAGGGACTAACATGGACAAGTGTTTCATTTGAGAACAAAGATATATTTTTCTTTTAGCAAATGTTTAAAAGTTTAATGTCCAACTCAAGTCTGATAAAACCGAATTCTCATCCAGGGCACCACCCCTTCTGCCTGGGATGACTCCTTGTGCTTGCAGCACTCAGAACCCCCCCACACCCATCGACCATACACGTAACCTCAGCATTATCCTCGACTCCTCGGCTTTCACTGAGCTGCCAAATCAATGCCGTCTCATCCTGTTGCTTCCACATGCTCTGCATGCTTTGGAAGATTTTCAAGTGGATCCCCACCAAATCCAGAAGAACGGTCACCCAGGCACTTGTCAGCAGCAAGCTCAACTACTGCAACGCACTCTGCGCCTGTGCCACCCTAAAGCTCCAAAGGAAACTGCAGCGCATCCAGAACGCCTTTACCAGACTTATCCTGGACATCCCCCACCGCAGCCCCATCTCCAGTCACCTGAGATACCTTCACTGGCTCCAAAAAGAATCACCTTTAAGATCCTCACACACACCTACCAAGCCCTCCACATCACCGGACCTGCATACCTCAATCACCGCCTCTCTTTCTACAAACCCACCAAATATCTCCACTCCACTCAACTGGCACTTGCCACTGTCCTACGGATCCGCAAGACCTCTGCTGGAGGAAGATCCTTATCCTACCTCACCGAAAAGACCTGGAACTCCCTGCCTCTGCATCTCAGGCAATCACTGTCACTGCCTCAAGTCAGGAAGGACCTCAAGACCTGGCTCTTCGACTGAACTGCAGCACCCCCTTCTCCCCTCAGCGTCTTGAGACCCTTAGGGGTGATTAGTCGTGCTTTACAGAAACCCTGATTGATTGATTGATTGATTGAGTGATTGAATATTTTTGGGCTGACAAGTGCCCAGCAGCTTCCCAGAAACAATGCTTTGCAAAACCCATGACAATATAAAAACACATTAATCAAGCCAAAAGGCTGGCAGCGGCCTGAAGGCCTATTTGTTTTGTGTGAAAGAGTGTCCAGAGAAGCAGGGCTTCATAATTATGGCTGAAGATATAATGAAAATACTCATCTTCATTCTTTGATATTCTTCCAACATTTTGCAACTTTATGACTAAAAGGACCAGCAGGAAGCAGCGAAGGGAAAGGACACCAGATTGTTTTGGCACTTCGTCACTCATAATGGTTGCCGGGACCATGCTTGCCCCAAATACCATATTTCTGCGGGGGAGTGGGTCAAGCACTTTACAACGATCTATGCAGAGTCGAAGCCAGAGGAGAGTATCAACAGCACATCTGACTACCATGGATATAGAGGGCGACCAAGTGGTCTTTACGTTAGAAAAAACCCTCAATGCACTTTATGCACAGAAAGTGGGGGAGCCCCTGATCTTGATAGAATTCCATCTGACATGTACCATTACGAACCTTTAATTTAGGGCCTTTATATTAATTTTTTATCTACTGCAATAGCAGCAGGTGCCCCCATAACCAGCTCTTGAAAAGGGGCTAAAATAACTCCTGTCTACAAGAAGGGATCTAGACAAGAACCCCATTAGTCTTATTGACAATATTTAAAAGTCTTCAAGCAAACATCTTGTGACTACAGCTCAATAACGTGCTGTTGCACTTCCAATCAGGTTTGAAATCAAACACAAGCACAGTGTATCAGATCTTACGGTTCCTGACCATAAAATGGAAAACTGTTGATATTGATCGGGGGTCGTTATTTGTCACATTTGTAGACCTGCGAGCTGCTTTAGATCTTGTCTCGAGGGCCAAACTCTGGGAATTCCTGGGGAGAGCAGGGGTTCCAGGTGGCATATTGCACTTGATCCAGCAATTGTAGACAGGCAATTTTGCTAGAGTCAGATGGGTTCTGGGTGGGGAAACAACAGGAGACATCTCCATCAGGCAAGGTGTCCACCATGGATGTGTCCTGGCACCTACACTCTTTCTGCTACTTATTAATGGAAGCATTACTTATCTTCTGGATTGTGAGAATGACTCCCCCAAAATGGCTGGGTCAAAGGTTCCAGGCCTGCTATTGGCAGATGATGCACTTCTCTCTAAAACCTCAAGGACATTAAGTACTCTTTTGGGGAAATTTAGCCTGTTCTGCACAATAAACAATAGTAAAACCAAATATGCAGTTTTTAGCCATCGGAAAAAGTCAGGGGAATGTGGTTCTGGAATGTGCCAGCCTTGCCAGGGTCCCTGAATTTGATTATCTAGGGGTGAGACTGACCAACTCCCATTGACTATAAAACTTAGAGATGGGTCTTTGGTAATTTTGTACAAACAGGGCCCATCTCACCAGCTCTGGAGATATATATGAGGCCAAAGCATGCATAGCTGCCCTACACTGGGCTGATTTGTGGGGCATCTGTAACCGTGAATCACTAGTTAGAAGTGAAAATAATTTTATTAAATTCTTGCTGACACTCCCAAAAGGTGCCCTATTGCTCCAGTTAAGGTTTAATTTAAATCTCAGACATATTTCAGATATAGCTTGTCTAAAACCTATCCTTTATTGGTTCAGGATTTGGACAACAGAGGAAGTGTCCCCATATAAAGATTGCCTCAACAAGATCCCCTGGGTATCCCATGTAAAAAGTCACACATAGGTGAGGGGGGATCGGTTAAACTCCTACACCAACCTCCCCCAAAAATATTCAAACACACAAATAAGGAGTAGGAGTGTAAAGAATCTGAAAATTGATCTAATTAGTGGCATGCGCTTAATTTTTGGAAAACTGCCCTCACCCACAAGTTGTCTGTGATCTAACCAAAGATACCAAAAGTATTGACATAGGTTTAAAATATCCCTGGGTCCAAAAAAAAGCATACAAACTGCAATTCGGAAAATGTCATCAACCTTATTAGATGTCCCTGTGGATTACTATACATAGGGATGACAACACAAAAAATAAAAGTACGGATCATGGAACTTAGGAACAACATCAGATGTTAGAAAGCCATGACGAAGTTTACCACCCATTACTCAGAGAAAAAGCATACTCTGCATGACATCTATTGGACAGTACTAGATAATCCAAGTATCCCTAATACAGCGCTAGATACAAAGAGGAATCTGCTGCTTAGAGAACAGAAATGGATATATATGGATGGCAACAACGAAAATGGCTTAAACGATGACATCCTGTGGAATTCATTGAATAGATTGTGAATACATAAGGTATTTCACACTAACCCCCTAGGCCGTCCTTATGTCGAGATACCACAAAGACTATCGTGTCATGACCACACCATAGGGAATTGTCCATCCTGGAGGAAGCAAAATAAATCCCTTGATCAGGGGCCCCTCAATGTTTAATGTAAGAAAATACTGACCTTCTATTAAAATAATACAGTCCGCTATGTGGCTATTCATTTGAAAATAGATTTATTAGGAGTAATGGAATAGAAAAAATATGTAATACTAACTACAGATAACAATATCCTACAGATGGTGAAACAGGTAGGGACAGGTAGGGACATTATAGTAGAATCAATCAATCAATCAGGGAATTGTAAGCACGCTACTCACCCTTGAGGGTCTCAAGGCGCTGGGGGGGGGGAGTAGCTCCGCTCAGTCGAATAGCCAGGTCTTGAGTGTCTTCCTGAAGATGTTCAGGGAGGGAGCACGTCTGATGTCGATCGGAAGCTCGTTCCAGGTCTTGGCCGCGATGTAGGAGAAGGCTCTTTCACCCGTTCTGGCCCTGCAGATACGCGGGGTTTCGGTGAAGGTGAGGTTGGCGGATCGGAGGTTTCTCTTGGGTGCGTGGAAGGAGATTCTCTCGTTGAGGTATCGGGGTCCGGTGTTGTGGAGGCATTTGTAGGCGTGGGTGAGCATCTTGAAGGTGACTCTCTTCTCGACGGGGAGCCAGTGGAGGTTACGCAGGTGTTGGGTGATGTGTTCGTGTCGAGGGATGCCGAGGACGAGTCTGGCTGCGGTGTTCTGTATGGTCTGGAGTTTGTGGAGCAGAGACTTGTCGATCCCGGCATAGAGGGCGTTTCCGTAGTCCAGTCTGCTGGTTATGAGTGCGTGGGTGACAGTCTTCCTTGATTCGGAGGCGATCCATTTGAAGGTCTTGCGGAGGATGCGGAGGGTGTGGAAGCAGCTGGAAGCGACGGCGTTGACCTGTCGGGTCATGGAGAGGGAGGAGTTGAGTATGATGCCGAGGTTTTGGGTGTGGTTCGTGGGGGTGGGAGGGCTACCGAGGGCGGTGGGCCACCAGGTGTTGTCCCATGCAGAGGGGGAGGGTCAGAGGACGAGGACCTCTGTCTTCTCCGAGTTCAATCAATCAATCAATCAGGGAATTGTAAGCGCGCTACTCACCCGTGAGGGTTTCAAGGCACTGAGGGGGGGGTCCGCAGATCTGTTTAGCTGAAGAGCCAGGTCTTGAGGGTCTTCCTGAAGGTGTTCAGGGAGTGGGCGCATCTGATGTCTGCCGGTTAACTCGTTCCAGGTCTTGGCTGCAATGTGAGAGAAGTATCTTCCGCCTGCTCTGGCTCTGTGGATGCGCGGGGTTTCGGCCAGTGCGAGGTTGGAAGATCGGAGGTTTCTTTTGGGTATGTGGAAGTTGATTCTGTCGTTGAGGTATTCGGGTCAGTTGTTGTGTAGGCATTTGTAGGCGTGAGTGAGGATTTTGAAAGTGACTCTTTTCTCTACGGGGAGCCAGTGGAGACTTCGTAGGTGTTGGCTGATGTGTTCGTGTCGGGAGATGCCGAGGACGAGTCTGGCGGCGGTGTTCTGTATTGTCTGGAGTTTGCGGAGTAGGGACTTGTTGATGCCGGCGTAGAGTGCGTTTCCATAGTCCAATCTGCTGGTGATGAGTGCATGGGTGACTGTCTTCCTTGACTCAGGGGGGATCCACTTGAAGGCCTTGCGGAGGATGTGTAGGGTGTTGAAGCAGCTGGAGGTGACGGCGTTGACCTGTCGGTTCATGGTGAGTGATGAGTCGAGTACGATGCCGAGGTTCTTGGTGTGGTCTGAGGGGGTAGGTGGGCTTCCGAGGGCGGTCGTCAACCAGGTGCTGTCCCATGCAGAGGGGTGGTACCGAGGACTTCTGTCTTCTCGGCTTTGAGCTTCAGGCAGCTGTTGGTCATCTAGACTGCGACGTCTTGCATTCCTTTCTGGAAGTTGAGTTTGGCAGTGGTGGGGTCTTTGGTGAGGGAGAGGATGAGCTGGGTGTCGTCGGCGTAGGATACGATGTTGAGGCCGTGTTGTCAGACGATGGCTGCGAGGGGGGCCATGTAGATGTTGAAGAGGGTGGGGCTCAGTGATGAACCCTGTGGGACTCCGCAGGTGATTTCCGTGGGGTCGGAGAGGAAGGGTGGGAGTCTGATCCTTTGGCTTCTTCCGGTGAGGAATGATCGGATCCAGTCCAGGGCTGTTCCTTGTATGCCTGTGTCGTGAAGTCTGGCGACTAATGTGCGGTGGGAGACGGTGTCGAAGGCCGCTGATAGGTCGAGTAGGATGAGGGCTGCGGAGTGGCCTTGGTCCAGGAGGTGCGGTTGTCGTCTATGGCGGCGAGTAGGGTGGTCTCTGTGCTGTGGTTGCTTCGGAATCCGGATTGGGATGGGTCGAGGACAGCGTTCTCTTCAATGAATCGTGTCAGTTTCCTGTTGACTGTTTTCTCTGCAACTTTGGCTGCGAAGGGGAGGAGCGAGATGGGCCGATAGTTCTTGAGGTCGGTGGGGTCGGCTGTAGGCTTCTTGAGCAGGGGTCTGACTTCTGGGCGCTTCCAGTCATCTGGGAAGGTGCCTGTTTTGAAGGTGGTATTGATGGTGCATTGTAGTTCGGATGCGATGGTGGCCGTGGCTCTGTGGTAGATGTGAGGGGGGCAGTGGTCGGTGGGGGCCCCCGAGTGGATGCTTTTCATGGTCGAGGCGGTGTCTTCGGCCGTGATCGGTGCCCGTTTGGAGATGGTGGGCTGGCTGGTGTTTCTGGACGGCCGGGGGCCGTCTGTGGTGCCTGGTGGATGGTCGATGAAGTTGTTGTAGAGGTTTTTTATCTTGAGGTGGAAATAGGTTCCAAGCTTGTCGCAGAGGTCTTGGGATGGGGTGATGTCTGTGGCTTTGCTGCGTGGGTTGGTGAATTCTTGAATGACACTGAAAAGTTCCTTGAAGTTGGTGGAGTTGGCCAGGATTTTGTTGTGAATGAAGTTCCTCTTGGTGGCTCTGATCTGGTTGTTGTAGTCCGTCATGGCGTCCTTGTAGGTGGTGTGGTTTTCGGTTGTCTTGGTGTTTCTCCAGTTCTTCTCCAGGCGTCTGCAGGTGCATGTGGCTTCTTGGAGAGCAGTGGTGAACCAGGCGGCTTTCCTGGGGCGTTGTCTGTCGGGGTTGCGTAGCGGGCTAAGCTCGTCTGCGCAGTTGGAGATCCAGGTGTGGAGTTCTCTGGCTGCATCATTTGCGTCGGGTGCCCAGGTGTGGTTGTCTCGGGTGAGGGTGGAGTTAAGTTGCTCGTTGGTAACCTTGCTCCAGTTCCTTCGAGGTGGGTGTGGGGCTGGTTTGGGTGCCTTGAGTTTGTTGATGGCGAAGTGTACGCAGTGGTGGTCGGTCCATGGCGGCTGCGTTGTGTGGCTGAATTGGACGCTGTTTCCTGCCGCGAAGATGGGGTCGAGGGTGTGTCCTGCTCTGTGGGTCGGTGTGTTGACGAGTTGTTTAAGTTCGATGCTGGCTTGGTTGTCACAAAGGATAGTGGAGTTGGGGTCGCTGGGGTTGTCGAGATGGAAATTCAGGTCTCCAATGAGTATGTAGTTTATTGAGGTGATGGCGTGGGGTGCGATAAAGTCGGTGATGGTGGTGGCGAAAAGTGTTCGGGGGGTCTGTAGATGAGGGTTCCTCGGAGTGTGGCTTTGGGGGTGGTCTGGATCTGGAAGTGCAGGTGTTCGGTGGAGGGGAAGGTTTCATTGGAGGTGGTGAGGCGGAGGGTGCTCTTGTGGGCGATGGCGAGGCCCCCTCCTGGGTGGTTGGGGCGGTCTTTCCTCTGGATCTTGTATCCGTCTGGTATGGCGGTGCTGATGTCGGGGGCGGACGTTGCGTTGGTCCAGGTCTCTGTGAAGAAGGTGATGTCGGGCGAGAGAGAGTCGAGTAGGTTCCAGATTTCCATGGCGTGTTTGTGTACGGAGCATACGTTGAGGAGGATGCATTTTAGGGTGTCGCCGGTGCTGGCATCAGCGGTGTTGGAGGCCAGGGTGGCGGTGAGGGTCTGGCGGCAGTGGAGGCAGGAGAACTGGCCATGGGTCGTGTTCGGCGAGGCCTGTTGGCATTCTCTAAGGCTTCCAGGGTTGAGTACGAGGAGGGTGGTGGTGTCGTAGCGATCAGTAGTGGGAGGTCCAGGGTTCCTGGCGCTGGCTGCGGTCGGGTCGCGGACGGGCGCGGACGGGCTTGCCTTTGGCAGGCCTTCGGCGTGCCGGCAGTGCACCCGCTGCTCGCGACCGCGCAGCGGCCATCATTAAGTAGGGGAGGTGGGAGGGAGGAGAGGCTGGGAGGCGGGAGCGGGGGAATTCCGGGGGAGAATTCCGGGGGGGGAGGGGCCGCAGGAGCAGCAGCGGCGAAAGGCGAAAGGAACAGGCAGGCACGAGAAAATAAAAACAGTGGTGGAATTAGAGCAAGACACAGATGGGCACAATAACAGTGGCACAACAGGGAAAAATTAAGAAGAAAAAAACGGCTGAGAAAGGTTACGGTGGTTGCAGGCAGTGTGGTCCCAGTTGGAGCGGGCAGCAGGCGCAGGAGTGGGCAGCAGCCTCAAACCTCCCAAGGAGGAGGTCGGGGTCTGGAGGCAAGAGACGGCACAGTGGAGCTGCGGGGAGAGAGTGGACCTAGACCGAGAGTTGAGCTTCAGGCAGCTGCTGCTCATCCAGGATGCGACGTTCTTCATTCCTTCCTGGAAGTTAAGTCTGGTGGTGACGGGTCCTTGGTGAGGGAGAGGATGAGCTGGGTGTCGTCGGCATAGGATACTATGCTGAGTCCTTGCTGTCTGACGATGGCAGCGAGGGGGGCCTTGTAGATGTTGAAGAGCATGGGGCTGAGCGACGATCCTTGGAGTACTCCTCAGTTGACTTCCGTGGGTTCGGAGAGGAAGGGTGGTAGACTGATCCTTTGGTTTCTGTCGGTGAGGAAGGAGCGGACCCAGTCGAGGGTGGTTCCCTGTATGCCGGCCTCGTGGAGTCTGGCAGTGAGTGTGCGGATCAGGGCTGCGGTGCGTCCTTGGTCGAGGAGGGAGTGGATGTCGTCTGTGGCGGCGAGTAGGGCGGTCACGGTGCTGTGTGTTGCTGTGGAATCCGGATTGGGAGGGGTGGAGGATGGAATTTTCTTTGATGAATTTTGTTAGCTGGGCGTTGACGATCCTCTCGGTGACTTTGGCCGCGGAGCGGAGGAGGGAGATGGGTCGGTAGTTCTTGAGGTCTGTGGGGTCTGCTGAGGGTTTCTTGTAGGGGTCTCACTTCTGCACGTTTCCAGTCATTGGGAAAGGTGCTGTTGATGGTGCGTCGTAGTTCTGGAGCGATGGCGGTGGCAGCTCTGTGGTAGATATGCAGTGGGCAGGTGTCTGTGGGGGCCCTCGAGTGGATGCCCTTCATGGTCGAGGTGGTGTCTTCGGTGGTGACTGGGGTCTAGGAGGAGATGGTGGGCTGGCTGGAGTTGCTGGGGAGGGAGGTGGTTTCAGAGGCAGGTGTCTGGTCGTTGAAGTGGTCGTAGAGGCCCTTGATCTTTAGATGGAAGTAGGATCCGAGCTTGTTGCAGAGGTCCTAGGATGGGGAGATGTCCGTGGTTTCACTGGGGGGTTTGGTGAATTCCCTGGATGATGCTGAAGAGTTCCTTGGAGTTGCTGGAGTTGGCGAGGATCTTGTTTTGGATGAAGGTCCTTTTGGTGGATCTGATGCGTTGGTGGTGTTCCATCATGGTGTTCTTGTAGGTGGAGTGATCTTCTGGTGTTTTGCTGTTTCTCCAGTTCTTCTCAAGGCGTTTGCAGCTGCGTCTGGATTCTTGAAGGTCAGTGGGGAACCAAGTGGCCTTTCTGGAGCGCTGTCTGTCAGAGTTGTGTAGCGGTGCGAGCTCGTCTGTGCAGTTGGAAATCAATCTGTGGAGCTCTTTGGCTGCGAGGTTGGCGTCGGTCGAGGTTGTGGAGGCGCTGCGGTCGAGGGCAGAGTTGAGCTGCTCCTCAATGATTTTGCTCCAGTTCCTTCTGGGAAGGCGTGGTGCAGGTTTGGGGGTGGTGGCTTTATTGACGTTGAAGTGCACGCAGTGGTGGTCCGTCCAGGGGGGTAGCGTGATGTGGCTAAAGTGGATGCTGTCGCCTCCTGCGAAGATGGGGTCGAGGGTGTGTCCTGCCCTGTGGGTAGGGGTGGTGACGAGCTTTTTCAGTCCGATGTTGGCGAGGTTGTCCAGGAGGGTGGTGGAATTGGGGTTGCTGGGGTTGTCGAGGTGGAAGTTCAGGTCTCCGATGAGTATGTAGTCCATGGAGGCGATGGCGTGGGGTGCGATGAGGTCGGCGTTGGTCGCAGTAAATGAGGCGCGAGGTCCAGGGCATATGTAAGCGAGAGTGCCACGGAGTGTGGTTCTCGGGCTGGTCTGGATTTGGAAGTGAAGGTGAAGGTGGTGGAGAGGGAGTCATTCGTAGTGGAGGTGGAGAGTCGGAGGGAGCTCTTTTGTGCGATGGCGAGTCCCTCTCCTGGATGGTCTTTCCTCTGGATCTTGTATCCGTTGGGGATGGCAGTGGCGATGTCGGGGTGGAGGAGGCGTTGTCCAGATTTCTGTAAAGAAGGCGATGTCTGGTGAGAGGGTGTCGAGGAGGTCCCAGATCTTGACGGCTTGTCTGTGCAGGGAGCGCACGTTGAGGAGGATGCACCTCAGGGTTTAGGAGGTGTTGGCATTTGGTGTGGGGGTGGTTGCCATGGGGGTGCTGATGGTGTTGAAGGTCTGGCAGCAGTGAAGGCAGGAGAACTGTCTGTGGGTGGTGGTCAGCGTGGATAGCTTGCATTTGATCCTCCCGGGGTTGAATGCGAGGAGGGTAGCTGAGTCGTAGCGGTGGATGTTGGATATCCAGGGTTCCTGGCGCTGGTTGCGGTCGGGTCGCGGACGGGCGCAGACGGGCTTGCCTTAGGCACGCCCACTGCGCGCGTCTGCTGCGCGGCCACGCAGCGGCCGCCATTAACTAGGGGAGGAGGGAGGGAAAGCTGAGTTGGGAGGCGGAAGTGTGGATGACAGACTTAACAGTATCAAGGCAACACCATACAAATTAAAACACGAAGGATGGCAACAGCAAGACAACAATACAATTTAGGCAAGAGTAAGACAAAATTACACAATTAAACACCGGTGACACAGGAAGAGAAAAAACGGGCACAACAAGGCAGAAGGTCGCAGGCGCGAACCCTACCAGAACAGCGGCAGCACAACGGAGGCGCAACAGTGGAACTACTGGGGGAGAGAGCAGGTCACTGACCGGAGGTTAGGGGTCTTGCTCCTATACATTAATCCAATAGATTCAGCCACCTATGTTGAGAATTAAGAAGTAGAAACATATAGGGGCATGTCGACCTACACGCCCCTAAAAAATACATGGGAGTAACCATATCATTGGAAACTCATATTTTCCTACCCACATCCTACATAACCAACATGGCGGAAGGACGAGAACAGGAGAAGGGATGGGCCCAGCAGAAAAAAACAACACAGACGTCCTGATCACATGACCGCAATGATAAGATCACGTGACGGGAAGCATCGCGTACAGAAGGAGTCCCGATACGAAAGGCCGGCACCTTCACAGCATGCAGAGATAACTGCAGGGGCGGCGGCTTTACCTTGATGAAGTAAGGAGAGGGGGCAAAGGGGATGACTGAGAGAGGGGATGTGAGACACCAGAAGTACACGGGCACTTAGGCATGATCGCCCTGAGACAAATTGATGAAGTTAATTAAATGGATGCAATTTTGGGCAGAGGGAATGCTTGACATGGTGATAATCATATTAATCTTTCACTGATGAAACGAGTGGTTGATTACAGGGATGTAAGGTCCATAACACATGGGCATCCGTGTACGATCACCCTCAGCAAAACTGGCTACATTGTTTATGGGTATACCAATGGAAAGAGGGACTTCCTGACAAGGTTATAATCATGTAATTACTTTCCCCATGTAACTAGTGTTTGACTACAGGAAGACGCCACCACTCCCGCGCCTTTCTAAGCCACTACGACAGTGAAACTCGGTAAGACAAACTTGAAATAGATATGTTCCAGACAGCTGACTCTAGTATAAACATTCGTTTCTACAAGATACGGGTGGAAGATTGATGTGGGTCTCTCTCTACAGTAATAGATAATATCCTAGGTGAGGAGTCAACAAAACCTCGAGCTGGGGAGTGCAAATGGCAAACAACTTATGAGTGGCATGATGAAATTGTATGAATGTATGGGAGTGAGCTTTTATACACAGTCAGTTTTCTTATATAAAGAAATTGTCATGAATGTTACATTTCCATCTACAGGTGCTACCTCAGTGTGTATAGGAGCCCCCAGACCAGAGTGGGTCTATCCTAGACCTACCAAAGGAAGGTAGGAGTTAAAGGGGGAATTGAGGTAATCATAGGTCCTGACAAAAACCCTAAGACCCTTTCTTTCGGCTAGAACCATGTTAACAAACATGCAGATGGGTGGGGTGAGGGGCTACTAGAATCCCTGTTGCCACCATCCTAAATTCATTTTAATTCTGACCAGGAAATCCAGGAAATAGAATTGAAGGGAGATATTCCTGAGTCAGTTTTAGATTCAAATTTCCGCACCAATATTGTTTTCAAATTCCTATTATTTTGTGTTTTTATTGTCTTTCTCCACCCAGTTGCTCCACCGCAGGCATTGGTCTGTGCAGGGGTGTTGTTAGCAAGCCCCATGAGGAAGCATGCCACAACTTGATGGTGAGGGCAGTTTTCAAAAAATTAAGCGCATGCCACTAATTTGATCAATTGTCATTTTTTTTACACTCATACTGCTCATTTGTGTTGTCTGGATATCCCAAATCCCATGTAAAAACCTGGCTTACCAAGCTAGTATTGATAGAATATTGGCTGCATCCCACATTAATACCAGAAATCGCTAGAGAACCTGTCAGACCTTGCTACTGGGAAGTTGTGTTTAGCACAAGAATTTTGGCAGTATCCACGGGCAGTCTTACAGATTCTTACCTGTCTTTCAAATGTGGCCAACAATTTGAAGAATTTATGGACTATATATATGTCCCCATTTCAAGAACCCTCTTTATCAAAATCAGGTTAGGGATTCTGCCAATTACACCCTTCACTCACACATAGAACCAAAATGATAAATCTACCAGCTTATGTCCCATGGGCTGCTACGCTGTAGAAAATGAGGAACATTTATTATTTTTTGTGCTGCACTTATGCAAAACAGCGTCCTTGTTGGACAGCCCCCCTCTGCCGGCATCATGTGCTTGTAGACCAGCATAATGCACTAAGAGTCTGCAAGTCAGACAACAGGAGCAGCATAGTATATTCGATCTCCAACTTTTTACGCTCAATTTGGCATATTAGAGCAAGGACTGTTGGAAAAAATCTACCATTTTAAGGGCACTTATTTATGCTTTTTGCTTTTCATTTTTTTTTAAAATGTCTTTTTTTGCACTATGCACTTTTGGCTTACTTACGTTATTTAGTGCTTCTGACTTACCTTCAACTTGCCAATAGCCTAGACTATCTGGATGGCATAGCGGACCCTTTTTGAGCCCACCTTTAGGACTTTCTCTGAGGTGTTTTGTCTCTCTGGTAATTGTCTTAGTGTGTAGGTATCCTATTGGATTCCTTTTTGTCAAAGGATGATTCATGATTTTAAATTACTTATATATTTGTATTGCTATGAACTGTGATTTAAATTCATTATGCATCTATGCAACTTTTATAGGTCTTTTACTGTGTATGTATATGGTTCTGTGAACCAAAATAAAGTTGAATGATGATGACTTAAATTTACTTGAACATGTAATGGCAGATATTTTGATGCTTTTAGTTTATAGCCCAAGGCCTCTATAGATTCTAAGGCGAGCACAGCAACATCATCAGCACAAAGTACTATCTTGGTTGCCCCAGAGTTCAATTAAATCATTACATGAAAGTTACTGCTTATATTTTTCCCACCAATGGATCAATGGAAAATGGAAATGCCAATGAGCACAGCAGACAACAATGTCCAGTATCACAATATGTTCTAAAAGCCACTGGGAGCTTCCCTTTGATTAATACCAAACCTCCCATGAGGGACCTGGTATGGAGTCTAAATATCATAAATGAATGAATCCTGGCTCAATTGGCAGCTGAAATACCGATGTGGCATGGCTGAAAGTGCTCTCCTCACTTCCTAAACACCCATGCCAAAAGATTTGTACTAGATTTCTGCCAAATCAGTAAGTGCATAGATAGAGGTCTTGCCCAGGAACAATCTCTTACCTAAATATGTGAGCTACGTTAGAGATTTGATGTGAAAGTGCTTCCTTAAATGTAACAGAACCACACTCGTTTCAAAGTAATCTCAAAATTATAAAAATAAAATCAAACATAATGATCTGGTGTTCTAAACCATAATAAGAAAAATGTGATTTCATGTAGGTTGAACATATCTAGTGAAATTTGGAACACACATGTGGCTAGATAGAATTAAGGATTGTTAAAGACCATGGAGAATATCCAAAAGTGCACTATCAGCAAATCAATGTTATGAGTAATGGTATAAGGGCATTGCAGTCAATAATGTGGAATAGTAGATCTGGATAAAAGTGTAAAAAAAACAGGCAAAGCTGAGCAAAATATATTTAAACAGCTACTCTGTATTGTTAAGCTTATAGCAGTAATCATTACTGAGAATAAAACATATTTAGCTTATTGGAACTTCATCGTGGAAAAAAAGTTCACATTTTCAGTTCGATCCTAGATGAGATGAACATATGTAAACACATGAATGAATAAAGTCAGGTTCCTGGTGAGATTGGAGAAAGTGGCACAAACAGAGGAGAGGAACTCTTACGGTATTTTACTGCAGACTGTGCCTGCCCCTGCTCATCTCCGCCTCCTCCTCAGTTCTTGAATTCCATAATAAATTGAAGATTTCACCTAGGTCCTCATTATGATGGCGGTCGGACTTTTGTCCGACCGCCACCCTTTCGGAAATAAGAACGCCTAACTGGCTGTCGGTGGTCCCGCCATAGGAATTAGGATGCGACCGCCTTCAAGTCGGTCACAATCTGCATTTTTTGTATTGCGGCGTGTGCTGCTGGCTGCAGCACACACACCACAGTACAGAGGATGCACTCTGTACAAATCCCTGCACTATGTGGCAGGCACCATATGTGCCCCCCAAGGCCCATATTGGAGGGTCAGGGGGGAAGGAGGGCCCAGTATGGGCCCCGGGTGTCCCTTTCTGCCTGCCTTTTCATGGTGGGTTAACCGCCATGAAACGGCGGGCGGAAAGGGACATTGTAATCTCTGCGACGGTGCCTGAGCCGGTACAGTCCTAGTTGTAGGGATACAAGTCCCTCCGATTGGACCGCGGGCTCCTTGAGCCCATCGGATCCATGGCGGTCAGTCTCTCTCTGACTGCCTACCATCCGCCCGCCATTATAATGGGGTGGGCGGTCAATTTGGGTCCGATGGCGGTCCCACTGCCATCGTAATGAGGCCCCTAGTTCTGTCCCCAATTCGGTCCATATAGCTCCAGCTTCCGCTCCAGTTTACCCTCCTGGGCAAGCTTTGGCCTCTTCAGGTACAGATAACATAACATAACTCTGTCATTCGATGTGCTGGGTATATCCATGTGTGCATTTACAATTTGATTTTTAAAATATTATTTTATTACAAAAGTGTACTTCCTGATTGCAATGTCATCATTTACTGCCTGTGCGATATTCACAATTTGCAAAAGAAACCGAATCGCAAATTGGTCATCTCTAATTTATGAAAGCATAATTTAGGAAATCGCCACGTGATGTTGCTTAGTACATTTGAATTTGCAATTGCAAGTTACGATTCGGGTCCAGACGCAAAATTTCAGTTCGCAAAAATATGTTTATTACATCTGACCTTGTGACTTTCATCCCTGCCTCTCTTCTTCATTTCATAATTGAATGTTGAGGCACAGAAGAATGCACCTACCACTATCCATATTATTATAACAAAAATAAAGGAAACTGGTGCATGAATATGGACGATCAGCCACTATAAACCCTTTGACAGGGAATCAGCACCTAGCTTAAACAGAATTACATATTAATCAGAACTCAAAATGCGTCTAAGAAGCCTCAATGCATTGATGACCACATGACTGAGATCAATGGACACCCTTCCTTATCATTTGAAAAAATATAGAAAAGGTCCTGCATGCAGCTTGTAATCAAAACGTTATTGTCTCACCAATTTGGTTGTAGCCTAAGAAAGTATCAAAAATGAAAGGCAAAGCGCTTCATCCCCTTCGGACTTATTCAGGGTTTAGAAGGTCATATCAAACCATTGTAGTAACAAAGTGTTCAACATGAAACTTTCGTATTTTAGAATTTTTTTGCATTTCAATTCCTCAGGATTTATGTCATAAAAAGTTATTATGAACAGGTAATCTTCATGCTCTAGGTGCAGCCAAAAGGCAACCAGTTCAGTCCTCTGGTAGAAAGCACCCATCTTCTCCAGCAGCGTCCTGATCGTCATGCTCTTCGCTGTACTTGTGCAGAAAAGAGCCACAAGCAGTCCCTAAAGTTATCAAAGAAAGTTAATAATGTATAAAAGACGTATATTTATTTACTCAAGTTCATTGTCGTGAGAAGTTGGCCTGGTATATGTTGTCCACTAATTAAAGGGGGCACCTTCCACCAGTCCAAACAACCCTTATGGTGATTTAAGAGGTCAAAGATAACCTTAGAAACCTATCCAAGTGGTAGCTGTGGAGAGCAGCCTTCAGGCTTAGTCTTGAAGGAGTGTAAAGCAGCTTGTTTTACCAGATTGCAATCTTATAGTATAGATTAAATGAAAAGAGAACCAGACAGTAGTTATAAAAATGTGTATTTATTATATAACACTACCTAGTACATTACAGTATCTCCCACATGAAGATAGACACAAAGCACACAATAATTTACCAAAGAAATCACAGTAAATAGCACTAATACACAGCGGGCCCCAGGGGGGGACCAAACCATATACTAAGAAATTGGTATAAGAACCACGACTCAAGTCAGGACAATGTCGAGAGGACGTAGAATTGCTGGGACCCCAAGGAACCACCCAAGGTGAGTAGACAGGGACCCCATGGAGTGCGTGTGCAGTGTGTGAACACGACCGCGTGCTCGGTACAAGTCTATGTGCAAGTCGCCGATGGAATTTTAAAGATTAAGGACCCTTCCCAGTGGACCCTTAAGAAACCCCATGGAAAACAGAAGGTTGGAGAGCCACCCCACCCGTGGATACCGTGGTACCCAAGTTACCTATCCCAGGGAAGCCGGGTGCATAGGTGTGAAGTGGCATCAGAAACCGCCGTCGAACCCAATGAAGGACTTCAGGAAAGTGCCGCTGCTGGAAGAGGAGAAAGTGTCCGGAGGAATCCAAATCTGGATTCTTGATGGAGGGTACCTGAAAGTAGAGGGGACAGAATCTGGGTCACTTGAGAGTGACCAGGGGCTCAGTAGACGAATGCCCACCGATGTCGGGTGCTTCAGGATGGATGTTGGTGACCTTGACTCTGCAGCTGTAGGGACCAGGCGATGCTGAGGATCACCAGGAGCCGGATACGAGCTGTCCCACGAAGGATGTTGAGTGCTGAGGGGTCGGTGTCCGGCGGGAGCACCAACAAGCCTTGGCAAAAGCAACCCATGCAGGAAGTCAAAAAAGTGTACGGTTCAGACCAGCAAGGTCTAGGAGACTCATCACAAACAGGGGAGTCAGGGCACGCCCTGAGCAATCAGAGGAGCTCAAGGAAATGAAAGGTGACCCTCAAATGGACCCACAGGCCAATGGCACAGGAGTCGCAAGAGGACCTCGAGCAGCTCACCAAAAGAGGCAGGCCATGATGCACACGATGTGGTGTGGCTGAAGATTCTGGTCACAGGATAAGCTTGGGGTTGGGGCTACTTGGAGCCCGGAGATCAACTGCAAAGGTGGCGCAGAACCTAGGTGTTCAGTTATTGCAACCCCCACTCAAGCTGCTGGCCTCAAACTTGGTGAGAGGGGAAAGCAGGCCTCGGGGGCTGAGGAAAACCACCACCTGAGTTGCAGAGCCCACGGAGTCCTGAGTAGCTCGGGATCTGCAGACCGGTCATCTTTGCTGCGATGCCTGCGAATGCAGGGGAGTGACTCCTTCACTCCAAAGGAGATTACTTTGGTTGTCCTTGATGCTTCACAGGCCTTGGAAGGTTGCTGGAGGATGATGCAGCAGACTGGAAGGGAGATGAAGTCAGGCCCAAACAAAGTTCAGCGAAGTCCAGAGTGCCCAGACGGTCGAAGTGCAGTGGTTTCAATTCTGAATCTTATCCACGATGAACCTGAGGTTCTACAACCAGGTAAGCCCTTAAGTACCCATGGGAGAGGGTTGGAAAGATTCAAGGGACCCTCCCAGGGGCGGGTCTGGAGAGGGGGAAGGTTACTCCCATGGCCTTTGTCCAGTTTTGCGCCAGAACGGGAGCCAACGGCTCCCAGCACTGGTTTGAACTGGACTATGCACAGGGACACCAAATGTGCTCCTCCTGCAGGTCTCCAGGTGCTGGCAAGTGCACCCACCCAGCCCTAATACACTAAATCCTGTCTGGGAGGTGGTCACACTCCCTGTGACAGGATGCCTATTATTCTGCCTTCCCCTGCTCGAGCTTGGCTCAGCAGCAGGAGGGCAGAAATGTGCCTCTGGTCGGCAGCAACCATTTTGTGCTGTCTGGGACTAGAAGGCTGGTACCAGGAACTCCGAGAGCCCCACGGAGGGCACTCCTGGTGGGTGGAATCATACCTCCCACACCGGTTACCGGTGTGGGGGTATAATTCAACAATGTTTGACACCAAACACGATAAGGTTACTTTCAGCCGTTTTAGAGTTGATCATCACACGAGGTCGCATAATGCCACTCTATATGTCGTAAATGGCTGATACACTGACAACCCGAGAGAATGGACTCCGTAGGCTGCAGGGGTGTTCTGCTCATGCAGTGGCACCCTCTCACTTAGAACCAAGAACCCTGCCTTCAGGATTGTTAAGGCCTGCTATAGGGGTGACTGATAGGTTTTAAGTGAAGTGACCCTTAGATATAGTAAACCTATATCTAAAGTAAGAGGTGCATGCACCATATTTCACAGGCTGCAATGGCAGGCCTGTAGTTCCATTTTGCATGGCCTCTCATGGGTGGCATAATAAACGCTTCAGCCCATGGGAGGCCTCTGGGGTACCTATGCCCTGTGTACATGGGTACCATATACTAGGGACTGACAAGGGTACCCCAGTATCCTATCTGGAGTGTAACTAAGTACATAACATAACAGTTTACAGAGAAAGCAGATAGACTGGGGTCCTGATTAGCAGGATCCCAGTCAGGCTAGTCAAAAACAGTATTACATTTAGCAAAAAGTAGGTGTAACCATAAGAAGCAGATCCTACTTTCCTACAATTGTTATAGGAAAGATGTTGGGCCTGATTATGATGTCGGTCGGAGTTGCCTCCGACCGACATCTCTGTGGTTTCGGAACCGACCAACCTCGGGTTGGCGGTCCAAAACCGCAATTACGATGCGACCGCACATGGTGCAGTCGCAAACTCCCATGGGAGTTTGTGCGGTGGTCAGAAACCGGCCGCAGCACAAGATCCCATAGAGAAATGGGAGTTATGGTAAATCCCTGCAGGGATCTAGGCCCACAACCGGAGGCTGCAGTAGGAGGGGGCCCTGCTAGGGGCCCCCAAAGTCACTTTCCGACAGGCTTTCCATTTCGCAAAGCCCAACATGGAAAGCCTGTCAGAAACCGACATCATAATCCCGAATGCGTAAATGTCATCTGTTAGGGATTGTGATTGGTTTCCAACTGGCCGACTGGCTCTTTCAGCCCATCAGAAGCCAGTTGGATTGACCAGCCAGTTTCCGATCGACATCCAAATGAGGCCCTAAATGTATAAAGAATTGTGTCATGTTTACAGCCATACTATGCGATTATTGCATTAATAAGACTGTTTTCAAACTGCATTTCAATTTCGTGTAATTTTATTTGATTGAGAAGAACCTAAATGTAAATTAAAACTTGATGTTGGATTTAAAGTCAGCCTTATCCAGCAATGGTTTAGTTGCATTTGGTTCCATAACCTATGCATATATAAATCACAGAAGAATTTGGGTTGTAATTTGTACTCAATTGGAAGAATAGTACTCATGAGGGACATATTACGACTATAAAGGTGTCAAAATCCTGCAGACAGAGTTTCACCTCTTGATTGCCTTCTGATAAGAGCCATTTGCATTTCTCATGACCCCTTTCTAGGTTGTGTTTGGAATCCTCAGTTTGAGACACTGTGAGCGCGCCTTCACAAGGAATGGGAATCATTTGGGACTCAGCCTTTGACTGGTTGTTTGCAAAGAGGTACTTCTTTAGTACACTATAAATGCAGTATTTCTCTGGGGCTGAAAATTCATATTTCTCATTCTTTTTTAAAGGCAGCAAAGGCCCCAGCTTTGGAAGCACCATGTAAAGTTCACGGATTTGATAAGGTTGGAAATCGTTTCAAGCGGGACTTATGGAAAATGTGTTGGCATGATGTTAGTAATGCACCCGGAGCACCGGAAGAGATATGAACTGTAGAAAGCTTGATATCTTATTTGGCCTTGCATATTTGGTTGCACATAATTCTGTTGTTTTCAGGATTCTGTGGGTGGAGGGAATAATACTGCAATTTATTTTTTCAGGGAGTTTTTTTCGAGAAATGGGAGTATGCTCTTTTAGTTTGTTAGCATCCACAATGTGGAACGCCCTGCCTCTGGCACTTAGACAGGAAAACATCGACTTAGCCTTTCGAAAGAAACTAAAAACTTGGGGGCTTATTTACAAGGCCCTTGCGCCACTTTTGCATCATTTTTAACATGGTTAAAGTGACGCTAAAAGTGGCGCAAGGGGCTTGTAAATCTGCCCCTTGGCTTTTCAGACAGACTTGAAGGCCGTTTCTGTAGCGTGCTTCATAGGTTTTGTACCTGAGAGTGAAATCTTAGCACTAGGACACTTCGGCTGAAGTAACCATGCGCTTTATAAATCATATTATTATTATTATTATCATTAAGTTGATCTGCTTCTGAAGATTTCAGATATTCCGCTTGAAATTCTTTCCTGCTGTTCAGACAGATCTTAGTATGGATCAAAGTGCAGTGCTACCTTCTTTCATCTGCCCTTATGCATTTTCGTTTTTGAATTAATTTCACATAAATTCATTAAACTGAAAGATTCACTTTCTTTCTATTTGGCGTCAGTGAAGCAAAATCATCAATACTGCCTCTCAATGGGCTGTTGTTTGAAGAGGTGGCGTTGCTTCTATCTCTGTCTGTTCTATTATGAGTTAGGCATGAGATTGTTAAGTTTGTTTTGGTCTTTTCTTTGTCTTTTCTTTATGTGATTCTTGTCTATTTTGTCTGGGCCCCGTAGGCCTCACCTCAAAATTGAATTTAAAGTAGTCTTTAGACGATCAAAACACTTTGTCTCCTACAGGATCTTATGTCACTACATTGCCATTGTTAGAAATGATAAGAACTTGAATCAAATCTTTCTTGTTGGTAGATTTTGTGTGGTATTTCTTGATAGGGTTATTTGAGGGTCCCCGTTCTCTTGCAAAGGAGTTAGGGTCTCAAATTCCTTTGCATACTGTTTTGTTTGGTGGTAGATTATATTGATTCTTGATCATTCTTGTTGATTCACACCCCCACCATGAACAGTGTTGTCGTGATGGATGTCATTTCAGATGTTGCAGTGATGTTATCAATGAAGTCATAGAATAGAACGTCATGAGGGATGTAATATGGGAGGTAATCAGCAGTACATGGCAAGTGTGCGAGTTATAACTTTAGAGCATGAGTTATAGTTACTTGAGATAACTTGAGATGGCTATAACTGGTGAATTTCATCAGTTTTGTTTGTTTAAAATGGTATTTTTTAACTGACATTTTCACCTGACTATAAAATCCCTTTAACCTATTTTTTTAGTGAATTTCTAAGTTTTTTTTTTAATACAAAGTAAGATCTTATCACCATACCTAAATATAACGTCACTTCAACCTTAGGTTTTTTTCTGTTAATATGTATATGCTTTCATCACTGAGGAAATTTAAATGTCATCAGTTGCATTATCAATTTTATCATAGAACATTTCATGAGTATTGTAATATGTGAGGTCATAAACAGTGCCTGGCGATGGCATGAATTATAGTTTCTTCAGTTAACTATAACTAATGAATTTCAGTAGATTTTTTAATTTTAAATGTTCCTTTTGGACTGACATTTCACCTAACTATACTGTCCCTGTTTTTTAGCAGTGAATTTCTAAGGCTTTTCTTTCATGTAAATTAAGATATTATTACCATACCTAACCATAACAGCACTTTAAGCTTTGTTTTGTAGGTGAATTTCAAATTTTATTAACATAAAGTAAGATTTAAATATAGCAACTCCCTGCCACGCATCCCATTTGGCCATTTGCGATGGGGGGTTGGCTGAAGACCAGGCCATGTGCCCAACCCGTGCCAGTGGTCAACCTCAAACCACACATGGGCATCAGCCATGCTTGCGCCCAACACCCCCATGAGCGGCCAAATTTGTGCTGAATACAGTCCTTTTTTACAAATGATTTTCGTGATACCTCGTAACGTTTGTGGGTGTCTCTTGGGAGCAGCGCATCCACCTGTGTTCGCACAGGGGGTTGTGCTGGCCCCAGAGAGACTCCAATTTGAACTTGGTGCCCTAAAAAAGCATTTGTTTTCAAATTTGACCCCCAGTGGGTGGTCTCTTACTGACCGCTTCACTATGTCAGACCTACCACCACTGGAACCGCCTGCTGCAGCTTAAAACACATCTCAGAAGAGGAGTGGGATTCTGCTCTTTCTGATCACCGGCCTGAGCACAGCAGCAACTTGCTGAAAGCCATCAAAAACCTCAACAACTGGATCACCACATGAGCCAACACCTTGACTACCCTCAAAAGCAACACAAAGGCAATGGCCCGAATACAGGACATCTGATACGCAGAAGAACTCAAGCGGACAATACACCACTGCAAGCAACTGAAGCGCTAATGGTGAATATGTCAAGAGCCAGCAGATTAAGATGCCTTCATATAAACCCTAAGACTCAACCACCAGCCAATACAAAATAACAAGTGCACAGCTCTTGTAGTTTGCATTGATGCCAGAATTAACAGCAGCAAGGAAACCTTCACAATTATCAAACATTACACCGCATCTCCTGATGCCTCCAGCAACATCTCCCACTCACAAGACGTTTGCAACAAGCTCTCAGAATCCTTCCATAACAATATCACCTCCATATACAGCAACTTTGCCTCGACTCAACTTCCCATCATGGCCAATGAACAAATACTGGTCTTGTGGCCTGTCATCACCACCATCAAAATCGCTGCTACCATGAAGACCATCTACTCAGAGGCTCCATCTGACCCTTGCCTTCACAATGTATTCACCAAAGGACTCCTACTGATCAGTGAAGCACTAACACACATCCTCAATGCCTCCATCAACCCAGCCACATTCCTGGACACCTGGAAGCATGAAACCTGTCATGCTCCTATTTGAGAAACTGACAATTGACCCAGTCACACTTTCCAACTACAGAACCATCTCCCTCCTACCATACTTGGAAAATGTCCTTAAGAAACTAATCAACCAGCACCTCACCGACCACCTCAGCAACCACCAGCTCCTTGACACCATGTAGTATGGATTTAAGCCCAACCAAAGTACAGAAACAGCACTTATTGCCACCACAGACGGCATCCACATGATCCTTGACACATGCGGGATGGCAGCCCTCATTCCCCTGGCCCTTTCTGCGGCATTTGACATGGTCACACACCACAACTATATCAGGTGCCGCTGGATCTGCTCTTTTTTAATGAATAGCACACAAGCTGTCAGCCTAACACCTTACTCCTCGGAGGCCCACAAAGTCAGATGCGGATGCTTCAAGGTTCATCACTCAGCCCCACCCTCCTCAAGACATACATGATCCCTATTCCCAATCCCCAATGTCATCCATGCACACAACATTAACATTTTCTTCTACGCAGATGACACATAGCACATACTATCTCTCTCGGACAAAACCCCCAACAAAAGAAACAAGTTCACCACCTGCATGACCGAAGTCGCAAACTTGATGAAGGCCAACTGTCTCAAGTTCAACACTGACAAGACAGAAGTAGTGATCTGCCAGAACCGCTCACCATGTGAATCCAGCTGGTGCCGTCTGAACTCTAACCCACACCCATGCACTATGCAAACACACTATGTGCCAGGATCACCAAGCAACTCACTAGAAGACTGAAAACATTTTTCAAACTTTTGCCCCTTAATAACTTTGTGCCCGTTTGACAAATTAGTGCAAAAGTTTGCACATTAAAGGAGGACTGAATGTTTTGCTGCGTTTGGTCAAGGGGGTGCAAGGAAAAAAGGGGTGTCCGAAAACAAGGCTTCAAATTCTATGCAATTTTGATAGACCTTTGTATTTCGCATAGCGCAAGAACCGTCAGCTGATTTTTGTAAAATTTGGCAGTATTACATAGTAGGGTGTGCAGATGATTCTGTGGGGTAGTGCAGGTGAATAGAGTAATTAAATCTTTCGATGAGATATTTTTTTGAGTTTTTAGTGATATCTGTGGCCACAGTAGTACTATAGTACCACCGCGGTACACAGCGATAGCAAGAGATTATCTGATTGGCTAATCCTGTCCTTTTCCAAACCATGAAGACAGCCATGGTGTTTTACAGAGCTGTTGGCCTGTATTTTAGAATACACCTCAACGATTACTTTAAAAGCAAGGCATTTGTTGTACTATAAAGTATTATACCATACAAATGATGAATTTTGAATATCTGTTAACAGTTGTGGCGAATTTTATTCTGTGTTAGATGTTAAAGGTGTGTTTTTAGTGTGATTCCTACCGAAACGAAAGCTGTCCTTGATTGATGTTTTAACATTTTTATCCACGCACTAAACACTTTTTGTGAGTAACGCTTGAGTATTTTCGAATAAGCGCACACTGCCAGATATCACAGTTGGCATAGCAGACCCTCCCAGCACCTATTTATTTATATTAATAGTCCCTTCTCGATGTTTTTGCCTCAACTGGATTTTGCTAGCAGGTAGTTACTATAGTGTGTTCTAGCATAAAAACATGCAAATCGTTTGTAAGTTGTTTTTATCTTCTAAATTATTTCTTGTAATGAATTGTGTATCAGCTGATATGCAATCACTTTATTATGGAGATGTATTTTGTGCCCTGCTTTTTTATTCAGCCTTTTATGACATACATTTATCCTAGAGATGTATTTTACTGAGCTGGGCACCTTCTTTTTCTGATATGTATTTTATTGAGATGTTGTTATCATACACTTTTATGGTTCTTTGAAACAAAATAAAGTTGATATGCACATATAAAGTATTATTAGTTTACTATATCACTGATATGAAGGGATTAAAGTATGTGACGGGCTATAAATTAGTTTTTTGAAAAATACGGAGTACCTCAGTAATATCGCATGAGTCTCTAGAGAGTACTACAGTACCACAAAAGTTTTGTTTTTAAAAGAATACATATATTTTTGGATTTACTCATCTTCCTGTTAGGTTGGCTTTTAAAAGAGCTTTTGAGTTGAAGTGTGTACTTTGGATTTAGATATGCTTAGGCAGGAATTGGAGGATGTTATTAATGAACACAATTACTGCGATCGCAGGTAAACTGTACACCATCAGCACGATGTAGGTAAGCTTGTTAAAAGACAGTATTTAGGTGACACTGTTATTTCGTAGGAAGACAGACACTGTTTTGTTTATATGTCTGGCAATTTTCTCATACTTTTCTGCATTTGCTAATGAGTACTTCCATTTTATCCTTTGACAAATGTTTGAAAACACCCTTGGCAGGTTTCCCCCCTTTCTTCGCGAGGAAATTGAGTCATTAGGGATATAAACATCCTTTTCATCTGTATTTCAATTTGAACATCAGTGAGGTGACCAATATCATTGCCTCCACAATGAATAATTATTAATTGGGGATGCTCACAATCACTAAGAGCTAAAATAAGAGTTTGGATGTCATTCCACCTTAAACCTCTTTCATCCACCCATGTAATTTCATCATTTGGTAAACCTAAATTATGCTCAATTCCACACTTCTTAGCATACTCCAGAGCCCAAAAGATATAACCTTGTCCAATAATCCACATACGAAACATCTTCTTTGAAGAGTACTGCAAACCATGAAAAATGCAGCATGGAGGTACTGGCTTACAACACTGTCCAATTAAATGCCATTTCAGATATTACATGTATGAAAGAAACAGTGTGATTGGTTATATGTAATATTGGCCTACTAAAATAAGCCGAACAGTAGTAAAGAAGCACAGTATACAACAAATAGACTAGACTGGACTAGACTGTAGACTTTAAGAATATTAAGAATATTACACTGTACCTACAACTATTTAAGTGGTAGTTATCATTGTGTAGAATGGCATCTAATGTATCCTCACTGTGTTGTGTGTAATTTTGCCATCTCACAAAGTGAGTAAGTGAGGGAATCCGAGGTGAGTTCAAATCCTTAATCTTGGCTAGCCCAAGACAGGAAGTCTGTTGCACTGTGTTGTTCAGGAAGATCATATGATGTGGTATGAGGCATGCTCTAAATAAGGCCTCAGTTCCCTGAGCTTGCCAATCTTTAGTCCCCCATACAAATTTTGTGTCTATAGTGTCCCTCCAAAGTCAAAACCTTGTAAAGACAGCTGGGCAATAAAGGAAACAGAGTATATCAGCTTGGTGATAGTGAGCATAGTTTTCTTTGCAGGTGTAGGTGCAAGCTTATAATAATAAGAGTTTGGGTCTGAAGTGTTAAACCCTGAAAAATAAGCAAACTTCTGTGCAAATGTAGCTGAACTACCTTTCGACGGTGTTGGGCAATGTTCCCATTGATGGTAGGTGAAAACATTATGTGGGATACTTTCTTTGTGCAAAAAATGGTGACCATAGAGCTGGTAAGAAAACATGGTGTCAAAATTAGATGTACCCTCATACAATTCATCATTTTAAATTCCTGCAGATTGTTCTAAATCAGATAGCAAAGTATGCACAGTTTCAATGCTGCAATCATCAGAGAGAGTACTAGAGGAGATGATATCACTAAGAGAAATTTTAAACAAGTATGGTATTCTTAATAATTCAGTAGGACCATATACATCATAGATAACTCTGTCCTAAACTATTCCTTCAGGAACTGGAATTGCTGTAATGTACACTAAGGACAGGTTTCTCTGTTCACTGTGTGATGATGCATGCTGTTTCAGGACCAAGATCACATGTTATACTGCAGAGTGTTCTGGGAGGTAATGTCCATTCAGTAGCAAGAAAAAGACAGTCACTATACCAATCCAAAGGACTTGGAAGAGTAGACCAATTGCAATCCAGAGTTGTAGCCAGGGAGAAACAAATTAAGTCGTTTTCTGTCAAAGGTAGAAATCACAAATTCTTTTTTTGTGTGGAACAGGCAGTGGCGGAACTCGGGTTCATTTGGATCCAATGAGAAAGTATCAAAATCGATCAAGTAGCCAGACACAGTACGATTTATCTTTGGTAGCTCAGCAGGTTTTGTGGAACTGGCAGATGTCTCAGTTTGAGACATATTCACATAGATGTCGGTATTAGGCCGATTTGAGATCTGTGTTTCATTTGTAGATTGAAGTTGTTCAATTTCAACAGGTACAAGTTGCATTCAATTGTTGGCAACTCCTTCACTTCATGAAATAGAATCTTCAAACGTGATTAATCTTTCCGTCTGACCTTCCTGGATGGTAGCGAGAGGAGATCTGGTTCTACCCAGGAGCCCACGCAGCCTACTTATGAGTATCGGCCACATAGTGTGGTTTGATCAGATCAATTGAGACAAATCTCTTTTCTTGCCAACAAGGGGCGAAAGAAGTACTCTTCTTGTTCCTTCGACAGCCAGGACAGGTACAGACGCTCTGCAAGATGGCCCAAATTATTTTTTGTCCACAGTCTTTTCTCTGACCAGGTCCCCGATCTTTGGGACCCATGCAGGTGATCCAGCGCGGCTAATATAAATTTCTCCTTAGGACACGAATCTAGGTAAAACATTCACGTCTATTAAACCATATGACGGTGGGGCCCATGACACTGCATATCATACATTAATTCGTTCACTGGATTACACACCAAGGAGAAATGTGTTGCTGGAGGAACGGGATACCTTGTTAAATTTGACAGAATAATACCTCAGACATCATATACATCAACTTTTGATCCTGTCAGTTCTAAACATCAAGGTATTCCGCTCTTTGGTCGATGGACCAACTAGTAGAATAAGTTGATGGTGATTAAGACCAGCTCAATCACTCTTAAAACCTGTTAACCTTTAAACTTATTAATGAACTAAAGAACCACAGACCCATTTTAAGTTAGAATGAGATTTTATCTAATTTCTCAATTTCACGGGTGAGATTCTTTGTTTATTAATCACTTTTAATACATTAATAACATTTATATGAAAAATCTAATAAAGAATAGAAAATTATGCATTTACCCATTTGGATGCGGATAGGAATGGTTCACCAAAAGAAGATAAACCGCAGATCACAGAATAGAACTCCCAAACTGACTGACTGTCCCGCTAAGTGCCTCCTCGATCAGACCTCCCATGCAGATTTCCCGCAACGATCTCGTTCCTTCCCCAGTCAAGTTCGAAGTCCAAAAAATGACAGAGTCCTTTTGTAATATTGAGGTGGAAAAATGAAAAATAGGAAAAATGGTATGGCAAGAAAACACCAGCGGCAGCAGTAGCATCAATAGCAGTGGCCACAGCAGCAGCAAAAGGAGCAACCCACCCCACATAAGAGTAGACCCTCTTATACCCTACTTTCTAGCTTACTACACAAAAAGTTGCAATCCTTAGGGGCAAGAATCACGATAATTGGTCCATTTGAGGGGTGGTGATGGTCACCTCATCACCCTCCTTGATCAAACTGGTTTAGGGGACAGTTAAACATACAATGAGTCTCATGACTTCTGGGTTAAAAGCAGTCCAATTTGTCCATTCATTTTGTTGCAATCTCGATGGTCACATTTTAGTTAGTCCATTGTTGCTCAGTACTTTTCTCTTCCATTCCCACAAATACGTGCTGAGTCTTTCTTGGCACCCTCCTTATGGTAGGTCAGTACGACCTTGACATCTCTCACTTCGTGCACAGGCCGCACCCACGTGACTTAGTTTCCCTATTTCTTCTGCCCAGAGGCCATCTTTGGCTTCTCACGTGACCTCATCTGCCTCAGCAGCCATTTTCGCAGCATGGCCTAACAGGCCCGAATGAACTATCATAAGAACAAACACAACCAAAATTAAAACAAAGAAAATAAGCCTTTCTGTTTACCACCCGCCATTCTAAAGACCCGTGTTAGGTGTTACCTAGTAGAAGCGACATTTAAAGCCATTTTACTTACCATCTGCATTCTTTTCCACAATACAAATCTACTACATAGCATAAATCATGCGATTTTACTCTAATTAGTATGCAAATCACAATATTAGGGTTAATCAACTTCACAATTGTAAATAAATTAGATTTTGCACAAATTTGCAAGTTACCCTTATATCGTGTTTACTAAAAATGCATTTGTTGGTTATTTCATGCTCCTTCAAACAATTAGTATTGTTAATTTATTAAAAGTTCATTAATTTTCCAAGTGGGTACAAATTATTTTATTTACCCTGCTCCATCACAGGTCTTTTCCGGAACAAATTTCACCTCTCCAGTAGCAGTGCGCTTTACTTGGATGTTGCTTTGTAATGCGCAGAATTCATGGAGTTCCTGTAAAACAGCCAAACAATCATTTGTTTTTTTTCAAAAACCTTTATTGAACTTAAGGCATGATACAGTTATGCAGTCATTTGTATAGCTTGACATCTTTACATAGCATGGGTTGATGACTACAGCAGAATATAGGCAGACAGTTAGCATAGCAATACTTTGCTGGTGAGAGGAGGCGTAACCGATTTGTGTGTTCTCTGTGCAAGGGGCTAGTCAAACGTTATGGGTTGGCTCTGTCAGGGCCAGCGTTTGTAATCAGGGTGTCGGGGGTGGATGACTGGTCAGGGGGCTCCCCGGAATTAGCTGTTAGGTGTAGATAGGAGATCAAAGGGCCCCATATGTTGAGTGGTCTGTTGGTCGCGGGCATCAAGTCCCAGTATTCGCTTAGGTGCGTCTGGCAGTGTGCCGCGTTTGCTAGCCAGTGCTTGGGTTGCGGCACCGGTCTGCAGCCCCAGTGTATTGCCACTCGTCGCTTGGCAAGAACCAGCAGCATCGCGAGCAATTTGCGGTTGGCGTCAGTCACGTCCCTGACATGGCCCAGTAGGCCATGTAAAGTGTTCTGTGGTAATGTCGCTAATGATTGTGCACACCTCCCGCCAAAATTCAGTAACCTTGGGACATGACCAAGTGAAATGCGTGAAAGTCGCGTCCGGAGTCCCGCAGCGCGCACATCTGTTGTTATCAGTCATTCCGATCTTGTATAGTGTAGTAGGGTTGCGGTAGAGCCGGTGTAAAAATTTAAAATGAATGAGTCGCAGCCGGTAATTAGGAGAAAGCCGTTTAGTTTGGTTGCAGCAATACTGCCACTGCGTTAGTGAGTGGCCGTCAGCTAAGTCGGTCACCCATGCGTTGCGGGCGCGCTCAGTGTCAATGGGGGAGGCTGCTAGTGTATGTGCATATAGTCTTGCGACAAGTTTACATGGGGATGTAGCAGAGTGTATGTATTCCAGAGCAGCGTTTGGCTGGGGAGCAAGTGGAAATGCGGGGTTGGTGTTTTTACAGGTCGCTCTAAAAGTAATTTGTCCAGCGGTGTTGCGCTCTCAGGAAGAGAGAGAAAACTGTTGTTGGGGTAGAGGTCAGCGTTAGTACGAATGTCCAAGTTCGCGGCACGTCATGCCATGCCTGTAGTTTGTAGCTGAGGGAAGGAGGGCTTATTAGCAAGTTACATTGAGGGTGCGAATAAATCCTTATCCAGGGTGTGTTTGTGGAGCCTATCCCAAGCCCAGCGTACGCACTCCACAGTGTCTATTTCAGCCCGGGAGGACTTGTGCTGCAGAAACAATGCCGTCTGTAGTGGCCAAGGGGAAGCCAGGTCTGTCTCGACTGCCACATGTGGTTGAAAGGGTGTTGGGTGCAGCCAGAAGTGAAGGAAACTGGCTTGAGCACGGAGTGCATAAAGTTTGAGGTTTGGGGCCCCCATGCCGCCACAGGGAAGAGGGAGCGTTAGGATGTCATAGGCGATACGGGGTTGGCGGCCAGCCCAGATCAATGTGATCACGTTAGAGCGTAATCTTTTAAAAAATTGTGCGGTAAGTGGAATTGGGATGTTTAAACAGGTATAAAAGTTTCAGCAGCACAATCATTTTGGCAATCGCGGTTCGGCCTGCTAGCGAGAGAGGGAGTTTTTGCCATGTGGGTATTTTAGTTCCAAGCCACTCTATCGCTTTGCCGAAATTTGATTTCCATAGCTCGTCAAGGTCTCTGCTCAGCCAGATGCCAAGGTATTTAGTGGGACCCCTAGCCCATATGAATGGGTATTCCGTGGAAAAGGGCAGTGTCGCGTCGGTGAGGGGAAAGAGGATGGATTTACCCCAATTTACCTGCACCCCGGAGTAGCAGCCATATCATATCACCTCCCTTGTCATAGGGGCTAAATTTTCCTGTGGCTCGTGAATATATAACATTGCGTCATCTGCATACATGGAGGTCACCAGGCTGCGGGTTGAGAAGCTGATGCCCCGTTGGGTATGATGTTGATGTAGGGGCGCCACGAGAGGCTCCATAGCGATGGTAAAGAGCATAGGAGATAGTGGGCAGCCCTGCCTGGTGCCCCTGGTGATGGTGATGGGGTCAGTGACCTGCCCATTAATCCTGATGCTCGCCGACGGCAGTGTGTAAAGAAGTTGGATCTTCTGGATGAAACCCTGACTAAAGCCCAGCCGGTTCAGAAGATAGAAGAGAAAGGGCCATTCCAACGTATCATAGGCCTTGGTGGTGTCCAGCAGGGCTGCCACCGTGGGCAAGGAGGGGTTAATCTGGTGCATTATGGAAAAAATGGTGCGCAGGTTTTGCGATGTGGCGCGACCTGGAATGAACCCTGACTGGTCAGGGCGAGCTATCAGGGGCATGAGGGGGAGAAGCAGGTTAGCCAGCAATTTAGCATATATCTTGTTATCTATGTTAATCAGCAATAGGGGGCGGTATGAGTCGCAGATTTCGGGTGATTTCTCGGGTTTGAGGAGGAGGGTAATCATAGCCTCGCGAAGAAAGGGGGAAACTTGCCAAGGGTGAGGGATTTGTTGTACATCTCGGCCAAATGGGGAATGAGGAGGGGCGCGTTTTCTTTATAAAACGCGGGTGTAAGCCTGTCGGAGCCAGGTGCTTTAATGCCCGGGAACCCTGCGATTACCTTGCTAATCTCTTCAGTGGTGAATGGCTCATCCAAGTATTCACGATGTTCGTTGCCGAGCCACAGTAGCTCGATCGAGTCGAAGTATTGGTCTAGGAGTTCGTGAGGCGTCGCCTCGCCGGCAGTGTATAATTGGGAATAGAAAGCGGAGCCCCTGGCAATGATATCTCATGGGGAAGTGATCCTTCCAGCGGTCTCATCACTGAGCCCCGTAATGTATGAGGAGGCATGTGGTTTCCTCTATAGGTTTGCAAGGGTTTTACCAAGGCGATCGCCTTCCCCGTATTGGCGGGCTCGAAATTCTTTGCCTAGGAATGCTACTTCCCTTTCAGCTTCAGCGTGGTATTCAGATAGTTTAGTTCTGATGTCAGCAAGGGTGGCAGGGTTTGGATCTTGGGCCTGTTGCTGATCAAGCAATTTAATGTCTGCCTCCAGGCGCTCAAGGTTTCCTCTGATGGATTTAAGTACCCCGGATTGTCTGGCAATGCATTCCCCCCGAATCACGACCTTAAAGGCCTCCCAGAGGGTCGAGGGTGATTCTACCAAGCCGGTGTTATGTTCGAAAAATTCAGCGATGACTCCCCGAATTTCTTCTCGAAAAGCAGCGTTGCGGAGCACGTTGGGAGGTAGGCGCCATGCAAATATGTGGCGAAGGGTGAGTGGGCAACGCAAGCCCAAGCGTACCGGGGCATGATCTGATAAGGTGCGGGCCAGGTGATCTACGGAGGTGGCCCAGGATGCGACGTCGCGGGTAATGAGCCATAGGTCGATACGGGACCAGGAGCCATGCGTGTTGGACACGTAAGTGCCCACACGTGTGTCTGGGTGGGTGTGGCGCCAAGCATCGAGCAGCGAGTTGTTGTCAGAGATGGTACGTAGGGTGGCAGGGGCCTGGGGGTGATGTATGCGAGCACCTGAGTGATCTAGAGTCCCCATGGGTGCGATGTTGAAATCGCCTCCCCATATCAGTGGGAGGGGGCCGATGTAGGATATTATACTCCATACTTGGGTGTAGAATTGAGAGTTGTCGGTGTTTGGGCCGTAGTGCGCTGCCAGAATCACCGGCTGGTTGTAAAGTGTACCTGCTAGTATCACATACCTGCCCTTGGTATCAATGAAGGACTGTGTGACGCGCCATGGGAGGTCCTTCCAAAAGAGTATGGTAACACTGTGCGCGTAGTTAGAGTAAAATGCAGAATAAGTTTCCCCCCAGTACCGCGAGCGCAATTTGGATGCATTGCCAGGGAGAAGGTGTGTCTCTTGAAGGAAACACACATCCACTTTATGTCTGCTAAGTTGTGCGTGTATTAGGCGTGCCTTGCGATGATCGTTCATGCCTCTAATGTTCCAAGTCACGAATGTCATGTCAGTCATGGGTCAGTCTAAAGTGAATTAATGATGCAGTGTCTGTGGTCAGTAGTCCAGGAGGACAATGTGCTGTCCAGTGAATGCGGTCAGTGTCATGCTTAGAACAGTATAGAAATAACAATTTAATGAAACCCAGGAGTCTTGTACAGACACCTTTAATAGAACCCTCCCATGCCCCCTCCCACCCAACCCCCCAATTAGGTTGAGCTTCAAACCCCCCCCCGCCCAGGGAACCCCAACTTGGAGAGAATTGGACAGATCTGGGTATTATGCCTTCGGGGTGCGAGGGCTCAGCCAGTTACCCCTGTGTCATTAAGGCAGGGTGGCCGAACGTTGGAGGTCACAGAGGGGAGTTGTGATTAAGGAACACATTGTAGCAATAGGCATAGTAAGGAACATGAAATGCGGTTAGGCAGAGTCTTAGTTTGAGGGCAAAGTATCTGTATAAACGTGCAAAAATCAAT